>OX457048.1:37443978-37558978 GCA_949752735.1 Lumbricus terrestris
GTCGTAATGGTAGTAGTAGTAGACTAGTAGTAGCAATAGTACTAGTCGCAGCAGCAGCATTAGTATTAGCAGCAGCAGTAGTAGTGGTAGTAGTAGTAGTAGAAGTAGTAGCAGCCAAGGCCGTAGCTAGGGGGTGTTTTGGGTGTTTGAACACCCCCCGAAATGGAAAATGTCAAAACAATTTAATGCATTTACGAGTACATAATGTAAAAAGCATGGAATAAAACCATTAAAACACCCCCCCGCAATGGAAAAATGGTAAAATAATAATTAACTAATTGGTCATATTATTTTTTTTAAATTTCGGTCGACTACTAAAATAAGGTCATCAGGTTTTTGGGAAGGGAAATTGGAACCTTTTTTGAAGATTACGGACGGATGACCAAAAAAGTCAGCAGGTTTTTGGGAAGGGAAATTGCTGGAACCTTTTTTGAAGATTTCGGACTGACTAAAAAAAGGTCATCAGGTTTCTGGAAAAGGAAATTGGAACCTTTTTTGAAGATTTCGGACGGATGACTAAAAAAGGTCATCAGGTTTTCGGGAAGGGCAATTTATAAATTTGTGAAACACCCCCCGAAAAAATTCCTGGCTACGGCCTTGGTAGCAGCAGTAATAATGATAATAATAGCAGTAGTAGTAGCAGTAGCAGTAGTAGTAGTAGTAGAATAATAGTAGTAGTAGTAGTATAGTGGTATAGTAGTTGCAAGAGCAGTGGCATCTGTAGCAGCAGTAGTAGTGGTAGTAATGGTAAATAGAGTTTCTTCTGTATAATGAGCAGTATAGGCCTATATTAGCCTACTTAAGCGCGTTTCTACAACGATATCGTGAACTATTGTAGTTCGGTCAGGACCACCTGCCAAGCAGTAGCAGCAGCAGTAGCAGCAGCAGCTGTATACGGACGGTCTGCGTTTGAATTCATGTTGCCAGGGACGACAACCGACATCGCGTTGGCTTGGCGTATAGAGGGCGCCAGTAATCAACGGATGGCTCTTGAAATGCGTCCTCCTCTTATCTGAATACGTCACCAGCCGCCGTCCACCCAAGTGATTCGTCACTTCTGCCACCGCTGTCAGCCACTTCTCAGTGAATGAGAGCCGATCCCCCTCTCACTCCATGCACATATCAGAGAAAAACGGGGGAGGAAGGGAGGGAGGGAAAGAGGAAGGGAGGGATGGATGGAGGGATGGACGGAGGGGGAGGTAGGTGGGGAGGTAGGTGGGGAGGGATGAATGTAGGTAGGGAGGGAGGGTTGAATGGAGGGAGGGAGATATGGAAGGAGGGATGGATGGAGGGAGGTAGGGAGGGAGGGATGGAAGGAGGGAGGGAGGGAGGGAGGGAGGGATGGATAGATAGACACGTCAAGTTCAACAAGGACGAGGCGGGAGTGGGCAATTTGGAGAACAGCGGGAGAAAGAAAGTTGCGGAATTGCATTCCTTTCAGCTGTCCATGATACACTGCAGTCCCAACATTTGCAACTACGAACTGACTTTAGTCCTAAGTGTGTACGTATGTACGCACGTACGTGCATACACATAAGTAGCCTATGTACGTATGTGCATGTTAGAGCAAGCAAGAGTAGTGGCAGAGGAAGCTACGCGTATGCAAGGCTCTACAAGACAAGGCGAATCAAGGGAGGTGAGAAGAGAGAGGGAATCATGGGAGCATGGGCGCCTGAAGAAATTTTTGCAGGAGGAGTGCTGAAAAATGCAAAGCAGAAAATTTTAAAAAATGTTTGTTTCAAAAGAGATTTTTAGAAGTAGATTTCTTAGTTTCACTTTGTATAATTAATTCTCTAAGCAAAGAAATTTGTTTAAACCCCAACAGTAGTAGTTAGAAATCAATGTCAATTTTCCAGGAGGGTGCAAGTGCCCCCTCTTGCCTCTGTGTGCGGGCGCCCATGTATGGGAGATAGGCGGAGAGTAGCCTATAATTTGCTGCCGTGTGCAATCACGGCAGGAAGTGACGAAATCGTTTGTCCGGTGGCCCTCTGTCGACGGACGACGTCGTGACATTCTAATGACGTCACTCGGCTAATTATGAAAAGATGTCCGCCAGGCGGCGCTACCAGCAAACACACACGTGACCGGAAAGTGAATCGACGACGACGAAAATGATGACTTCATCGCCGAAACCGAATATTCTATATTTCTTTAGCGCCATAACTGTCGCGATATACAGGCTACATATATCTTACAGTTTAAGGCACCTCTTCTACTATATATATATATATATATATATATATATATATATATATATATATATATATATGTAGAGCATTATGTCCTAAATACTTGAATTAAAAGTTCGGCCCCTACGCGTATTCCTAAGCAATAACAATCTCAGAATATTCCTGTTATTTGCAAACGAATACCCGCATCTGACCGCTTTCAATCGTCGTTTTCAAGCATCGTATCTTATACTATAAGGCTGAATGTTTGTCAACCTGAATGTGCGCCTGTCCCAAGAAAGGCTCTGAAACAGCATGAATTCGAATGACGAAACATTTTTTAAAATCTTCTTACGCGACTATTTTCAGATCTCTATTCGCTTTAAAACTAGAGATATATGAACATTTTAATTCGACGCGTATTTAGCCAAGCGCCTATAGCCTACAGATTTAATAAGCCATGTTTACCGTTGAACTTAAACTCGCGTCGCCATTATTATCAGCAGACGACAGTTTGCATGAGGTCGTGTCCTCACGTCATTCTCGCCTCTCGCATGTATGATCAAAATAATTTTCGTTTATTCAACAATCCGGTTGACAAACAGCAAACGGTTACAGTGTACAATTATGCAGTTAAAACAATAATATTCACAAGAACGCAGATCACAGAAATCTTTACTATATAGACCTACTAACAGAACAGACAGCCTGCAATAATAATTATTGTATTAAAAAGTTATTAATAGGCACTCTCATGCAGTGCAGAAACCAAAGATAAAGGAGAATGTGGATGTGTGTGCATGTGCCCAGAATTACACGCCTACATTTTCGCAGCTATTGACCACCAGAATAACCCAGCGGAGGGGTTGGTGCTCTCAGCAAGTGGGTCTGCGTGGGGACGAAAAGCCGAAATTTCGTTATTTTTATATATTCGCGCAGTTTCGCATCTTTACATCTCAAACCTTGCAGCTAGAGTTAGAGAGCGATCAGAGTTGCCATTTTCATCGCTGTCAGCATTCATCCATCCATTCATTCCGGAAATTCATACAGTGCCTCCTCAATGAATGAATGAATGAATGAATGAATGAATGAATGAATGAATGAATGAATGAATGAATGAATGAATGAATGAATGAATGAATGAATGAATGAACGAACGAATGAATGAATGAATGAACGAATTAACGAATGAATGAATGAATGAATGAATGAACGAACGAACGAATAAATGAATGAATGAATGAATGAATGAATGAATGAATGAATGAATGAATGAATGAATGAATGAATGAATGAATGAATGAATGAATGAATGAATGAATGAATGAATGAATGAATGAATGAATGAATGAATAAGAAACCTTGACGCTTACCGCAACACTTCCCAGCTCTAACGGCGGACGGACGCGACACATCCAGCAGACGATCAGTTCGTTTAGCGGCGTTGATGAGCGCGAATGCTGGGCGACCGCCGGCGACCAACGTGTTGAACGATCGCTACCATGGGCTGGGTTGTCTTCGCCTCCCAACTGCGCCGCTGACGGGAGAGAATGGATGGTTAGAGGAGTGGCCACTGTCTGTCCCTCTAGCGACGACCGACTACGATGACCGATCCTTGTCTATGTAATTTATTATTATCTGAATACGGTCACTTGGATTGAGCGGTTGGCAACTCCGCCACTGGTTGTGTAGCGAACCAGATTGCTACAAGCTACCTTACTTATTTACTTAAGTAAGGCCGCTATTTCTATTACGAGTTCATGGGTGCTATGCTTAGCACCGATCGATGCGGTCATCGCTATATTTAGCTTCCCATGCATTTTTCAATGGAACTTTCCACCACCGGCGATTTTTGATTGGTTGGACATCACGTGATGTTTTCGGCGGCAAGAAGCGGGTTGCCAAGGCGACTCGAGCGCAAATGCGCAGTCGAGCCGCAGGATTGGAAGAGGTGACAACTCGCTCGTGGAAATTGCGAAATTTAGGTAAAGTTGTGGCCGTTTTCGACTCAGGCAGTTTCCTACAGCCCGGAAGACAAGGTTCCTTGGGTTTCTGTTTACCGATGTGTGAATGCAAATAATATCGGCACCGATCGAATAAATTATCGACATTTTTGGGGGGAAGATCGTGACCCTGACAGGCGATGGAAACGTTGGAGCGACTGTCATAAATATCTGTTGGATCAGGAAAGTATCGCCATACTATTTCTTGAGCTCGAGCCTGAATTAAGTTGTGAATTGATAAAAGTTATAATGTATCTTTGATTAGAACTGCATTTGAGAGAGAGCCGATCTGTGCATTGTCCCGATAAGTAGTAAATAAAACTAAGGCATAGGTTTTATTCGATAGGCCTAAATAGCGAACATTATTATTAACTCTGTTCATTGATGTCTAGAAATGATTGTCGATTAGTGACAAACAGTCACGTGATTAATTTTATAATAAATAAAACCTAGATAAGAATCTGTGAATTGATTATTAATAAGATGGACTCCGACAGTGATATAGACTGTGACAGGGAGGCGGAATTGGAAGAAGACAAGGGAGGTCTTAAAGGAAGTGTTGCTATAGAAACGACCGACAGTTCTACAGACTTTGACCTGATTTTAATGCATAAACAAATGACCAAGATAGAGCAACTTATAGAGCGCCAGCATAATACTTTGACAAACTTAGCCGAAGAGCTAAATACAGTTTCTAAGCAACAGGACCGACTTACTTCCCGCCAGAATGAAAGTGAAGCAAGGTTTCAGTCCCTAACTGATGGTAAAGTGGGTGGTGGAGCTTGGGGAAATGTTGAGGAATCGAACCCAGATAAGTACCCATTTAGTGGGGCTGTCGTGAACTTAACAGCCACCGCAGACATATGTCCAATATCGGCCCATCCTGAGGAAGAAGGTAACCAGAGAAGCTCACACCCTAGGTTAGGATTCGAACCCGCTTCCATTGACACCAAAACCCTTGACCTAGGACCCGGCTTTCCTCAACCGCGCTTAAGGGGGCGCGCAACCGTAGAGCCCATTAATTTGGGGGTGGAAACGGTAGGACAGGCGGTGCCCCCGCGCGTCACAATTGGTTCCAGCAAGTGGGATGAAGCTACAAAAGGTCATGGGTCAGAGGGTAAAATAATAATGGATCCCAGATTTAGTAGAGCAGAAGATTTATGGGAAGAAGTGGAAAATGGAAAAGAAAATTTTTCACAAGATGATCCAAGAAGAATGGATGTACAGATGAAATACTTTGGTGCTAGACCAAAGGATTTACAAGGTCAAAAGGTAAATGATTTTCAAGGTCAAGGTCAAGGTCAAAGAGTAAATACAACTGACATGTTGCATGGTCAAGCAATGTATTATTATGATACAAATGTTTTGTATAGAGATTTTGACTTTGAAAATTACATGCGTCGAAAACAAGATAAATTAGTTAGAATTGGAATCGAAAATCAATCTGAAAACGATGATTCAGAAATCCCTGACTTGCGACCTCTACATAGAATCGAACTCGAATCAAAAGCGTTAGGTGTAGAGCAAAATGAGGGTAAAACTTGTACTAATCCCAGACTTGTAGTTTCAGATGGAAAAATGGGGGATTCTTCGTTGCTGAGCGACGACCACGTGGGAACATGGGATGCACATCCTCATCGGTCATCAGCGACTGCTACCCCATGGGCTGCCACCTTCCCCCCCTCGTCGGTTCCTGAAGCAGAAAAATTCCGGTCACCGAGCAACATGCTGTCACAAGTGACCGCTTCAGTCACCTCGGCTGCTTCTGATGTCCTGTTCTGCGAGTCTAAAACAGAACCCGGAAGAACCCTTCCAGTCTTCGCATCAGTTCCTCAGATGTTCGCGTACACATCTGCTCCGAGTCGACCGATCATGTCCATGGTGTCCCTGTCGTCGGAAACTCGAGTCACGCACAGCAATGAATACATACATTGGGCAACAGGTCAGCCCATGTATGCGCCATACAGTCAGAAGATGGTTCCACCTGTTCCAGTCTTCCCTGTCTACGCGGAAGCAGTTTCTCTTCCGATCCAGATGCAACCGTGGCCCATGACGAGCACAGTTCTGGAAAACTCTGTCAAGGTCATGCAACTGCATCCATCGTCAGAAAAGCTCAGTTCAGCCAGTGTGAACTGTCAAGATAACTGTCTGAAAACAGCTGAAGGAAAGACAGTCAGTCTTTCTTTCCCAGCAGTGCAAGTTGCTGCTGAAAGTCGAGCATCAACTGGTGGCACGGTAGCGCCATCAACCAGCATAGAAAGGAAAGAAGCTGCTGAGAAAGTTCAGAACTCAGTTGCTGATCCGTCGAGCGAGAAAGTGAAATCTCGTTTGAACTGTCGGCTGAACGTTCTTTGCAGAAACAGTTTGGAACGGTGTCAGCGAGCGAAAAAAACTGTCCGTGATCTGAGAAATTCTCTGAACATTGAAACGAACAGTGAATCGAATGTCGAAAATCGAGCAGTGCTGCCAGAGACGAAAATCACGAAAGAAATCTGTGCCATGCAAACCGAAACCTTCGAACCGGAAGCTTCGTGTCAAGAGAAGACTGCTGTCCAGTCCAATCGCTTCGGAAATCTCTGTCCTGCTGAGGTGGCAGCCCGAATCCCACGTCCACCGGATGTGCATCCTTGGGTCGATTCCAATAGTTCCTTCCGGGGTAGAACTTGCCTTCCTCCAGTGACGCCATCTGTCGAATCAGTGCGAGTGAAAGAGTTGGTGTCACTCCGAAATGTTGCTCGCTCTCAGAAGTCTGATGTCGACCAGATGACCAAACTCACCGGAGGAACAGACTCGCAATGCTGGCGAGGCTGTGGCAAATTAGGGGCGTAATGTGATGTAATGTGATAGGGTAGGGTAGTCTTGTCGCGTAATGGCGACAAGTAGGTGAACAGAGAATAGAGTCTTCTCTGCTTTAGTTGTGTTTTGATGATATTATATGTGGCCTTGAGATTTAGGTTTGCATTTTTCTTTTAATGTGCGTTGATATATTGTGCTTTCTTACTGTGTAAAAATGTGAAAGTTGATTACAGTAATGAAGTGTAATATGATGATATAGGTTATGTGAGAATGCATAGTTTCATTAGTGTGAAGTGTAGCTTAAGTGTTTCAGATTACATGTGTGTCCTCTGATGATAAAAATAACTATGTAGATGAGATGAATAATAAAGAAATGAGATAAATAAGAGATAACCAAGTAAAGCTACTTGTACTTGTCTCGTGTAGAATCCCTCCAGGTCGTGTAATGGCGACGAGAGTAAGCGATGGGAGAATAGAATCTTCTCGTTTTATTTGCTTTTTGATGATATGTAACTATGTGATGTGGGAATACATTGTTTTATTTTCTTGTGCATAAATGCTGTACTTTCTGATGTAAGCTAGTTGACTATAGCTATGTGAAAATGTTTACAGTAAGTGTTTAGTAGCAGTTACAAGAAAGTAATGTAGAGTGATGTGATGCTACAAGGGCATTTAGCAAGTATGAGCTCCAGCGTAATGCTTAAAGAGTAGTCCTTTAGTTTTTTAATAAAAAGGGTAGTTTTAAACTCAGTTTAAATATTTGAATTGCTTCTTGTTGCCACGAAGAAGGGCAAATTTTGTGCTGTATGTAAATTGCATAATAATGGTTGCAAGTAAAAAGTTATGATTATAATATGCTATGGTAGGAATAATTAGCATTCTGCGTGGTGATTGAAGGATGACCTTGTGTGATTGGATGAATGAGTAACTTGGTGATAATGTGGGGCTAGAGTGTGTAGTAAGGTTGAGTAGAGCACACAATTGTAAGCATCGCCCTGAGAGTTAGTGAGTAAGTTGGAGTATAGACTTAGAGGCAGAATCACTGTAGCAGGCAGTGGAGACTGCATACAATGGTGAAGCTGTGCCTGTGGATTAGTGACGAGATGAATTCGTCCAGTCTTAGACTACTTCCTGTAAGGATTGTAATGTAATAGACTATTATAGGATATGGGAATAAATCCTTTATGCCTTGGGTATGCTTAGCTGAGCAGTAATTCCTTCTTCGATCCAGGTAGCTAAGCCTTGATGTAATGTTGAAACGTGTGCATGTTGGTATGCATTATTAGTACCCTAGGTTTATGATCTGATGTTGCTTACTCACTAGCAGTGGCTTTGGTATAGACAGAAAGAGAGCCTGTAAAACCCAGCATAAGTGTAAATTGCTGTAATGTTTGGCTTGGAGAATGGATGAACTGCGGGTTCATTGCCATAGAAATAGATTGTTTGTGGAAATCGAACATTGCCTAAGAGATAGAGTAAGGTAATATGTATGAGAGTGACTGAGTGTGCTTGAAGATGCATTTCCCATTTTGTGGCTTTTGATAACAAGTTTATATGGATTATGGCCTCAGACTCTTGTGTCTGAGATTTAGTATAGTATCGTAACCGTAAAATTGTATAAGGTATCGATTCTTCTATAGCGATTCTTGTTGCTTGTGATTATTATATGTGAAATTCTGCATAGCGACACAACTGTATAAAAATGTAAAAATGGATTAATATAGGATTTGGTGCCAGAGCATGATGTTATATGTGTTTAGAGGACTTCTCTCTCGTTTCGTGGCTCTGAGCAATTGCTGGAAGTAGTAGGTAGTTAAGTTTCATTGTGGATAATTGCTAAAAGTAGTTAAGCTAAGTGATTGTAATTATGTGTAGTTAATAGGGGTTACGTTAAACGATTAACCTTCTTCTTACAGACCGAAACAATCAGTTGGCATGGAAGATAAGATTGACATCTTGGATTTGATATCCCGTTGGGTAGGAAGTCATGAGGAGGCGATAGTTGTAACACTCTTTACTATTAAGAAGGCCGCATGGTTTTGGCCATTCCTAGTTTAACAGGTACGATGCTAGGGTTTTGTTTGAAATCAGTTGTACTATAGTTAAGTCATATTGAGGCATGATAGTATAGAATTGTGGGATTCAATATGTGGAACTGATTGTGCTGCTGAAGATGTGATTTCAGTTAGTTACCTTATGTTGACGAAAAATATTATGTAACAATTTCTGCTATGAGAGATAAGACTAGGGTTTTCAGTCTGAAATGTCATCTAGTTAAGAGTTACTAGTTTAACCGATGTAAACCTATAGTAGCAGCTCTGAACTTTGGCATGGACTGTGAAATGAATGATGCTGCTGAGTTGCTTTTGAAATGTTGTGCATTTCTCATGTTTCATATCTCAGAAATGTTTCCGCTTTACAATGTTTGTAAGTCGATATCATGTACCGATGATAAAAATCGCGACAGTTTCCGTGAATGAGAAGTTTGGTAATGCTTTGTTGGTCAGTTTGAGGACCCTGGTTAGTTAAGAGTTGTTATTGGGCATATGTGAACCCTTATGACTGACTAATAATCAGTCATTGTACAAATTTCTATGCCAATTGATGTAACTTCTGAGACAGTATAAGCTGTAGCATGCTAGATGATATACAGGGTGGCTCAAAAAAAAACGTACCACCGGGGAAAATGCGATATCTTCGCCGCCGATTGAACTTTTTCTTCGAAAATATCCCAATTTGTAGGAGAATGAATTTCCAACAATCCCTGAAAATTTCATTTGAAACTTTTCATGTTTGCAAAAGTTACAGCTGTTCAAACTTAAAATTTCGTTTTTTCAAATATCCGCGTAAAATTTACGTCACTTGTAGATTTCCATGTCATATGATATCACTTTTCCCTACGACCTCAGCATTCGGTTTTGCAGTTTATTGTAAGGTATAATGAGAGTGTCCACTCTCTGCCTTAACACAAGCTCAAATTCTTTTTGTGAAGCTCAGTATGGCCTTGTTGGTCGGGTCCTGCGGCAACTGACCCCACATTAGCAGCAAGACTTGCTTCAGCTGGCCAATGTTCTCCAACTTGGGATTAAATGTCTTGCAGCGTTCCAGCATAGCTCCCCAGACGTGATAAACAAGAGGGTTAAGGTCTGGCGAGTTTGTAAATCATCTTTGCCAATGCATTTACTTCAGTTGATGTCAATAAGGTAGCGCCATCATAATCAACCTTGCCGTGCGAGCAAGCAGGCGCACTGTCCTGCTGCATAATAAAACCAGATGTTAGAGCATACCTGGTCTTCAATGAGTCTGGGTAAGCGAGTTCAATGATGAGTTTGACATCTAACCTACTGAATGGGATTAATTGCAGTCTTTTCTTGCAGCCGCAACACACGCCGGCATATCTGATGCCGAAACCACGATTTGCTTTGCAAACTTGACCTTTCGATTACCAAGCGAATTTCGTGAAAATCGCGCTTTTTCCGTCAGATCAAGCGACCACTTCCTGCCTCTCTTCCGACATCTGATCTTCGTTACATAAACATGTTTGCAGATAGTCTTCAATGTGCTCAGGCTCCACTTTTCACTGGGTATTTTGCTATGATCACGCGATGTCTCAGTCTCTGTTCATGCAAAGTCCGAGTTCCCATTTTATCTTTTGCAGAAACTTTGCCCATGACGTTCATTGTTTGGGTTCACCAATTGAGACCTTAATCTATAAAATATCACCAAATACCAGCAGATTGCTTCATAAACAGCTTCTTTACAGCTCATAGTGAGGTCGTATGACATCATCATCAATGTGTGTGTGTTGTAATTTGCCAAACATCCTAATGAAATCACTTGTATTGGAGCATGATTCTCCGGATAATTGAAAAAACGAAATTTTAAGTTTGAACAGCTGTAACTTTTGCAAACATGAAAAGTTTCAAATGAAACTTTCAGGTATTGTTGGAAATTCATTCCCCTACAAATTGGAAAATTTTCGCAGAAAAAGTTCGATCGGCTGCGAAGATATCGCATTTTCCCCGGTGGTACGTTTTTTTTTGAGCCACCCTGTACAAGTGCTCTGTATCAGGTTCGAGCTCCGAAGTGTTATTAAATTTACCAGGTTCTGGTAAATTTAAGAGTAAGTGGTGGGGGGTGCAGCGAACCAGGTTGCTACAAGCTACCTTACTTATTTACTTAAGTAAGGCCGCTATTTCTATTACGAGTTCATGGGTGCTATGCTTAGCACCGATCGATGCGGTCATCGCTATATTTAGCTTCCCATGCATTTTTCAATGGAACTTTCCACCACCGGCGATTTTTGATTGGTTGGACATCACGTGATGTTTTCGGCGGCAAGAAGCGGGTTGCCAAGGCGACTCGAGCGCAAATGCGCAGTCGAGCCGCAGGATTGGAAGAGGTGACAACTCGCTCGTGGAAATTGCGAAATTTAGGTAAAGTTGTGGCCGTTTTCGACTCAGGCAGTTTCCTACAGCCCGGAAGACAAGGTTCCTTGGGTTTCTGTTTACCGATGTGTGAATGCAAATAATATCGGCACCGATCGAATAAATTATCGACATTTTTGGGGGGAAGATCGTGACCCTGACAGGCGATGGAAACGTTGGAGCGACTGTCATAAATATCTGTTGGATCAGGAAAGTATCGCCATACTATTTCTTGAGCTCGAGCCTGAATTAAGTTGTGAATTGATAAAAGTTATAATGTATCTTTGATTAGAACTGCATTTGAGAGAGAGCCGATCTGTGCATTGTCCCGATAAGTAGTAAATAAAACTAAGGCATAGGTTTTATTCGATAGGCCTAAATAGCGAACATTATTATTAACTCTGTTCATTGATGTCTAGAAATGATTGTCGATTAGTGACAAACAGTCACGTGATTAATTTTATAATAAATAAAACCTAGATAAGAATCTGTGAATTGATTATTAATAAGATGGACTCCGACAGTGATACAGACTGTGACAGGGAGGCGGAATTGGAAGAAGACAAGGGAGGTCTTAAAGGAAGTGTTGCTATAGAAACGACCGACAGTTCTACAGACTTTGACCTGATTTTAATGCATAAACAAATGACCAAGATAGAGCAACTTATAGAGCGCCAGCATAATACTTTGACAAACTTAGCCGAAGAGCTAAATACAGTTTCTAAGCAACAGGACCGACTTACTTCCCGCCAGAATGAAAGTGAAGCAAGGTTTCAGTCCCTAACTGATGGTAAAGTGGGTGGTGGAGCTTGGGGAAATGTTGAGGAATCGAACCCAGATAAGTACCCATTTAGTGGGGCTGTCATGAACTTAACAGCCACCGCAGACATATGTCCAATATCGGCCCATCCTGAGGAAGAAGGTAACCAGAGAAGCTCACACCCTAGGTTAGGATTCGAACCCGCTTCCATTGACACCAAAACCCTTGACCTAGGACCCGGCTTTCCTCAACCGCGCTTAAGGGGGCGCGCAACCGTAGAGCCCATTAATTTGGGGGTGGAAACGGTAGGACAGGCGGTGCCCCCGCGCGTCACAGTTGTTCTCTGCCAGTGCCAGTCCGAAGCCTGGATAAAGGAGGGAGGCGACATTAATCTTCTTTGATAATTAATTGATATGGCAGTGTCGTTAGACATGTAACAACTAACAAGCGTGAGCCTTTGGCGATTTTGCGGCAGTTGAGACATTCATTGTTAATAATAATAATAATAATAATAATAATAATAATAATAATAATAATAATAATAATAATAATAATAATAATAATAATAATAACAATAGTATTAATTAAATAATATAATAATAATAATAATAATAATAATAATAATAATAATAATAATAATAATAATAATAATGATGATGATGATGATGATGATGATGATGATGATGATGATGGTGATGGTGATGGTGATGGTGATGGTGATGGTGATGGTGATGGTGATGATGATGATGATGATGATGATGATGGTGGTGGTGGTGGTGGTGGTGGTGGTGGTGATGATGATGATGATGATGATGATGATGATGATGATGATGGTGGTGGTGGTGGTGGTGGTGGTGGTGGTGGTGGTGATGATGATGATGATGATGATGATGATGATGGTGGTGGTGGTGGTGGTGGTGGTGATGATGATGATGATGATGGTGGTGGTGGTGGTGGTGGTGGTGGTGGTGGTGGTGGTGGTGATGATGATGATGATGATGATGATGATAAACGACGACGACGACGACGCTGTACCCGGCAACGCGTTGCTGTGGCTGAAAAGTCTGTCCAACCCACCCTTCCTAGGTCCCCTCCTCTTACCCCTCTCCTTCTCCCTCCCCTTCCCCTTCCCCTCCCGTTCCCCCTCTCCTCTCCTTCCTTCCCTCCCCTTCCTCCCCTCGCCTCCCCACCCTCCACTACCATCCCCTCCGCTCCCCTCCCCTCCCCTCCCCTCCCTCCCTCCGTCCCTACTTCTCTCCCTCCGTCTCTCCCTCCCTCCGTCTCTCCCTCCTTCTCTCCCTTCCTGCATCCCTCTCTCCCGTTTCATCCCCTCCCTCCTCTCCGTCCCTCCCCATCCCTAGAAATATGCGCTTTAGAAAGACGCGCGGAAAACAGCCGCAAATGGACGATTTTGTAAAAACCGACAGTTACATATTGCGCTAGAGAAAGACACACCTTTTAAACGCGCCCGAAAAATGGGCGGACGCCGCCGGACGGATGCGTCAAAGTTCAAATGGATAGGCCTATAGCTGGACTCCATCGACGTATATCGAATGGAAATAAAAGTTGTGTTTTTTGGGTCGTAAAGATTGCGCTTTTTCCCAAAAGGCATTACACAAACCCGCTTATGTTCGATTGGAACGTTTTGGTAAAATTTTGAAAACAATCGGTGAAGAACTTTCCGAGTTCCTTCATGTCGAACGGTAGCGTTTTACATTTTTTTTATATAGATTATTATTATTATTATTATTATTATTATTATTATTATTATTATTATTATTATTATTATTATGATCATCATCATCATCATCATCATTATTCTCCAAAAACTGACAAACTCATTTACAGACTTTTGAAATTTATTGTCAGTATTTATTTGTATAATTATTTAGTAACTATTGTTGGTGTTGTTATTATTATTGTTGTTTTTCTAACGGAGATTTTTATATAGCGCGCTTCAAGGCTCCTACTCAGGAGCACTCCTAAGTAGTAACCTCGGCTGTAAAGAACGATTCTAAAGCTACGGCAAGTAAACACTTAGTCTAGTCATAGGACGTGAAGACAATGGGAACCCATTCCTTACCACGGTTTTAACAACAGAGAAATCACATAGATTAATTAATATCAGAGCATCATAACGCATGCATGCGTTTTTAAATTATAACATATATTATAATTTATATATGTATTATAATTTAGTATACATTAATAATATATATAATATTATATGCTGTACCAGTATTATATATATATATATATATATATATATATATATATATATATCGATCTCGCGTCATTTAATTAATTAATTAATTAAGACTACGATGACGTCACGATGAGAATCTTAACGACGAAAGTGAACTAAATGCGACAGTGAATGATCTCCAATGAAGATAAAGTGTTAGAGACGACTGTTTTAAGCGAGGAAAGTCTGGAAAGTCGCTTCTTGTATAATTTTCACACGAAGGCGTTTCTTCGACTCCTCAGCGCTTTCTAAGGGACAACGAGATCATCTTGAGAAAGGTAGAGCATATAGTTTTGTGGTGTAGTGGTGGCGTCGCTGCCTTGCAGCCGGAAGGTTTGAGGTTCGAATCCGCCTCAAGGTCGCCGCGTAGGGACCTTGGGCAAGTTCTTCACTCGCAATTGCGCAGCGCTTCGGCGTGAAACTCCGATGCAGTGTCCGCGCTGTAGTCGGGAGCGCCTCTGAATAGCGGTTGAGGGCTGGAAGAGGCGCTATAACAAGTGCACATACAAACAAACAAACATTTCGTACCATGAATGCTCAATAAATGGAAATCATCAGATATTTTATTTAAACTTGCTGCATTATGGGCTCAGTACGTCTGTCGACATCATCGCTTTGTTCAGTGCCGACGCTAGGGTACATGAGGCCCCCCCCAACAAATATCTTGAGGCCCCCTATACCTTGAGCCGTCATCTCAGCAAATTTCTCATAATATAAGTGCTGAAAGACATGGTGTAAGACTTCAATAAATGTCCCCTATCAATTGTTAAATTTTGTGGAATTTCCATGCTGTAATGGCAGAATTTTAAGCTGTCATCTTTACAAAAAATGTCCATTTTTCAATGCTGTTAGTCATGGTTTAGGACTTCAAAGTATCCCCTCTCCATTGTTTAAATTTGTCCGATTTGCCAACTGTAATGGTTGCATTTATAGGCTGTCATCTTAACCAAATTGATCATTATTATTGATGGGCATTGGATAATACTTATGAAATATAATTTTCTGAAATAGTGGGGATAAAGGATTCCGTCCCAACCACAATTTGTGGGGCCGTGCCCTGTCCACACCCCCAAAGTCTCCTCTTTGGTTGAAGGACAATGCTCTATTGGTTTGCGTAATATTATTTTGCATGATTTGCGTTAAAACATAATTTGGTGCATGGTTTCAGGAATGAGCAGTCATGAAAAGTATAATTAGTTAATTACCAGCTACATTTGAGGCCCCTTTGGGGGGTACGGGGGTGCTAGCGCCGGTGACACGAAACGGAGTATCCCCCCTGAAAGCTATCCGGGGAAATGAATTAATCTATCCCACCGGATGGAATTAACCGGTCTATACTATCCGGTGGGATAAACCATTCTATCCCTTTTTTTGAAAAATGCGCATAATAATAAAAATTATGCTGTTATCTAAATGTAAAGTGACTCTAATTGTTTTAAGTGTCCTAAGCAATGCTCAGATAAAGGTAACTCGAATTTATTTAGTGACTCTGAGTGTTCTTAAGTGTTTTAAATGTTTTAAGTGCTCTAAAAATAGGGCACAGCAAATTATCTAGTAGGAATAAACATACCTGTTAGTGTCATTGTTTAAAACAAAGCAGATGGAAATTAATTTGCAAAACAAAATACACGCGGAAGCGGTTTTTTCCACTTTTTTAATTTGGGGGATACAATTAATACGGGGGATACTCTATTTCGTGACACCGGCACTGGCTTTGTTAAGACCATAATTTACGTTCCTAAACAATTTTGTTGTACTGCATTGTGTTATTGGACGGAGTTTATTAGTATTATAGTTATAATGATAATAGTAATAAATAATGACGATGATAACAACGACAACGCAATAACAATAACAATAAAGATAACAGTAACAATAACAATGATAAGCCCAGGGCTAGCGCCTAGGTATTATGATCCTACCATGACATCCATCGTCCACACATTTGTCTGATCCTGAGGGATCCTAAATACCTCGGGCAAAAAATGAAAATAACAATGACAACGACAATAAC
The DNA here is from genome assembly GCA_949752735.1 of Lumbricus terrestris. Classification (NCBI taxonomy): domain Eukaryota; kingdom Metazoa; phylum Annelida; class Clitellata; order Crassiclitellata; family Lumbricidae; genus Lumbricus; species Lumbricus terrestris. The sequence continues at coordinate 37,460,392 of OX457048.1, forward strand.
AATAACAACAACAATAGCAATAACCATCATGACAGCAACAAAATAATAAAATAATAATAATAAACGATAGTAACAATAACAAAAACAATACCAATAACAACAATAACAATAACAATAACAATAACAATAACAATAATAATAAAAATAATAATAATAGCAATTCAGTGGGGCCTAATGAATGTTTTTTTCAGCGCCAATGTTGACAATTTTATCTCTTAAATATCATTTGTTTATAAAAAAAAGTGTTTCTCATTACGCCTTAAGACAGTATATAGACTATAGAGGCCCGCGCATGCTCTGCCTTGGGGCCCAGAATTTTCAACGTCTGTCCTGTGAGCAAGGTCTTTCAGCAGCCTGTTATAATTTTCCTGCAAGTGATTCAGGTCAAACGCAGCTCCTTATTCAAGTGTATCAGTAAGATGCATCAATGTTCTCAAATGAGGATGACATCGTTATTTCTTGCAGATGAAGTTGTTCGCCATTTTGCTCTGCATTGCCATTGGCTCTGTGTTCAGTGAACTGGAACGACTCAACTTTGCTGAGGAGAAATTCGAAATAGCTGAGGATGATAACGAAGCCTCTTCTCTCATTTCTCTTGACGATGATGATGATGACAGAAAGACTGCTGACAACTCAGATGAAAGTCTCAGAGTAAAATACACCAAGGACAATTCTCTTGATCAGATTGCTGCCAGCGCCAAAGATGCCGGTTCAGTTGAACAGAAAACTTCGAGAAATCCATCGCCTGTCATCGAAACCTCGGTTGAGAAACCAAGTTCCTTCAAGGCAATAAAGAAGAATTCGGAGAAAATGCGTTTAGTGAAGACTGCGAACCATTTCAAGAAGTTGCGAAAACTTACTCGCCGTAACAGCACTGCAGAATCTGAAACTGGACCGGTGAAGGAAATTTCCGCTAACTTCTTGAAGTGGCTGCTAATGAGCACGGATGCGCTCGATCGCAAAGAGAGGATCCTTGAAAGCAATTCAAGAAAGCATCTTCGAATAAAGAGAACAACTGAGGTGGAAGATCCAACTAATTTAGTTCAGAGTTTTAAGACGTACACAGCACAAATCATTGAAAAAATGCCAAAAGCGCTGAGGAGGAAAATGCGGGTAACTGATGTCTATGAAGAAAAGCTGCTGAAAGGCTACGCTGCATCCAAAGGCGATACGAGCAAACTTGTTGCCGATTACAAAGCAGCAAAATCGGAGGAGAGGGAGGAACTGAAGATGGTTGCATATGAGCCTGGACTGGTCGGCATTTATAAGTCAATAAGAAAGGGTAAGCCATGGAATTACATAAAGTTGCGTGGGAAGTTCAAGGCATTTTTCGGAAAGCCTTCGCCCTCTTTAACGGAATACGAAAACTTAAAGCAAGACGAATTGGCATCGATCGATAGTTTTCTCGGCGGATCGAGCAACACCGGAAGCGAGAAGAAGGACACAAATGAGCAGTCCCAAGAAGAAGAGGAAAAGGTGGAAGAGATGAAACGAGGATTGAGAGCCAAAGAAACGGAAACAGTTGATTTTGAATATGATGCATACAGAGAAAACGTTGAAAACGTCGTCGCTACATCTGATGCAGACGATAAAGGAGATGCTGAAGCTCATGGAAGACTTGATAACGTCACATCTACTGATGTCACGAACACAGAGACTACCAATGACACAAGTGAGTACATAATACTGTTTTTAATACATAACCTCAATGCTGTTCCACACCTCTGATCATACGGTACCTCGACCCGGACCACCATGGACTACTCTTACGGACAACCCTTTTGACTCAACGCATTTGATCCTGATCCTATGGTAACTCGACCCGGACCACCACGGACTACTCTCACGGGCAACCCTCCTAACTCAACGCAGCGCTCGTGAATAAGCCGGTGCCCCGCGCTTGGCTTTCCAGTGGCGCTTTAGAAATTAGGAGATTACGATTACGATTACGATTACGATTACGATTACGATTACGATGCATCTATGACGTTTTGTATAGCGCCTTTTCAGGGTGGGCTACTCAGAAGCGCTCCCGGCCAAACTACAGCTAAATAAGACAGTTTTGAGATTCTTGAGCAACGGAGTGGGGTGGCCGCCTCTGCATGGGAACTAAGCGCAATGTAACAGGGAGGCTATTCCAGGTTGTAGAACCATGCTGCAGCGACAGAGAATGAACGGCGCTGTCGGATTGCAGTCCGAGAGTGGGGAACCAAAGCTGAGCTTGGTCCGCTGACCGGATTAAGGGTGAACCGACGCTGGATACCCAAGGTGGACCAACATAGGCCTATGCGTAAATATACAGGATACACATAGCATTATATACTTAGGCCAACAGACATGTAACTACTCATAATTTTTCAGGTGCATGCACCATCACCACCGAGCCCCACGCTGTCTCGTCGGCTTGACCTTCCCAGATTTTGGCCTGGCACAGGAACGAACAGGGCAGCTCTAGCAAATGGCAGACTTGATTTGATATAGAGCCCAGCGGCGTCGCTGAATATGCTGGTTTCCCTGACGTGGCTTTTGCTGGCCCTGAGAAATTCTCGGAGTATTGCATTTATAAGCTTATTACATTACAACGTACGTTTCTTATCCGGCCTGCTAGTTTCAAAAGCTTCCGCTATGATAATATTAAGGCGTTCAAATGACCTTCCGCAACCTGAAGGTCTGTTTTGCATTCGGTCTGCGAAATAACGCCGTGACTCGTGTGCGCTTTATGTGAGCAGCGCTGAAAATCGGGTCGATGCATTTGCAATTCGACCAGAACTGCACTGATTTGCTTTCGATTTCTGCCTATAATAGAAAAAGTCTCTGAACCCTTGCATATTTAAATGAAACACTGATCTACGTACTATGTAGTGATGATGATATTTCGAAACCTCTCAGCAACATTTTCTTGTTTTGTGTGTAAACCAGAAACCAAAGACAACAGCCGTCTGCTCGGATTTGCGATTTTACTTGCAGTGGCTATGCAGCTGATAACAGCCATTCTGTAAGTGTATTTGCGTTCATTCTTTTCATACACTTTTTCGAATAAAGGTTATGCTTGACTTGCGATAATAATTGTAAGCTTAAATTCAAAATATGACTTACAATTTAGATTTGCCACGCTCCTGTCCAATTCCTTATTTCCCCACCCTCACTGCCGGCTCCCGAACCGCCCGCTCCCCACTCCCACCCCACCCAACCCCACCCCACCCCACTCAAAACCCCACTCCATTCCACTTCACCCCACCCAACTCCCCACCCCACTCCCCACCTCAGTCCACACGACCCCACCACACCCCATCCACGCAACCCCACCCCATCCCACTCCACCCCGACACAGTATTGAAGGTTTGTAGTGAAAAGGTGAAAAACTGTAAGTTGAAATAGGCCTACACCCCGGTGAAACAGCGAAAATTTGGGTTTTCTCCCTCCCCACCCTGGTCCCCATGGTGGTAAAGATTCGCCAACCCCTCCTATGCATAATTTCTCTCTCTGCTATACACATTCAGTTCTCTTTATAAATAGGCCCATCTCATAAATTTTAATCGCATTGATATCGTATCAGTTATAGGCTAAATCAAGCGGTAATTTAAGTGCTTCTTAATCGTTGCTACGGTTTTCTTAATCGGTTGCTTACGAACCCATGGCACTTTAATCTTTACATATTATTAGTATAACTTAGCAGGTCATGGTGAAATCGGAGAAATAACTGTACGAACCACAGCCTAATTCCACGAGGCCAAGACTGTAGGCCTACGGACGAATTATCCCTAGAAGTTAGAACCCTATAGGCCCGATAACCTAAAGCGAGCAAATCATTTTTAACAAGGATACTTTGTCACATTTAAAAATGCTATGTCCTGTAAGCAGAAGTGCGGTTTAAATAGTTGGTCAATGGTCATTATAAGAACATGCATATAATAATTATTGGATATGTTTAAGATTTAAGATCTTGTGTGCCATTTAATTTTACACCATTCAGGGGCGGATCCATGAGGGCAAATCCAGCCATGCCCCATTGAGAAATGTCCATAGAACGTGCCCCCCCCCCCATTAGATTTCAACAGGCTTTCAACAGTAGATTTCAATGGTACATGTATATTTTGCAGACAATTTGGCTTAATAACTAAAAAAGGCCATCAGTTTTAAGGCAAGAAAAATGGGTAGGCCTATATGTTTCCAGGCAAGTTGGACCAAATGACTAAAAAGTCATCAGTTTCTCGGGCGAAAGATCAACAAATTTCCCCCTAAATTTGGCACCCCTCGAAAATTTCTGTATCCTCCTCTGGCACCATTTGACTTGACTGGCTCTACAGATGATGAAGCCTAAGCGTGTACGTTTACTATACCATGTTTGTACGCCAAGAAACGGATAGAAATTGGTCTATTAAAGACCATTCTTATCTTATCCTATCCTATCCTATCCTATCTTATCTTATCTTGTCCTATCCTATCTCTCTCTCTCTCTCGTCTTAAGACCTATTTTTTCTCTAGGGGTTATCGCACTGGGAGCGCTACTGAATGGCCTTGGTTGTGAGCGGCGCTATAGAAATTCCTAATTACATTACATTACATTATCCTATCTTATCTTATCTTATATGCATATTTTCTTACACAGAATCCTGGCCCCGAAAAGGGTTAAGTTGACTGAATGGTGTAAGAGAAAAAAGGAAACAGAATCTGGTCAAGCAGAAACAGTAGGTCAAGAAATTGTTCTCTATATAGCCTATAATATTGATCGTATTTAGACCATTTGCGTACGGCGTGGTCACTTATTTTTCCATACTTTAAGCACTGCATGCTCCTATGGTCTTCTTCCATTCGAAACAAAAGTCTCACCTCTTCAGGAATTATTCTTATACCCCAACTCGATAAGCTTGAGCCGTGCGCTTGGCACCCTAGAAATTTTGAGATTACGATTAGCTTATAAGATGCCATTTTATTACATTAGACTCTATAATTAATGTTCTGTTCAGATCCGTGCAGCACACGCCCAAAACCATAGCAGTTTAAAAATGTAGCTATCAAGTATGATGTTTAACAAAAATAGGCACAAAATAGTAGCCAACTGTAAAATAACTGTTATATATAGGCCTATATATATATATGTGTGTGTGATTTTAGCTAATCAACATTGGTAAGGGGAGCGTATATAGTTGTATACGTGCATGGGGTACACAAAATGTAGCCTACGAGCATAGGCGGAGACCTGGGCGGAGACTTGGGGGGGGGGGGCAGAAAGATTTTTGACGGGCGAATGGCTGAGTGTCGCAGAAAAATTTCCATCTTTTGACGGCCAAAATTTCTGACGACCGGCGAAATCTCGGAAAAAATTTCTATTTTCGACGTCAAAAAAAATGCATGGGCCGTCCCCCCCAACACCTCCGTTGGGGGGACCGTCCCCCTGTCCCCCCCAGGTCTCCGCCCATGCCTACGAGGTGCAGATGGGTCAAAATACGTTTCTTGCGTGCGTCATGTACGGATTGGCCCTTATTTAAAAATGTCAACTTTGTGTTATTTTAAAGGAAACCTTGAATGCAGAGGGAAAGGTCCTTGCAACTGTACCGGCCAACAAGTCCTCAAAGCCTCTTCTGTCATGACGCAAAATATTGTCAATTGTACAAGTTTGGTGTCTTTAAAGTACAATAACAATGACTATAGTACTGTACAATAGTACAATAACTTTTATTTCACGATTTTCTATACTGAATCCAATAATTGTTTATTGTCTTGAAACAAATCGTTTTTGCCATAATATATAATTATAGGCCTATTCCTTTTTTAAAACATAAATCGTGTTCTATTTGATCTCTATCTTGCTGTAATCTACCATGCTAAATAGACTGCTATATACGTTGTTTACTTGCTCGCGCGTTTATCGGCCTACAGGACCTACTTTTGAATGCTTTCTGTCAACAGAACGAACTTTTTGATTTAGCAAATTACAAATCTCAAGCAATGTATTGTCTACTTTTGTTTTATGTATAGGCCTACGTATAATTATATGCTTCTCCTGCATGGTATGAATTTGTTAATCAGTGGCGTCTACCAATGGTGTGCAAACATCAAACTACAAAACTGCAAAATTGCAGCCAAATCTGATATACATGTAGGCCTATGTCAGTTACTGGCCTAGTTAGCTACACCGGTAATTAAGCGACAGCTGCATTCGTCTGTTGGTTGCAACGACTGCGGTTCAAGCCCCGGGCTGGGAGTTGACATTCAGAGATTTAGGCCTAGATATCTCGGGCTAGCACGTGTGTGACTGACGCAGAGGCGCAAGCTCCTGCGGAGCGACCTTGGGCAAGTTGCTTACCCATCATTGTCTGTGGGGAAGGCAACGGGAAACCACCTCACTCATCTCATCCCCAGGGCTGGTATGTACAGGGCACGGCATAAGGTAATCACATATAGTGCCTAAGCGCGACTTAGTAATTCCCGATATAACCATTGGAATGTATCCATATGCACGAGAAAAAATAGCAACGAGAATAACTAATCTACACATTCCTTGAACCCGACGATGCATGACGCTTGCTCTTCCCCCAATTCAATAGATCGTTGGCAGCGTGGGGTAAACAGAATCAGACCTAGAGCGGCCCGTAGGGAAATATCGGACGGCTGCCTATTGTTCGCGCTGTCCAGCGAAAGTCGGCCGTCTATTGTTCACAATGGGAGTAGCCGGCTTAAACCTACCTCGAAGTTGGAATAACGTTATACCTAGTTTAATTCGCTAATCTCAAGCCGTGCATACGGAAATAACCCAGTATTCCTGTATAGGCCAGATTTAAGCCAAATATACGAGTTATGCGCTCATGTACATACGGGCCCTGAGGCGTAAAGCCAATGAGCCTGCCTTCGGGCAGAGTACCATCATCATCGTCATCTATGTCAGTTGCAATACAGTACCTTGGTTTCGAGAGTTGTCGCCCACTATCCATTTCAACAGGTCACCTCACGGTCGTAATCGTAATCGTAAACTCGAGATTTCTAAAGCGCCACTCGAAACCCAAGCGCGGGGCACCAGCTTATTCACGAGCGCTGCGTTGAGTTAGAAGGATTGTCCGTGAGATTAGACCGTGGTGGTCCGGGTCGAGGTGCCATGGGATCAGGATCCGTTCATGGAGTTATTTAGCAAAAATAATTGTGCAAGCAATAGCCTATATACATTAACAATTCCAAAGAATTTTTGGCAGATCGAGAGTAAACCGGGAAGGTCATTATGACTTGGCGTGACCTACATGTATGGTATAGAACCGCCACTTAAAAATAATTGCGTGAGCAGCCTACAGGATGAAAATGTGAATATTTGGGAGTTTTATTGGCTCCTATATCAGACAGTAAGATGTAAGTTAGCCTACAACATGGCAATGACAAACCTGCGTTACTATAGGCCTACATTAGACTAAGATCAGAATAAAACTTTTGTAATAGTTACTAAACTTTTCACTGCCGCATTTATGTTGGAGTAGACCTACAAAAGTTAAATTATGCCACCAAACCAATAAATTGTAAAAACAATGTTTGTGAATTAATGGATCTTTATTTTATAATTAGCCTAAGTTATATAATTTTGTTCACTTATAATGACCTTTTTTCTGGACTATAGGCTACTTGTAATAGAGAGGCCCATTGGGCCCTATGTGCCCTATGTGTGCAGTTATGTGTGCCTTCTGAAGTGCCGAGTATATTAGAAAACAAGTCTGCCAAAATGGAGGGGTTTGTTCTACCATGCCATGTGGGGGGGGTGCAAACGCCACTTTTCCTAATTGATGCACAGCGAACGCGTAATTAACTCAGTAATACGTAAAATGGTACGACACAAACAGTTGCTTGAAAACCAGCCCCGTAAAAGTCTTTTGATGACCTCTGTGGCTCAGTGGCTGTGCTGACTTCTTTGTTTTCTCTGTGCTTTACTATCCTAGCCATGTTCTTAATATGTTTGTATGTATGTGCACTTGTTATAGCGCCCCTTCAAGCTCTTCCTACTCAGAGGCGCTCCCGAATGCAGAGCGGACACTGCATCGGAGTTTCACGCCAACGCGCTGAGCAATTGCGAGTGAAGGACTTGCCCAAGGTACCTACGCGGCGAGGTGGATTCGAACCTCGAACCTTCCGGCTTCAAGGCAACGACGCCACCACTAGGCTACACCACCGCGCCACCACTACACCAAAGATATTAAACTCTAATATCTTTGACTACACCACTGCTGCCTCCTATTAAGAATGTTACCTATACTCCCTCCGTCCTCGATTCCAAATGCTGATATATAAACTAGGAGAGGCTTCATTACTCATTAGGCCTACACGTATGATGTAAATCGTAATCTTAAATTCGAAATTTATAAAGCGCCACTCGAAAGGCAAGCGCGGAGCACCAGCTTATTCACGAGCGCTGCGTTGAGTTATAATTATAAGTGTTGTCCGTGAGAGTAGTCCGTGGTACGTGGTCCGGGTCGAGTTCTAAACGACTCGCTGTTTTTCTGCTATTTACTTCATGTGAGGATGTAGCCTAACTCTGACTGACTTTTCACACACTTTATTAGGCCTATTTATTTTTGGGGGGCCCGGTAGATTAGTGGTTAACACGCTGGCCAACAGTGCGAGAGGTAGTGAGTTCGAGCCCCCGTTGGGCGGATTTGCTTTGTAGGCTGCCATTGGTGCCGTGTAATTACAAAGCTGTCTGTTCAGTTGGTAGTTAAGTTTAATTAAGATTACTGTATAACTTGTAAATGTAAAGCGCAGTGCGTCTTGCAGGCGTTTAATTAAAGAACAAATATTATTATTATTATTTTATTATTATTCCGTTATGGAAATATATTATATATATATATATTTATATATTTTATATTCATTGTTTTTTCCAAAACTAATCGATGTTCCCGCAACGCGTTTGCAGGCGGCTCATTAAAGTAAATACTTACCGGCACTTACTTTTTTGGATTTTTTGACTTGACATGACTTGACTTACTTACTTACTCCAATTTAACGTAAAATCTCTTCTCTTTCAAAAGTGCTCTTTGTCACGTGATACACATAAACGTATGACGTATTAATTCATTGCCATGCGGATCCGCGTAGGTAAAAAAGTGCGAAGAAGTTAAATGTCGCTTCTATAGTTTAAGCACCGGTGGCGGTTATGTTTTACGGTACAATAACGGTATGCCGATTTATCCTTACAAATATTTTAACCGTTAGTGTTGCTCACGATTGTTCTGTTGTTGGATTTTGGTCTGTGTTGTCTGAATGTTTCGTTTTGTGGATGTTTTGTTGAACTTACTTCCTTCGTTTTTGACTTGTTTTGACCCGCTACGTGCCAAGTTAACGTTTTGCATATCATGGCTGCTCCCTTGACCCTCTCAGTGCCGCGCATGACTCATATAGAGAAGAATGCGTTATTCTTTCGAGTGAAATTGTGCCGATTTACGTGACTTTTTGAGACATTGACTTTTAGCTGCCAGAACATGGCTGTTGGGCGAGTTTGGTCTTGTTCCAATTCCCCAACCATCCACGCCGTTTTCAACCCAAAACATCATCCAGTCTGTCTAACTCTTCGCCTGACTTGTTGATCTTGACCCCTGCCTATCGACTTTGTTTTGACTGTGGGCTCTGTAGAAGTTTCGCGTTTACGATCACGATTGGAGGCTGGGCTAACTATTGTTTATCAAATACATGTTACCTATCCACCCATCTATATTTGCTTGTATGTGCACTTGGTATAGCGCCCCTTCAATATTTCTATTCAGAAGCGCTCCCGAATACAGTGTGAACACTGAATCGGAATTTCTCGCAGAAGCGCTGAGCAATTACAAGTGAAGGACTTGCCCAAGGCCCCTTCGAGGCGGAATGAGGTAGATTCGAACCTGCAACCCTTCAGCTGCAAGGCATCGAACATACCCACTAGACCACCGAGCCCCATATGTATGTCTGTAAAGTTCATCAACTGATTACTTTTATTAATTGTATTCATCTATGAATGAATCCATATCTACATATCCACCCACAAGGCCATCAATTCATCCATCTAATCATCATACAAACATCCATCTATCCGGTTCACCCGTCATTCTCCCATCCAGCCCTCTCCTCATCAGCCATCCTTCCAACCCACACCTCATGCACCTATCCGTCCAACCCTCCCCTCCATTCACATATCCTCCCAACCCACACCTCATGCACCCATCCTCTCAACCCATGCCTCGTGCACCTATCCATCCAACCCTCTCCTCAATCTGCCCATCAACTCCACCCTGTGTCTGCCCATCCATCCACCCATCAATCCGTCCAACTCGTCCCTTCAATCGATTCCACGCGCCAATTCATCCACCCATCCAGCCTTCATCCTTCAATCCAGTCCAGCCATTCTTCCATATAATCCATCCTTCCTCCACTCTTTCAATCCCTTCCATCCATTCCCGCCTTTCCTCAATCCCTTCAGTCCATTCTATCATTCCTTCATCCATCCATCCAGCCATCCATCCTTTCGTTTTGTGGCTGACAGCTCAGATCTGTGAACTGCCTACTTCAAAACTTTCACTTCCTAGTTCCTACTACATTTCTGGCATCTGTATCTGTCATCTAAGCACGCGTTGTTTTGTAGATCTATGTGGGTAGTAAAAACTAGTAATTCGTTAGATTACGCACACGCTGTTGCATCCAACCCGTATCATATAACCCATATCAGAACCCGGACTCTTTTGTACGTTTATCATCTGACAATCTGTACTGGTGAATGCACGACGTTCAACAGTCATGAATGATTAATGCACATCGTGGATGATTAATGCACGCTGTGAATGATTAATGCACGTCGTGAATGATTAATGCACGTCGTGAATGATTAATGCACGCACAGTTAGACCAGACCATTTGCACCTGTATTAGCGGCATGGATGGAAGTATGTGGGATTGGGTGGGTTTCTGGGGTCGGTTAATGGACTGATGTGTGATTGGGTGGATTTCTGGGTCGGTTGATGAAAGGTTCTTTGAGTGGGTTGCTTACTAGGTTGGATGATGGGCTTGTGTGTGTGTGTGGGTGTGTGTGTGTGTGTGTGTGGGTTGCTTCTGGGTCATTTAGTGGATCGATATTTGAGTGGGTGGTTTTGGGTGAGTGGGTGGTAGTAAGTGGGCGGACAGATGTATGTATGTCTCATCATTGTTTGTGGGTACTTGAGACAACAGAGGTGAGGAAAGTGAGAGAGAGGCTATTGTTTTTGAGATGTTGAGGCGCATAATAGGACAGTGTTTGATGTTTTTCTTTCGCTATATTTAGCCGTCCATATATTCCAGCGCTCATAGTGTTGCAATTTCACTTGCCTATCTATGTCGACTCCATATAGACATACCCCACTCATCAGAAGAAATGCTTGCAGTGAAGGTGTCTGATTTGTGCACGTCTTTATTGTGGCCGGTGTGGCTTATGGACGTGTGTTGACTTGTTGCTGTCAGACAATGTTGTTAGAAAGCGGTTCTGAAGTGAGGCTATACATGTACAATGAAACCAGTACTGGTAATTATTTTTGAGGTTTCCATAGGCAAACTTTTTAATTCAATTTAAAATAATTGTTGGAACTGTAACCATTGCAAAAGAGTTGGAAAACATAGAGATGTTAAATAGAGCAGATACTGGCGCCCCCTACATTTTGGCACCCACCCCAGGCAATTCTGCCTGTGTCTAGGGTCAGCGCTGGGCATCAGCTTATTCACGAGTGCTGCGTGCTGATACTAGACAATCTTTGGACTTCGGTGTTATCACACATTAGTGGATGTCGTCGTTAGGTGTCTCCACATTCCGTGAATTCCGTTGTGTTCGTTTCGAGATAATGGCCGTTCCATTTTGAGTGGGGTATCATCCTTCACAAAGTTTCGCTGTACGCAAGTAGTCATTACCATGATATGCTAATAAATACTTAGGCTCTATGGTAGTCATAACCCTGATATGCTAATAAATACTTAGGCTCTATGGTAGTCATAACCCTGATATGCTAATAAATACTTTGACTCTATGGTAGTCATTACCCTGATATGCTAATAAATACTTTGACTCTATGGTAGTCATTACCATGATATGCTAATAAATACTTAGGCTCTATGGTAGTCATTACCATGATATGCTAATAAATACTTTGGCTCTATGGTAGTCATTACCCTGATATGCTAATAAATACTTTGGTTCTATGGTAGTCATTACCATGATATGCTAATAAATACTTTGGCTCTATGGTAGTCATTACCCTGATATGCTAATAAATACTTTGGCTCTATGGTAGTCATAACCCTGATATGCTAATAAATACTTTGGCTCTATGGTAGTCGTTATCCTGATATATGCTAATAAATACTGTGGCTGTATAAAAAGGCCGCGCAGAGGGGTGCAAGCCGTCAAACTGACTTTCTTTTGTCATTTTCCCACGCTGTCATTAATGGTGAATAAGTGGGGTTTTGTCCACGAGATAGACTTCAGCACGTGTGGACTATGGTTGGTGAGGCACGATCGAGTGACTCAAGCAAGGCAGAGAGGTCAGAAAGGTATACATACTTGACAAAACGCGGGAAAACTGGGGTATCTTGACAGACTCGGCGTTTAATATATAAGTGGCCTTGTCCCATTTTTCAGACTGTAACATATTCGCTGCTTACATACATGCACTCGTATGGTTTTAATTGCTAAGCGGACGGCCGCCTTGTTTTTCCCAGGCGCGTTATTATTTCCAGCCGCGTTATTATTCCCAGGTCGGTTTAGCGGCTACCGTGTGGAATTACCCAGCGCTAAAAATAGTTCTGCAAGAATAGAAATCGTACGGGAAGGTATGAAATTAACCTGCGTCTGTTTTCCTGGCTAATTGATATAATATAATTATGGTGTTTGAAGATGTTTTAAGTTAATAAAGCCTATATTTTGTCGAGTTAGTTCAAAGAAGTGACCGACGGTGTGGGTTAAAGTGAGTTACGTGCGTTAAAATGTAACAGTGAGTGTAGCTAGCTGAGAGGTTTCATTGAACCGTCGCGTGGGCCATTTCTGGCCTGTCGATCATTCATGTTTTTCTGGGTTGCAGGCTATTGTCTAAATAAAGACTATATTGTTTCCGAATATAAGTTCGGATTTACTAGTTTTGAGGCTTAATAAGTTTTATGGGACGTTATGAAGATCATGAATAACATTTTGGCAACATTTACTTAGTTAGTAACCTTATGTTGTTTAAAAACATGTACTAACAAACTCGACTATAAGTACTCTTAAGTAGCCATAATACTGTGTTAATGTACACCTACAACGTTTTGCCTGTGTTTTTGGGAATAAGCAAATATACATGAACATATTTGACTGTGTTTTGAAATGCACCATTAAAGATTTAGTTGTTTAAAAAATTTCTGCGGGCAGATTCACATACCACATTTTGCGGCACTCTGACCCACCCTTGCTGGAAAGTATTGCAACTGTTCTGCCATTAAAAAGGCTTGCCACATCTGATCTAGCTACTATGTATGGTCTAAATTTTGCTAAAATTACATGCCTGCCAACTAATGTGTACAACCTGACCCTGTGCATATATTGCTTGTTTATATAGTTGTGTCACTTGTGTGTAGACTGTCTGTAGACTACCATCTTGATACTCATTATAAGTAGTCATCTTGACTCTTCATAAAGTCTGTAATAAATTAATGAAATTTATAACACGCTGGTTACGCCGAAATGCCAATCTGAGGTATGGATATACGACGTAGTTAGCGGCCAGGAGAGGATGCTGTTGAATATAGAAGTGCCTGCAAGCCAAGAAGAGATAGTGAGTTTTGAGCTGCTTTTTGAGGGATGGAAGTGAATTTGAAGCATGAGGAGAGAGTGACAGTTGATTCCATTCTGTGCAGACGCATGTAATGCATGTGATCCCATAGCAGTACTATAACAGGTTTGATCCTGTTTGACTCAGTTTTTGTTGCACTGTTAGCGTGAATTTTTATCCCATCTGTTGTGTTTCAGGCAGCTGCGTTCATTGTAGTGCCATGCTTTCTTGGTCGTGGGGGCCTACTGTCTGGAACGACCTCCCGGTTACACTTCGTTCTCTACTTGTGGTCCATCCGACTGGGTTCTACAAGTCTCTCAAGTCTTTTCTTTATTCGTGGTTGGGCTAGGAGCACCTCTGAGTAGTGTTTTCAAGGAGCGTTATATAAATGCTCTGAATGAATGAATTCTAGTGGATTCCTTTCGTACCCAGCTTCTATTCCTAATACAGGGTGGGAGCAACTTGAGCCCAGCGAAAAATGGGGGAATCAGAATTCAGCCAAAACTCATGTCGGTATTGGAATGTAGTCCCGTCAGAGGTAGAAGGATGGGATTGAGCTCGCTTGTTGGGTGGGGGAGGGATATAAGCCCCTGCAGATAACTCTTTTTTTATTAGGATAGCATCATGGAAGCTCGAGGGAAACTTGACAGAAAGAACAGTCCAGGCCAGCAAAATCGTGCGAAACATGAGAAAGGTTATCAGAAATCCTGCGGACGAAATAAGTTCGTTTAAAGGCATCCTGTGGTGCAGCCTTGCTTCGTCTCTTCCTTTATTAAAGTTCTGTAACTGAGAAGCGTTATTTTTCAGTGTTTGATTACTGTACTTGTGGAGTTGAGTAGAACTGTAATTGGAGCCAGTCGTGGCTGGTATGCACTAAGTTAAGGCAGATTTGCATGTGTCCTGCAAACATCACGATTCTGTATAAGTACAATTAAGTCGGTATTAGACGTTATTGGCCCGTTAAGTTGGAAGCCGGTGTTTATTGTTATTCAGGTATTTTTAGTTTGTAAGTGGCAGTCACGGTTTATTTGTTTACTTAGCCTACTAATGGCTGTTGGTTTACCATTTTAACGGTGTGTTGGTTACAGATTTGCATATGTTGCTCTCCTTCTGTGTCTATACAGAGACTTCCCTACTCACTGGGAGGAGGTTAAGATCGTCACTGGCGTGAAATTACAGAGATTTGATCTTTCGACTTTGAAAATTAGGGTCAATTTTGAATCATCCTGGATGAAACTGGTTTGGAAACGCCTCTGAAGGCTTAATGGTAATACATATATAGTAACTGTCCATGTTTGGACATATTATGAGAGTACCAGTCCCAAGCCTGGATAAAGGAGAAGGGCGACGCTTTGCGATCGTTGTTATCACACAGCGCCGTTATTTTAAACTGAAATTATTATGAGTGTGTTTGATAATCTGAGTTCATTTGTGAAAGAGCTCTCTGGTTTGCTTGCTGTAAGGACTTTGTGTGTTACAATTGACCTATAGATGTCATGACTACCACAATTATTATATTGCGATAAAGATATCCAAACAACTCTGATGAACATATTAATAGCCTTTCATCTTAAGTAGACTCTTCGTTGGTTTGGACATTTAGAAATAGATTGCCATGCGACCAAATTCCACACACAGTGCACTATATGCAGGATTCGAAGGGAAAATTAAACAATGGCAGCAGACCAAGACTACACTGGACAGATAACAATATAAATGAGGGGGACATACATCACTTAGGGGAGCAGTGCCTTGACAAATGACTGAGGACACCTGGAATGGCCTCCCTGTGACATTTCACCTAATGCACATGGATCACTCTGGACACCGTGTTCTTCTCTAGCCTTAAGACTGTCCTATAATATAGCCAGGGCTGTACTGGTAAATTTTGAGGTGAGCACGTCCCCTCAGGAAAATTTCGTCCATTTTTGCCGTCCGAAAAATCTGACGACCTTTTATTTTAGTCGTCCGGCCAAAAACTTGGGAAAATTTCGTCCATTTTTCCGTCCGAAAAACCTGATGACTTGTTTGTTTTTTTAGTCATCTGGCCAAAAAACCATCTGAAACGGCCGTGTGCGCCTAATTTACTAGCGTGTATGGTAGTACCCTGCTTTTTCCCCGCGTATGCCCTACTTTTCGGGAGGTGAGTATGCAATGCCGTTTTTCGCCGGAGGTGAATATACGCTGTATACCCGCGTATACCCTCGTGTACTGCCCTGAATATAGCCAAAGTTGGGTCGGGAGCGCTTCTAAGTAGTCTTGACGGGGCGCTATATAGGCGCTCGTAATAAATGGGTAATGTGCCGAAATGGAATCACCGCCAATATTTTACAATTCGTCCGCTTTGCTGTTAAATTATGTCAAGTTATTGTATTATTATATTCTCTTTTGTGTTTGCTTTTAGGTTCTGACGCGATAAACCGCACGGCACATCTGTGACGGACTAAAACAATTGTCGGAAATAAAAATGTAGATCTCCGAGCCTCCTCGTCGTCGATCCTTTCGTACTCACTACCTGGAAATAAAGGTCGTCCAAAGGTCGTTTACGGTGTCTAGCATGTGACTTTAACGGCCGCAACTAGAAATCTGTGTGCTCAGAGCCAGATCGAGGTAGTAGCCCTTGAGTTGATTGGGCCGAAGGCATATCAACATAAGCCAGCTTCATCGTTTTTTTGTCGTTGTCTGGCCGGCACGTACATCATATCTTGCGTAAAGTGCCTCCGCTAAGTGCCATATCAGAGTGCCAGTAGCAAAATACTCTGTCGAACGCCAGTACTGTCTCAGCGCTTTCTGCCGGCGCGTCACCCGATTGTGCCATCAATTGCGTCGTCGCCGTCCATTCTTTTCCGCTATCGCATTGGCGCCGTTCGGTTCCGGCGCCTTGTCTTTGAGCTCGAAGTACTACGGCGGCGAGTAACTTACGAGGCAGCATCGCGTTCATCGTCATTTCTCGCATGACCAACGAAGCGAGTCGGCTGCGAACCGAGGAGGAGGCCGTTGTTGTTGTTTCTGCGAGATGTCCCTGTCGAAGGCGAAGTCCAACGCGTCCGGATCCGGACCGGATGGGAAGTTCCGGAAGCCGGAGCCGGCCGAGATCGTCCACAAGAACATGCGGTTCCTCATCACCTACCGACCGACCGATGCTACGATGGACAAGTTCATCGAGGTCTGTCCTGGGAAAGTCTCGATCTCTTTGTGTGTGCTTTTGACGTCCCGATGTTGGATTGAATGCCAATTCGACTATTTGTAACTTTTAGTGTATTGTATTGTATTGTGTATGACCATTTATGAAGCACTTCTCGCAGCAAGAGCCTTTCAGAAGCGGTCCCGGTGTGTTCAACCTCGAGAGAGACGGCAAGGTTTTAGACGAGAGAAAGACGAAGAAAGACTACCAGAGAGGATGGCAGAGTGAACTGATGACGGAGGCCCATTCCATAGGGAGGGACGAAAACGAGTAACATTTGGTATTCCTGCCAAAACGATTAACTTTTAGTACTTCTCTAGTCAACAGCTTTTCAGAAGCGCAAGTTCTGACAGTCATAGGGAGACAGAGAGCTGATGGAGGTACGGAGCAATACGGATAAACATGTGGAGAGAGAGGAGAGGCGAGGAGAGACAGACAGACAAACACCCAGAGAGAGACTAACAGAGACACACAAACACAGAGAGAGATATCTAATATCTTGATCCAGCAAACTAGAAAGCTCCAAGTTTGCATTCATTTTGGAACTTTCTCCCATGTCTGTCCTTCGGTAGATGAATCCCTCTTTAAGCACTGCTATCCTCCGTGACCCTGGGCATGTCCTCCATGATCTTCTCCCGCCAAAACGAGTAACTGGACACTCCCTTAGGCCTCACTCACAAAATCTAGAGATACCACGCTGTAATTCACTGAGTGGAAAAATAGCAGCAGAATGCTGTATAGATGACTTCCTTGACGCTAATATTTGAGTCATTTCATTCAACTTGTGATTTAATTTGCGCATTTTGTTACCAATTATTATTTCGATGTATTATAAAGATGTTTTATGTCCCATTGTGCTTTGCAGGGCATTTTTTAACGTGCAGTTGTACACAAAACGTGCAGTTCTAAATGGATTTGTGCAGTTGTAGAAACATGTAGAAGCACTTCTGTTCAGTTAAAACTAGTTGAAAATGGCCATTATCCTTCGATTGGGAGTAATTTACCATGGAGGATGGGAAAGGAAAGAAGGGTTTGTGCAGTTCTAAAAATTCCTTAAAAACAGCCCTGGTGCTTTGGCAAGTGGAATAATTAAGAAAATACTTACTTACTGTACCGTACTTACACGAAAGATGACATTGCGATGTTGTTTGTCGGTTCAGGAACTAAAGCGGCACAACGTGAAGGACGTCGTCTGCGTCTGCGACCGAACTTACGACAAAAAGAAACTCTGTGATGACGGAATTCAAGTTGTTGTGAGTAGGTCTCGTGTGACTGTCCTCCGTGTGTGACTGTCCTGCGTGTCACTGTCCAGCTTGTGACTGTCCTTCGTGTGACTGTCCTCCATGTGACTCCTCTGTGTGACTGTCCTGCTTGTGATTGTCCTCCGTGTGACTGTCCTGCTTGTGACTGTCAACTGATTAAGTACAGTCTATTAGCGTTACTGAATCTTCCTGGCATTGATAATATTATGTCATCTTGATTAATTATGCGCATTCATTCATTAAATGAATTTGTATAGCTCCTCTTCACGGGAACAACTACTGCGAGGCACTCCCAATCCCAACCCCCTTATTATGCAAATGTTAGCATACATGTTACCTTCCTGAAAACAGCCAACCTGATCATTCAAGACTCGACTGAAGACATAATTATATGTTTTCTAAGGCGTATCTTTGACTGAATATTTTGTGTTTATGGAGGCGCCTTTGTAACAGCATATACTGTGTTACGGCGCCATAGAAATCGTCGTCATTATTATTATTATTATTGTTGTTTGTCTCGTGTGTTGCAGGACTTGGAGTTTGACGATGGTATGCCTCCGTCCGTTGAAATCGTCGACGAATGGTTCAAGTTGTTGAAAACTCGTTTCATCGACGACCCGTCAGCGTGCATTGCCGTTCACTGTGTCTCTGGACTTGGCAGGTTCGACCTCCATCCTCACCATGGTTCTCTAAGTTGCACATCTCTAGCTGACTGTGTGCCAGGCTTTTTTTAACGTGCAGTTGTACACAAAATGTGCAGTTCTAAATGAAGTTGTGCAGTTGTAGAAGCATTTCTGTACAGTTAAAACTAGCAAAAAAGGTCACTGACCTCCGATTGGAAGTAATTTACCATGGAGGATGGGAAAGGAAAGAAAGGGTTGTGCATTTCTAAAAATTCCTTAGAAACAACCCTGCCGTGTGCTTATGTTTGTCAAGGCGCACGTGTAATATTAGGATGTGCTGTGTTACGGCGCCATAGAAATTGTCGCTGTTATTATTTGTTCGTTCGCTGATCTAGTTTGTTCTTTATCTGCATTTCTTCGTTTTTTGTTTTCCAATCTCTGGACTTGTCTGACTTCTTAACCCCGTGGGCTAGGATCACCATTGCTCAAGCCCAGTCCTTTGCTGTCATTGGATCTTCGTTATGAAATATGCCATTTCCTCCACTTTAATAATAATGATAATAATGGCGACAATTTAAAGGATGCCTCTACAAACAGGAATGCAGCAATCCTGTGAGGAAAATCACAACAACTCGCGGTCAAGTCAGTAGAACATAGAAAAAACCTGCCACAATGCACTCTAAGCAGGCAGGCACATGCAGCATTTATCCTGTACAGACACTTTGCATGGGACCTTTTTTATATCTCCCTATTTCTTTACTGAGGGATGGACTGGCCAGGGGCGTAGCCGGGAACAGTCCTCTTACACTGGAGTTGTGCTGGGAGTGCCAATGAGTGTGCTCAAAATGTTGAGCTATGCAAATGCTATGAATGAATGAGAGGTCATCATAGTAGCCACTGTTGTCTTGGTTAATGTTATGAGTTTGATGAACTGATAACTTGGTGGCATTGTGATGGCATTGTTTAGAATCAACGACCTTATATATATATAATTAATATTTATTAAATATTATTTATTTAATATTATAATTAACAGCGCTACCTTTGTTGAGTTGCCCAGTGACGTTGAAACAGCGGAAACATGTGTATGATATTTAATATTACGGGGTAAGGTTAAAGGTGTGGACTGTGAAACAATGAAAAGAAGCCACATCGTCAAGCCATTTCTATGATTTGTAAATCTTACCCCACGATGTTTCAGCAGAAACCACGGGATCTCACCCACCGGCCTGTTTTAACTGATGATGATGATGATGATGACGACGAGGATGACGACGATGGATGATGCTGATTCTGTTGCAATGGTTGTCTTTTGTTTCTAGGGCTCCTGTGCTCGTTGCGTTGGCCCTGATTGAGCTCGGAATGAAATACGAAGATGCCGTCGAATTGATACGCGAGTCAGTTCCGCTTCTCTTTTCATCTTCTTATGGACCGATAATATTTTGTTTATTTTTTTAATTTATTTATTTCTCGCATTTCTTATAGTGCTCCCAACTATGGCGGGGACACTGAATTAGAGTTTCACAATAAAGCGCGTGAGCAATTGCAAGTGAAGGACTTGCTCAAGGTCTGTGATATGACTCTGTCATAGGTGCCCGCACTCCTTTGCCCCCCCCCCACCTTCTCTGAAAACTGACGCCTATTTTTTAAAACTGAGCACTACCTTTTGGTTTTCAGCTAACCAAGTTTTAAGCCGCTAGTGATACCAATGGTACAAGAAGTAAAACTAAGAAATTTACTTTTAGAAAGCTCCATGAAAAATGCCCATGATTCTTAATTTTGAGCTTTCCCTGCACTTCTTGTCACTTACGCTCATACTTCTACAAGGCAGCACCACATTTCCTTTGTTGCTAACCCTCTGATCTGGAATAGGCTGCCTTCAAACCTGCTCCTGCGTACAAGGGTCCCTTCTGACGCGTTCAATCGCAATCTTCAAACTCTTCTTTAACCGAGGTTGGGTCTGATTATTTACGACCTCTCTTATTTAAATGTCATAGGGCCTACCATACCATTTAAACCAAAGTGCTGCATAAACATTAAAAGAACATCATTTTTATCATTTAAAAAAATTATTTTTTAAAATTTATATTGGATTGTGGGATTAGGATTTTGTGCTATTTGAAAACATTTTGACATTGATTGGATATAGAAATGATGTACGTTTGTTTATTATACCGTGTCTGCACACCAAAATGTGGATAGCAATTGGTATATTAAAGAATATTCTTATCTTTTCTTATCGGAGTAGTAACCTTGAAGGGGCGCTATATAAATGAATGAAAACACTGTGTGTCGAATTACTGCGGAGCATTCTTCTTGATCGACGGTTGTCTTTCGTTGCGTTTCGTAGGAAGCGGAGGGGTGCGATCAACGCCAAACAGCTCTCCTACCTGGAAAAGTACCACTCCAAGTCGCGTCTGAAGCAACGCAACGGCCAGAAGTCTTGCCGCGTCATGTGACGCATGGGGCGCAGCAGCATTGTCGACGACACCGACGAAAGATATTCGAATTAGTCATCCGATGGATTGTCTTGTTATTTATGCCCGTCGTCGTCATCGTCGTAGGACATTGTTGATCCTATTTTTATGAATGCAGATGCAAGATTGTATATTTTGCCACAATCGAATTAATCGACGGACTCTTGCGGCCGCAGCGGGTCGGACCCACCCGGAGATTTCTCGTTTGGGGTCTGTCCATATATTAGGTACTCTGGGAGGGGGTCGCCGGATATATGCGATTTTTTTTGTACGGCGGGGGTAGGGGGTCTGCGTAAAATGTACTTGCGCAGAATAAAATTTCTATTTACGGTATCCACGTTGGCCTGTTTATACAACAGTTCTCTGTCTATTATCCTAATATTGTAGTCCAATGGCATTTTATTACATTTTAAGTAAATTCTGTATTTCAGATGTAAACGGTAAACCTTTACAGTTAAGAAATTTTAGCTAGCAAATATGATGTTTAAAAGAAAATAAACAGTAGTCTACGGTAAAATAAATGTCTTGTAAACGGCTTGAGCTAGTTAACTTTGGTGATGGGTGGGGAGGTAGAGAAGCTTATTTTTATTTATGCATGGGGCGGTTCCCACAAGATGTACGTGTTGCAACAGGGGATGGGTTGAAAATACGATTTTTTTGTGCATGATATATGGATAGGCCCGTAAGATTTTCTACCTAGGGTTCTGTAATCTGTAGGCAATGATGACCTTTATGTTGATGTGCAGTGATAGGGCAGTTATTTTGAACATATTTAGTTGGGGGAGACTCCTTTGCCTAAGGAGTGTATGTACGCATGTTGGTGTAGGGGGCATGCTTGATGGCAGCCATTTGCATGGACAGATTTCTCGTTCTCGATTTTCTATGGCCCACTCTGTATTTACCAATATGCCGGCCTTCAAGGGCGTGATGTAATCGGACATTTATTTAGAGCTAGTTTGAGGTTTTTGGTAGGTTTCATGTGTAGTTTGTGTGTGTTGTGGTTGATGGCTTTGCAAAGCATTCACTGCACATGGTGGTGGCCAGCCTATTGGGTGTGTGAGAGAGAGTGACAGAGACAGAGAGAGAGCGAAAAAGAGAGAGTCAGACAGAGAGAGAGCAAAAAACACAGAGAGAGAGAGACAGACAGAGAGAGATAGATAGATAGAGAGAGAGAGATGTTGACCTGTTGCCATGCAAATGAGTTGTAAAAATGTGGATTGTGTTATCAGTGACGGTCTTGGTTGAATTCAAAGATACTCTGGGTTTTCATTTTTTCCTGCGGCCCGTTCCATTTAAAATAATTTATTTTGATTTGGGTTGATGGTGTAAACCGGTTCCAGTTCCGTTACGGGATGAAGTGTTCAGTTTCAGTTCATGTCAGTGATAGAACAGGAAGAATAGGACTTTTTGCCTACGTCGTATAGGATTTTACAATTATAGAGAATTCTCTGAATTTCACCTCACAAAGAACACAGATAATGGACTCCTTCATTACATGCAAAGTTGCATGCGTATCTGGACTGTTTGGTTTGGAGTCTTTGGGTCCATGGACTATTGCGTTGCAATATAAGGAAAGTAATGCTGTACATGATTTATAATATAAGACTTTGGACTCCACTGGCTCCTTCTGTCAAAAGCATCTCTGACTTGACTGAGCAAAGTGGGTTTAAGTGGTTGTTTATTATTATTATTAAATAAATTTGTTACGCGCACATGGTCACACCGAAATGTGCACGGATAGTCAGCCGCCAGAGGAAGATGCAGTTAGAGATCCATGTGCTTGAAAGCCAAGGAGAAGTAGTGAGTTTTGAGCCGCTTTTTGAAGGAATGAAGTGAAATTTTTACCTTCGAAGAGAGAGCGGAAACTGATTCCATTCCCTGGGTGCGAAGGCATGGAATGCACGTGACAATAAATTTAAAAACTTTATGGGTTTAAATTTCAGTGTAACAACTTCTTATTAGCTTGGGTGATCCATGGGAACTATAAAGAAGCATTTTTTGGAAGACATGTGTTACCATGGTTCCATCTACTTGGCTTTCAGTGAGAACGCAGGCAAATAATTTGGAGAACAACTCGTACTCGGTTTAAAGTTAAATGCAAAAAGTTGTCAGAGTTGCGGGTCATTCATTGCATGCTATGGGGAATTGTGTGGCATAAATGTTACTTTGGACTTGGGTATGGAAAAGAATTGTGTAACAATTTGTAGAAGTTGGAAGGTCCTTTTTGCTGACCATAAATTGTTTGTGTTGCCTGGTTATAATAGACTTCTACACTTCTATAGGCCTGTGTTTGGACATTGAATTCTATGAATTTTAAAATCAACTCTTCAGTTGTTGTGTGATTTTGGATGAGCTTGTCACGAATACATAGCAATTGTCATCACCTGTGGTTCTTTATTATGTCTGATCTTTGTTTACGGGTGCTGGGCAGGGCGTCAAGAAGGGGGACAGGGCAAATGCCCAGTGCCAGGAGAATTTTAGGGGTAGTTATATTTAGAAAGTTTATGATTTATTCCTTTTTAAAAATATTATATTTCTGAGACTTAACTACAATAGGTTTAAATTTCAGTGAGTATATAAATATTATATATTTTTTTATTTCAGTTTGTTTCTAAAAAGAAATTTCTCATGAAGTCCTAGGTAGTTTAGAGGCCCGTGACTACTCTGCCCATGGACCTAGAATTTCTCTCAGCGACCCTGGTGCTGCGCTTACGGCAACAACATGTATACAGTCCTATGACAGCATTTCCTCATGGATTTGGTTTAGTCCCTTGTAATAGAACTTTGAATTCCGTAATTATGAGGATTTTGAATTTTGACCTCAAGTGTGACTTGCTGTTCGGGCACATGCTTAGAGCAGAATTTATTGCTACCAATTTCTTTTCTTCAGTAGGACATGGTGGTGTAGTGGGTATGTTCGTTGCCTTGCAGCTGAAGGATTGCAGGTTCGAATCCACCTCAAGCTGCCGCGTAGGGACCTTGGGCAAGTCCTTCCCTTGCAGTTGCTCAGCGTTTCGATGTGAAACTCAGATTCAGTGTTCGCGCTGTTGGGAGCGCTTCTGAGTAGTAATCTTGAAGGGGTGCTGTAACAAGTGCACATGCATACGTGAAAGTGATTTCCTATGGTGAAATATTCCTCCAGTTGTACTTGCTTTGGAATTATTTCATAATATAAAGAAATCTCAATATCAATCCAGAAGTCTTAATGATCCATTATTATTATTGTCTATGGAGGTGTTCAGTTGTTTTGTGACTTTGCAGCATACCAATAAACTGTCTCCCTTGTCTTAATCTGTATTGTATTGTATTGTATTGTATTGTATTGAGGCTGACAGTCGTACTTTGGCAAACCAATGATATCATTGCCGTGCCCAAATGCTCTTGGGCATTGAGTCGTGATTGGAGGACATCAATGCCAATGACGCCTCAGCTTGGATTTGATAGGTAGGAAATTTGGATAGAACTGATTGGCTTGTATTTATAGCTGCTACAGTTGAATTGTGAATTGAAATAGGCTCAAGACTGCTATGGTGGTTATGCATGCTGTTTGACTGTTTTGTGATATACTGTATTCCAGAACACAGCTTGCTTATTATAAGCCCGATGTTATTAGCCTTGAATCACTAGTTTACGAATATCTTCACACTTGACAAAGCAGCTTGATGTGTTAAAAATAAACGGATTAAATTATTCGGTTATGACGGTCCCAACTTGTTGACAGTATCATTTTTAAGATGTGTGTCTGCAACTCTGCATTGTAACAATTTATAGTTTTGTCCTTATTCTGGGTTATAGGATATGTCATCTTGCAGTTGCTGTTGAGTGTAGGTTTTGACCTGGAGGTCGTGGCTCGTAATATTAGGGTGACAGTTCTGTAACGGGATGTTGTCAAGGTTCCTGTAGGAGTGAAGGATCTGACTGTAATTAGGTCACTTGGCCAAGGACCTGATTGGCTGTCAATAGTTCAGTGGTGTGTTAGGGAATTAAAGTATTTTGTATTGTATTGTAATAAAGTATTTATAAAGTCAGCATCAAATCTCTGATATTCTCTGATGGGTGGGCTATTTTTATAGTTGTTGCAGCAATGGTTGCCATAAGAAACTGTTCTGGTAATTGTAGGCATGGTTTGCTTTGCATAGATTTTTTAATGGGCATGGCTTAATTTGTGGTTTAATTTAACTATGGCTAAACATAAGTGTGTTCTACTGGCTATTTGGAGTGGGTAGATTATTATTATTGTTATTCTAGCTGTTGACGGGGGTAGCCTACAAATTGGGACGTGGGGTTTAGTAAACGCTGTTTATAACTGAGCTAGAGATTTGGTGGTCTGTTTTTGGAACTGCCTGTAGCCTATCTATGTATAAAGTATGAATGTGTAAAGTTATTTTGTGAATGTCTGGTTATGATGTGGTGTGTAGAAGACTTTAAATAGATGTATCTGGTTTTAAATTATCATCTGTGTCGTACGGTGACCTCATGCAGAGTAAGCTATCCCTAACAGGACCGGATTAAGGCATGGTCAACATGTTCGGCCGAACAGAGGCACTTTAGAGCGCCCACACCTTAGGGGCTCCACACTTTAGGTGGCCCCACACTTTAGGGCCCCCCCCCACACATGCAGGGAAAAAATTTCCATTTTTTTAGATTTTTAGCAAATTTCAATCAAACGACTAAAAAAAGGTCATCAGAATTTTCGGTCACAAAAAATTTCCGAAACAGTGCCCCACATTTCTTAATCCGCCTTTGATCCCTAAATGCACCTGTGCCTCTTCACGTATTGATGGATGGATCCGATTTGACCAGGGTCTATGACAACAGAGGCCGTTACCCTGGACAGAAAATTGTCTGACATATTGCAGCACTGATAGACTTTTTAATTGAGTTGAATTGAAAAATGTATATAGGCCTAATATTATCCTATAGTTGTCCGATGGCATTTGACTACATTAAAATTATATTCTGTTCAGATCTAAACATTAAACCACAACAGTTAGCAAATTTAGATTAGCAAATATGACGTCAAACAAAATAAATAGTAGTGTAGCGGACCTGCCTGGGCGCTAATTTTTTGTAAAATTGCTCCTCTACGTTTCCTTGTGTGTTCCTGTATGTCCCTCGATGTTCCCTTTATGTTCTTCATGTTCCCGTGTGTTCCCGCGTGTTCCCTCTGTTCCCTCCGAGCCTGGTCGGCTATAAAAGGAGCCGGCAGTCAACAGTCGACGGTCAGTGGGGTGCAGTCGACAGAGAGAGTACGGTGCAGTCAGTCAGTGCCGGAGTCAGTAAGTGAAGCGACGGTCAGTCAAGCGTCAGTCGTCACGTCTGTCAGTCGAACGTCGGCCAGTCAGTGAGTCGCAAGAACAGTCACGTCGCAAGAACAGTCACGTCGCAGGCCAGTCAGTACAGCCAGTCGACACGTCGGTCGCCGGTCAGTCATACATCGGCGGCTCAGTCAGCGGACTCCCTCGATCACCGTCGGTCAGCGGACTCAGACGCCGTCCGCTCAGTCACTCGGCGAACTGTAGTCAGTCAGTTATCGTGAAGAACATTGTCGTCGCTACGACTTGCGGAACTGTATTGCGAAGGACACTTCAGTTGACGTTTAGTTGCGGTATGAAGTAAATTCGATAAGCGGACATTGTGTGCTGAAAATAGTGAAAGAACTTGCAGAACTGTATTGCGGCGGACACTTTGACACTCGGTTGCGGTTCGAAGTAAGGTGTTTCAGACTGCGGAATTCGACAAGTGAAAGTTACGGTCAGAACAGTGAAACATTGCGTTTGAACTTACCTGAAGGATTATTTCAGTTTATTTCGTAATAAAGTTGTTCATCTTCTTCAAGTCTCCTAATAGACTATTAGGAGCCGTACCCTGCCTTACCACTAGAGAGACAGAACGGTCCGGGGGCAAAGTCATCCTGGTGCCAAGTTCGAACCCCCGGGTCCGCCACAAATGGTACCAGAAGTGGGGTACATTTGTTTCTGTTCTTCGTTGGACTTTCGTCGGAATTGAATTCTGAACTCTGTGGATAATTCAATTTGTTTTTCTGAACTCTGCCGTTCCGCTGGATCTTGATTTTCGATTCTGCAAGAATGGATGCTGCAGCTTCTTTCGCACGGTCAGACGCTGCTGCTTTACGGACGACTTCGACACCCGCCGCCAGACGAGAAACGAACGCTTTGGACGATTCTGAGGTGGAATCCAGTCGATTTCTCGAGTTGGTTGACTTCGATTTCCAGGACCTACCGAAGAAGGAACGGAAAACAGTGCAGCTGTCGGAAACCACCGCTGCGGACTCGAAACGCGTGGACGATCAGAGTCATCCGTGCGGATCAAGAAAGACACCAATGAAAGCCGGAAAATTCGACGGAACCGGGTCTCTGGAGTCTTTTCTCGCCCAGTTTGAAGTGTGCTCCAGATACAATCGTTGGTCGGACAGTGACAAAGCGGACTTCTTGCGTTGTTCGTTGGAGAAATCTGCCGTTCAACTCTTATGGGATTTTGGCGCGCAAGAAGATGTCACCTACGAACAATTGGTGGAACGGTTGCGTCAAAGGTATGGTGCCGATGGACAGGCTGAAACGTTTCGGACTCAATTGTATTATCGTCGCCAGAGACAGGACGAGAATCTAAGTGACCTTTTGCACGATATCCGACGATTGGTTGTCCTAGCCTACCCGGTTCCATCTAACGCCACCACGGAGATAGTAGCGCGAGACGCATTCCTGGAAGCGATTCGTGATCGGGAACTATCTCTGAAAGTTCGAGAAAAAGAGCCGCGTACAATAGACGAGGCTTACCGGATGGCTCTTCGATTGAGCGCGTATCAGAACATGGGCGATGTCGATGACCGACGTCGAACGCAGAATCGTGTCAGAGGAATGCAAGGAGGAGACGCGGGCGAACAACTCCAGGCACAACTCAACAGCTTTCTGGTGGCTCAAAGGAAGTGGCAACAGGAACTGGAGGAGAAGATGCTTCGGCGTATGGAAGAACTTCGAGAACCGCCCCGTGCTGCGGTTCCACAGCGAAACTTCGACGTCCAGCGGAATTCCGATGTCGACATCACCTGCTACAACTGCGGTCGTACCGGCCACATTGCTCGTCGCTGCCGTCAGCCTCGTCGTTTTACCGGTCGCCCAAGAGAATCACGCACAACGGAAACTGCCGATCTGGAACCGGAACAATCAGTTGCCAACAACCACACAGCCCATGAGCAGCCGAGAGTCTTCTCAAACAACGCCATATACGTCCAAGCAACCATCAACGGGCGACTCCGGACGTGTCTTATCGATACAGGCTCGGAGGTAAGTATAGTGCCTTTTGATCACGTAGAGGAGCTAGAATTGCAACCCAGTACCCGCACCCTCCGTGCCGCAAATGGGTCTGATATAAGAGTCCTGGGTCAGATGACGCTACCCCTTAAATTTTGGAGAGGTTTTTCCATATCTAGTAACTTTTTGGTGTCTGACCAAATTTGTGAGGTAATGTTGGGTATGGATTGGTTACGCGCAAACCGATGCCGCATTGGGTTTGGTGTAGGTGCTGTTTTTATTGGGAGGAAACGCATTCCATTGGTCAAAGGAAATGGGTCGACCTGGTGTCGAAGAATTGTAGTTGCTGAGGAAATAGAAATAGCGCCTCGTTCGCAATGTGACGTTCCTTCAAAGACATTGTATGGAAATTTAGCTGTCACCTCTTCTGCATGGATGACCGAGTCATCGGAGATTTTGCCGGGAGTACTTGTAGCTCGAGTTTTGTTAGCAGATAAGACTAGCGAAGCGCCGGTAAGAATAGTAAACTTGGGAGAAAATGTCATTCGGTTACACCAGGATCAGTTAATTGGAGGATTACATCCTGTTCAGGTGGCTGAGGAAAACCAAGAAAGTGTAAATGCAAAGGTAGGGCTTGAAGACAACCCTGTAATGGACAGTTTGATTCGAGATCTTCCTGAGGAGGTGCCCTCTGAGGCGAGAGATTATTTAAGGGGACTATTGGCCAGTTACCAGGACGTATTTTCGATGACAGAGACAGATCTGGGACGGACGACCTTGTGTGAACATAAGATAGATACCGGAGAGACTCGACCAGTGAGACAACCTCTGAGGAGACAGCCTATGCACTATAGGGAAGCTATTGACCGGCAACTGAACCAAATGTTAGAGACTGGAGTAGTAGAGACTATATGTAGCGGATGGGCGGTGATTATGGTTGTCCTGACCAGTATCTTTGGTTTTTGCATTGACCATTGTCAAATGAGTAAGTGTTGCAGGCAGGATCTATATTGTTTTACTTGCAATGATGGGCGTTTAGACATGAGAAAGGCTGATAAAATGACTTTTGTGAGACAAAGGAAATTTCGCTGGACGGTTATGCCCTTTGATCCTGGCGGGAATAACAGCGCTTTTGGACTTGTCCCATGGACACATTGGACAAGCTAAAAGGAACTAGCGTAGAATAGCCAGTGAGTTCGGAATGTGTCTGCCCTGTGCATGCTCAGGAAAAAGAAGTGGATGGGTTTGAGATGCTGCGTAGGGAAGTAAAGCGGCCCGCTCGGTTTAGGTAGACAGCTAGAGTTATTGATAAGCCGTAGAATCGTTAATGTACTTGGACAGCGATTGCAGTCTATTGTTTTTAGATTAGAAAGGCGTTAGGTAAGAATTGACTTTTATGGTTGCTTTGACGGTCATCTGTATCATGGACAGTCGCATATGATTTGAACGGCGAAGCTCAGCTAGCGAATGCTTAAGCTGTTATTTCTGTGCACTCTAGCGTAGACGCTTTGAGCGCTCTTGCTCTTGTAGCTATGTAGCCCTTTGAGTTGTTGTAGCGGCTTCTTGAGAATCTTTGGAGTCTGCATAGTTAGTAATTAGCCGATCAGCTTGTATTGCACATAGACAGCGATCGAATGCTGCCTATGATGATTTGCATTGAGGGGTTGCATTGGCAATAGACGGCTTTTAGCTTATTGGACGGCTTTTAGCTTCTTGGGTGGCTTTCCAGCTTTAGTGCACATAGATTGAGATTTCTGTTTTCGCCTGCAAGATAGTCCATGGTTGTTTTAGGGCACGTATGATTTTTAGGCGTTCTGGATGTTTAGGTCGCATACGATTTCTAGGTGACAAGATGGCTTTAGTCTTTAGCGGTGGATGCCGAAGCAAATATGCCGCGTGTTAATTTTAGGCGATCTGGACGCTTAGGGCACATATAGCTTATAGGAAAAGGGATGGCTTTAGGCCCTATTAGTGGATGTCAGCAGTGAAGTATTTTTAGGACAGAGTGCTTACCAGAAAAGTTTTAGGCACGCATAATCACAGAGCAGCAAGAGCACATGGGGCACGTATAAGTACTATGAGGCCAGAGTGTTTGGGTAGCATGTAGAGTAAGATAGTTAAGATTTTGCCCAAATGGGGAGTTTATAAAATTTATTAATCCTTGTGGGAGGTATTTTTGTCTTTACGGTGGACTTACGAGCCTCTGGGGTAGCATAGTTAAGGGTTTGCCCCAATGGTGAGTTTATGTAATTAATTGACCTTGGACGAGGTTTTGCCTTGGTTTTAATTATTTTATTGTTCCCAAAGAGGGCTTTGGGCATTTTTGGTGGCCATGGAGGGGTGTAGCGGACCTGCCTGGGCGCTAATTTTTTGTAAAATTGCTCCTCTACGTTTCCTTGTGTGTTCCTGTATGTCCCTCGATGTTCCCTTTATGTTCTTCATGTTCCCGTGTGTTCCCGCGTGTTCCCTCTGTTCCCTCCGAGCCTGGTCGGCTATAAAAGGAGCCGGCAGTCAACAGTCGACGGTCAGTGGGGTGCAGTCGACAGAGAGAGTACGGTGCAGTCAGTCAGTGCCGGAGTCAGTAAGTGAAGCGACGGTCAGTCAAGCGTCAGTCGTCACGTCTGTCAGTCGAACGTCGGCCAGTCAGTGAGTCGCAAGAACAGTCACGTCGCAAGAACAGTCACGTCGCAGGCCAGTCAGTACAGCCAGTCGACACGTCGGTCGCCGGTCAGTCATACATCGGCGGCTCAGTCAGCGGACTCCCTCGATCACCGTCGGTCAGCGGACTCAGACGCCGTCCGCTCAGTCACTCGGCGAACTGTAGTCAGTCAGTTATCGTGAAGAACATTGTCGTCGCTACGACTTGCGGAACTGTATTGCGAAGGACACTTCAGTTGACGTTTAGTTGCGGTATGAAGTAAATTCGATAAGCGGACATTGTGTGCTGAAAATAGTGAAAGAACTTGCAGAACTGTATTGCGGCGGACACTTTGACACTCGGTTGCGGTTCGAAGTAAGGTGTTTCAGACTGCGGAATTCGACAAGTGAAAGTTACGGTCAGAACAGTGAAACATTGCGTTTGAACTTACCTGAAGGATTATTTCAGTTTATTTCGTAATAAAGTTGTTCATCTTCTTCAAGTCTCCTAATAGACTATTAGGAGCCGTACCCTGCCTTACCACTAGAGAGACAGAACGGTCCGGGGGCAAAGTCATCCTGGTGCCAAGTTCGAACCCCCGGGTCCGCCACAGTAGCTTATGGTAAAATAGGCCTATATTTAATAGATGACAATAACCTTTGCTAGAGAGTTAGAGAAGCCAATTTGTACGTATGCATGGGACCAACAAAATGTACGACAGTACGTGTGCGACTGTGCGTGAGGAGAAGAATACGATTTTTTGCGCACATAATTATATGAATGGCCCTCAAAACTCCTATTCCACTGGGTATCGAATAACTTACTATTTTTTAGAATATGTGACGACCATGTTACTTGTGCTGAAACGTCAATTGATGGCTGGGAAAATAGAAAAAAACAGTGCCGCAACCAGTATAGATAGGCAGAGATTTGAACCAGCTTAACTTCCTAGAAACCAATCGGGTCTATACAAAAACGACAAATACTAGAGTAAAGTGTGTCCATTCTCCTCTGAGAAGATTCATACAGTGGAAGAGCTGATTGCTCGAGCAGACAAGAAGCTCTTCAAGAGAGCTCAATTCTTTGGCCATTGCATTCACCAGCTCCTGCCACCTCTTCGGGAGGACAAGTATCAACTTCGCAAGAGAGGACATCCTTTCCTGTTGCCTCTCGTTAAAACAAATTTGTTTAAAAACAGTTTCATTAACAGATGCATTTATAATTATATTTAGATACAAGCTAACATGATTTTAATTGCTGTTCTCTATCATAGTTAGATATTTGTATGTATTCGTTTTTGTTATACAATGTAATGCATGTGCGCTTGACATATGCAAATAAAGGCTACTTACTTACTTACTTACATTTGTATTCAACTCAAACCTATGAATTGCTATCGAAGAAGAGAGAATAAAATTCTTTTATAACCTCAACTAGCACGTTTTCGTTTCTGATTTTATTAATTCTTTTAATGCGCTCGTGAATAAGCCGGTGCCCCGCGCTTGGCTTTCCAGTGGCGCTTTAGAAATTAGGAGATTACGATTACGATAGAAAATTTATTATTATTGATAATTATTCGCATTCTTAGATTATTTGTGTATCTTTGGAACGGAAGTGCTCGCTCCAGTATTCTATAATTAAGATTTCTATGTTCGTACAAATTTAATGTGGATGGCTCATATTTGGCACGATCGTTCTCATTTTATTTTGGATTAGTTGAAAATGTCGTCGCGTTCCGTTAGGGCTGCAAGAGCTGCGGATAGCCTCAGCATTTTGAAAGCCAGGCGGTCGAAGTTGGTGGCAAAAAAGGCGCCAGGGATCCCACGGGCCGCCAACTGGGGCTGGAGCCACCTTCCACTGTCCGCGAAGATCATGATTGTGGGGGTCTTCTCCGGGTTGGTCTGTCTCACAACTCCATTCTGGGCCTACATAAAGACGGACGTCTTTGGCACGGCCACCTTCGGACTGTGGCACTACTGTAGCGGAAATACGTGCACGTCGATCCACGACAATCTAGTGCAAGGCAGAAGTGTCCCAGGTAGCGCCATTTTTGTGAATTTTGATAATGATTCATCGATAAAAGGTTTTAATTTTTCATCGATCAAAGGCATTAATTTATCCTGTTTGTAGTTTAACACAGATGTGCTGGTGAACAGAAGAAACTCTACTCAACTTTATATCAATGAATTTGTTTTGATTAAGCGTCCATGAATAAGCAGGCCTAGCATAGCATCTTTTGAGAAGCAGTGAAAGATGTCTTTATTGTAATTTGTTACACTGCCTAGGATAAATTCTATGTTCTAGCGATGCTAGTATTTACTAAAATGACCCTGTGTAAATTTTGTAGACTATTAATATCGTATAAATATTACTAAAATCTATTGGTTGAAACCCGGATAACTCATGACCTGTTTCAGCTTGGTATCACATGACCCAGGGCAACCTGTGCATTGGAGTTGCCCTGAGCATCATCGGACTTGGCATTCTGACGAACAGCATTGAGGGCCGAGACCTGAAAATGACCGTCACGGTCCATCGAGCGGCTGCCTGCGTCTTTGGAATCTCCTGTAAGTGCTTTGGGGAATTTAACCCTAGGTAGAAGACATGCATGACTGCAGCAGATATTGTGGGCTGCGGTGGTGTAGTGGGTATGTTCGTTGTCTTGCTGCCGGAGGAACGCAGGTTCGAATCCAACTCAAGCCGACGCGTAGGGACCTTAGGCAAGTCCTTCACTTGTAATTGCTCGTGCGCTTCGGCGTGAAACCTCGATTTAGTGTCCGCGCTGTAGTCGGGAACGCTTCTGAGTAGAAATTTTGAAGGGGCGTTATTACAAGTGCACATATATACTGATGTGACCTAAAAACCAGTGTCTGGCTTCATGCTACACAGGTAAGGTCTAGTCTAGAAATTTACGTTTTCCTCTACTCGTTCTCTTCATAGATAGGAAAATTTTCTAGTTGCGCGTGTGCCAGCATGTTAAGAATGGACACCTAAAGCATTATTGTTGTGATACTGAAGCTACTTCTTGGGACTATTACTGTTCAAAGCATATTTTTTTATTGAACGCATTGCTGTTCCTTGTATGCCAGTACAAGGGCACCGACCTTACCCTGTTAGAGTGATACCTTTGCCAAGAGAATTTTCATTAAGCAAAAATTGTACAACTGTGAATTTGTTGCTATTATTTTTATACCTTTTGTAAGCTACTGTGCATTTGCTTTTAGTGTGAACACACTCTCACACATTTAACAGCATTAACTTCTTGTAGCATAGCTGTCAAAATACATGACAATTACTTGGAAATCATTTACCTGTTTGCTGTCTGAATTATGAGTGAAACGTGCAGTGTTGAAAGTCGCACTGATTCTCTTTGTAACATGTTAAGGGGCGCGGTGGTGTAGTGGTGGCGTCGCTGTCTTGAAGCCGGAAGGTTCGAATCCACCTCGCCGCGTAAGGACCTTGGGCAAGTCCTTCACTCGCAATTGCTCAGCGCTTCGGCGTGAAACTCCGATGCAGTGTCCGCTCTGCATTCGGGAGCGCCTCTGAGTAGTAGAGAGAGCTTGAAGAGGCGCTATAACAAGTGCACATACAAACAATGTTAAGTTGGATGAAATTTCATTCAACATATAGTTCATTCTGTAGAAATTGGTGCTTTGAATGTTTTAATTGAGCAGTTTATCAGTGTTACTTTTGATTTGTTTTATGATTTTCTTCAGTTGGCAGTTGAATGTCTGGATTTCTTGCTGTCACATCAAATTCTGTCACCTGATTTTCTTTCACATTTTCTCGTGCTCAGTGTTGTGCGGTTTGTACAATTTATTTACTTTTGGTTTTTGTGTGTAGTAATGATTAAAGCTTTCAAGCATGCATGTACATTACAATAATTGTGGGGTTTTGACAATACATGTAAATTTTCTGGGTGGTTTCCTAATCTGTCTGTCTAGGATTCTCTGCTCTGTAATTAATTGTTGGACCAAGACACACAACAAAATGCAAACCATACTTTGTCTAGAGAGTAATACGTCACTGGGCAAGTGGTGTTTGTGGTCCATGCTTCTCTTGAAATTGCAGTTTCCATTCAAAGGGAGTTTTATGTAGCACTTTGAGAAAGTTTCCTTAATGTTGATTCTTTGAAGAGGAAAGGGCTTTGTAAGGTAAGCACATTATTTAGGATGAAGACAATAGAATCCAATTTTAATGTCTGTATGGGGTGTAGTTATTTTCCATATTACTGCAAAATATAGTTGCCCAAAGTAGTTGTATAATCTCGAGACCATGGAGACTTATCATGCTTTCAAATGTAATTTCTAGTGCCCAAAAACGTAGTCACAAGAACCAGCTTATTTACAGGTGCTGAATGAAAAC
This sequence comes from Lumbricus terrestris, assembly GCA_949752735.1. Classification (NCBI taxonomy): domain Eukaryota; kingdom Metazoa; phylum Annelida; class Clitellata; order Crassiclitellata; family Lumbricidae; genus Lumbricus; species Lumbricus terrestris. The sequence continues at coordinate 37,495,984 of OX457048.1, forward strand.
AAAGTTGATAGGTAGAGGGTAAATATCCGGAGAGTCGTGCAGGCAGTTAGTCAGACGGCTGTGATGGATAATGTTTACAGTTGAAAGACCTGTGTGGATGTAGCGAGTGATGGAGTTTTGACAGGTTCATGTGTTCATGCCAAAAAATGCACAATGCAGGACTGTTTTTAAGGAATTTTTAGAACTGAACAACTCCTTTCCTTTCCCATCTTCCATAGTAAATTACTTCCAATCGGAGGACATTGACCTTTTTGCTAGTCTTAACTATACAGAAGTGCTTCTACAACTGCACAAATCCATTTAGAACTGCACATGTTGTGTACAACTGCACGTTAAAAAAATCCCTGGCACAATGAGATTGGGTCTACAAGTTGACATTGTTCTATTAAAAGACCTTTATGGATGATGATCTTATGCAGGGAAATTATCGTCCAAATGTCGGGATACTTTGCAGCATGTCTTCACACACAGACACGTAAAGTTAACAAGATTTCTGCATTTTGATTTCAGCACTGGAGCATTTCGTTGGCCTGTACATCTTTGCGACGTACCTTGAGGAGACGGACTTTCTAGTCGACAAAGAACGCACAAGTTACTACATCGACTTCTACGGGTCGTACTACATGGGAGTCCTCAGTTTCCTCTGCTCGATAGTCGCTGGGCTTATCGTATACTGCGACGACAGCATTTCGCGAGTTGCGAAGCAGCCAAAGCTACCGCCAAGTAGCGAGGAGTGTAGCCAGGAAGAATTCTATGCCAACAATGGATACTACTACGACAATGAGGATTTCAACGATTTCACGGCATACAACGGCCAGTACATGCCTTTGTACGGAAGCAACTATCCGTGCGAGGCTAGTTACGCATACGCCAATCCGGAGGTGGGACAGTCCTATTATCCGTATCAGAGGGATTACCGGTATGCAGGACACAGCGAACTCTTCAACCAGCCAATCATGGAGGGTGCGGAATACCAGCCGGAGGACAGGGAATTTGGGAACGCTGAATTTGAGACATAACTCTATAAAGCTTTTGCCTGCAAATGCAAATTCGCGTAACTTTGCAAACTTGATAATTATGCAAGTTGTCTTATCATCTAATTGAAAACTGGAGTCCTATGGACAAAGTACTCTTTCATCTCTATCTTTATGTGTGATGAACTTCATTGGCTTTCTGTTTGTGCTCGCAAACAATTTAAGATCTTCACTGATCCTCAAGGCTCAAAGGGTCTTGCCCCAAATATCTGGTTCGACATTATACTTTGTCATCCCTCAGCTTTCTCCCACTGGCTATCCGACAGACTCGATCTCCTAGTTCACTGGCCTAGAACTACCACGGCCCAACCAGAGCCGGATTAAGGCATGTTCAACATGTTCGGCCGAACAGGGGCCCCACACTTTATGTGGGCCCACACATGCGAAAAAAACATTTTTTAGGGGAAAATTGGTATATTGTAAGGAAATTTCAACCAAACGACTAAAAAGGTCGGCAGCTATTTTTTCTGGGAAAATCTGTTTTTTCTAAAGAAATTTTATCAAAAGACTAAGAAAAGGTCATCAAATTTTTCGACCGAAGATTGACGAAAAAATTTCCAAACAGGGCCCCACATTTCTTAATCCAGCTCTGGGCCCAACACTGCACCTTTGCCATTGTAGATCCTTCCATGTGGAAAGAATATCCCTCCCTCTATCCATGGCAAGATCTTATTGGGGTGTCACCTTCAGCCCTTCTCTGCTTGAAGTCTTTTTCATATCCTTGGGGCTGTCATGCTCAGAGCACCTCTGAATAACTAGTACTGTAAGGAGCTTTATAAATTCTCATAAAATACAATCAGCTGTCACATAGTGATAATGTAAGATTTTGGTGTTACCTAGTATAATGCATTTTGGACTATGAACAATTGCACTTCTCTGCCCAACTGTTTCAGTAATTTGTTCAGAAAATGCGGCTAAGGGGTCTACTGTTAGGACACATCCATGTAGCCTTTAGGTTTAGAACTGTAGATGGATTCTGATCCTTGTGATGCTTAGCCTATAATTCTGTTATCAGTCTTACATTAAGGTTTTGCTTCCAGTCTAACCTTTTCATTTTATGCATATTTTTTTATTTTTTACCAACTTGCCTTTTGCGAAATTGGACACTGTGGAAAACATTCTTCTCAGAGGACCGGGTCACATGTACAATGTTAATCTTCTTTAATAAAAACAAATGAAAATGCAGATCTAGAGTTTGATCAGTAGGGTTTGAATCAAGTCTCAAATGGTAGCAGGTAGCAGTTGCTTCAGCATGGATTTAAAGTTTAAACTTCTGCACTTGTGGCTTGCCAGTTACTGAATTGAGCAATCATTGTCATTTGATAATTATGTCAGTTGTTTTACTTTTAAAAATAAGGCTTCAATTTGGACTCCAGTTCGTTATCATGTTTACAAGCTCACGAGGATCTTTGCCCCGAGGAAGACAGAGGTGCACATGGGATGCACTAGCCATTGTCTCGTAATATTCTCAAGACCACATGGCAACCCCAGGTCTGGTGGTCTCTCTTCTGCCTCATCTTTTCTCGAAATCTGCTTCTCACAGGGCCATGCGCACTTTTTGAGTGCCACCCTACTAGAGGCGCTTTATAAAAGTTAAAATACAATACAATGCCCAACGATTAAACCAGTGGTTCCCAACCCATGGCCTGCAGGCAAAAAGTGGTCATCTCCCAAAAAAAATTAACAGAAATATAATTTTAAAAATTGGCAATTTGGACAGGATAGAACGCATAATTATTTTCGATTAAAAATTATTTTATTTTGGCGTCTTTAAATAACATAAAACATTCTATTTTGATTCTATTATAACAATTTTATGCTTTTAGTTAATTAAATTTTAGCCTTGTAGCCCCCCAATGAACTTCAATTAAGAAAAAGTGGCCCTCGTGTCCTCCAACTTAGAAAAAGTGGCCCTAAAGTCAAAAATGGTTGGGAACCACTAGATGCATGTTTGGCCCATTTTTATATGACAATACAGGTGTATGTACGGTTACACGAAGTTGATTAAAGAATTCATGGATTTTCAGACATTTTATTGAAAATAATCCAGATTTACTGAAAATGTCAAAATAAAGTCTGCAACAGTCAACATTTCTTCCATCTCACATTGGGTCAAAACCTGCAAAAGAACAAGATAGAATATATTTTCAGGTAACGTGTATCACCAGGACTCTACACATGCATTAGCCCCACATTGAACTACTCTGAAATTGTAGTCAGTTATGTAATCCAGATTTGCTCAGTACTTCTTAGAGGACAACAGTGGAATTTATCATTCTGTATTCACTTCCATTGTTCATCACTGCAAATCTCTTTTAGTAAAATTCCAAAGACCTATACAATAGTCAATCTGCTAAGCTAAAAAATATAAAGCCGTACAAGCCCAAAAGTAATAATACTTTAGGAACAGTAAGGACAATAATAATAGTCAATGTGTCATCTACTGAATGGGGAAGAGAGTAGTTGCATTTCAAAAGCATTAATTGGCAGTAACAATGTTTTTTAGAATGTCCTTTGCTTATGTGCGGTTTAAACAAGACCTTATTGCTGCAATCATATTATAGTCAACAGCCTGATTTCGAACAAAGATGCCATTTGTGAGCTTTCAGATCAGTGTCAAATCAAGGATTTTCATATATATGCTTGTCTTCTAGGTCAATCATCATTAAGCTCTCATTCATTATTTCACATAGACCTCTACCACGAAGAACAATTTTGACAGAAGTAATTACATAATTAGCAAGATGCACAACTAAATGCAACGCTAATACTGAATTGCTTTAATATTACTACCACACATCTGCAAGAGCACAAAATTATAAAATGTTTTCAAAAATTTCAAAGCATACCATTCATTTTCACACTGTTTTTCTTCGCTTCCAAATTGCCAGGATTCAGTTTCATGACCGACGGAACATGCATGTTTCAGTTTTCTTTAACAAAACAACAAAAAAACAGTTGTCACACCTGAAGTTAGTTTATAGGAATTTACATCAACACAATCATGCTGGGTCAATAAAGATGAACTCAACTAGCATTAACGAGTGCTGCAAAATATTAGGCACGTAAATCATACAAGTTTTATACAAGTTATTTTACAAATGTAGGTCTATAAAAATAAAATTATGTCACATGCATGGAGGGAATGTGGTGAAATATATCTATTGTTAATTTTTTAAATATACCATCTACAATTTAAATCAGCAACTTGATTATCAACTTTAATCAAAATTTCAACCACTTCCTTCTAGTGGCAATGCTGCTGTTCATAATACGCGTAGATCGAACTATTCTGCCATTAGCAATCTGCTCAGAACTTCTTAGAGGACAAAAATCGGAGAATTTCATAATTTTGAAATCAATCTCCATCTATCATCACCGCAGACAGCCAACCTTGTTCAATCAACATTTGCTTAATTTAGTGCAACAATTTATTACATAAGCTTACATAAAACATACAAGAATGATCACTATTATTTTTTACCTCTCTTACACTTTACCGACCAAAGGCATATGATTCCCATACCATTTACTACACTTTGGTTGGTAAAGGGTTAAACTAGATTCATTACAGAGCTGGGCCAGACATTTAAAAAAAGTTGTTGTAAAAAGTACAGACAGTTCAAAAGCATCTAAAGTTTGCTACACTATGCAAGCATCTAGATCTGATTAATAATTCTGGTAGCTACACTTAAGCAGCGGCGTTTTGTACAATCTTTGATAACAATTACTACTTATATGAAATCATGAGCTCATCAGATAAATTCTAATCATGAACATGTTCAGATATATGCTTGTCTATGAGAAATCATCATAGAGCTCATGTTTGAAAATATCAATGTTATTTATCAACGCAGATCTCAGATACCAACTGCCTGCCCTTCTTAAAACGGAGATCAGAGCTCAAGCATAGAAGCCTAACATACCAGTCTTCGTCTCCACTCTCCAATTCAAGGCCAAGCTCCATTGTTTAAGTTGTGTGCTCCACAGGATGATGACTGCAGCAGAGCCTCAGGTATTGGACTGGCACAAGACAGACTCAGAGTAACGAGGTCCCAATATGACTTGCGAATCACATTGGGGACTGCCACATTCTCTATGAAAGTCTGCTCTTGCAGCAGTAAAGACCATTACTGCCCGTATTGCACTATCATCTGAAATGCAATACACATCCGAGTCTAATTTAAATAGGCAACATAGATATTCGATAATCACCAAAACCAAATTCAATGTTTTACTATAGCCACGTGCAATTTATTTGTGTTCCTTGGTTTTGAATGACGAGCTTGACTTAATGGCTCGATTCGGATGTAAAAAAATAATAGTATGACACCGTGATTTTTACTGCCTGCAGAGTCCTGTCTAAACACCATTGCAATGATTGTGGTTGAAATAAAGATCAAATTACGACATTATCAGATTAATCTGATGCTACATTAAAAAATTCTAAGATATTAAGATTTAGTTAAACAGCAAAACTTTTCTGGAAATGGCTGAAAAATGTTGTCACTTGACTATCATCAAGAACTTAGGTTAAGAGAATGGATCAGAGCAAAAAATCACATGAATCTGCTCAGACTTCCTGGTGTGGAGTTTTTTGCACAGTCCGCCACCTGGTGATGGGGGTTCAGCTATAAATAGCACCATCACCAATACGGCAACGATTCCGCAACACAATTCTTTTCAATCATAGCAGATTCGATGTCTACTCCAAGTATACTAAATTTTTCCTATTTAAGAAATGTAACCTTGAAATGTACTCTTCGATTTTTTAAATGAATCAGATTATCTAATACTCCTTTAGAAGACAGAAGTCTTTCAAGCTGGTGCAGGAAACTTAAAATTAACACTGCCCTTTCCCATACTTTCACTACCATTCCACTTTTCTTTCACCTCCTCTGCCATCATTGTTAATTCCTGTTTTATCACTGTCCATCGAATGACAGTGGCAAAATGTAACGTTACAGATACACTGGACAGACATTTCTGAGTGCCGTTTTACTATTGATACTTCAATCTATTTTTCCAAGCTGCCATTAGTAATCTAACAAAGTAATTTTTCTGGAATAAATAATTATCTTCGAACACAACATTGACCGTTATAGTATACACTACCTTTATAGTATACACTATGTCCAAAAACAGCATTTTGTCATAAGTTGAGCGAGAATGAATGCGACTTCATCACACAACTTATATAGCTCATCAGAATTTTTACAATCATAAACACGTTCAGATATATGCTTGTCTATGAGAAATCATCATTGAGCTACAAATTCATAATCAAATTTTGCAAAATTACCACTCATTAATTGCATAATTCACTATGCACAGTGACAAGTCATGCCTGCTGTAACTTAGCTTATGGAAGACACATTGTTTTTAAATAAATTTTTAGACTGTGCATTAACAGCCATAGACGAATACTATATTTTTTGCTTAATATGCCAACCATTTACGAATTTTTACCGTTGTTTAACTAACCATCAGTATTCTGCATCTTGAACCAATGTTCTTACATGGATTTTTGCTTGCTACGGCTGCTACAATACAATATCACAAAAAAAATGAGAATATCAAATATGCAATACGTAGAAAATTGGCCAAACAGAGGACTAGCACCAAGCTCATCAGAGAAGTTTCTCCGCAACAGAGTTCAGATAATACATGCCATTTGGTATGATCATCATCGAGCTTAACGTTAGCAAAAGATTCCAAATAATGCGAAACAATGGTGTCTTACCTACATAGCACTAAACACTTAAATGAAATATGCATGTACTAAAATGCATGGCAAACTATACAATTAAATGGGTTAAGCTATGGGCCATCACTCCCATCAGCATATTTGCAATCAGGAGAAATTTGCACAAAGCAGTTTAGTAACTTTTCAGTGTTAGTTCAAGACAACATACTAATTAATACTTGTAAAACTCATTCTTTTTTAAATCTTATAATTTACAACAGAACTTCTCAGAATGGATGTTCTCCACAGAGAATTCGGATAATACATGCCAAATAAAACATCATCACTGAAGTTCTGATGTGGCCAAGTATCCTGAATACTTTAAAAAATTAAAACAGCATACAACAGCAAATTTAGTTTCGACGTAGAAACATGACTGCATACATTTTACTGCATGTAGCACATCATATCCAGCTACTGGGTAATAAAGAGCATTTCCAATACAAGTTTACAAGAAAAAAACTGCTTCAACACCTTTACTAGGTATTCAAATTGTTAGCTTTCCAATTAAATATTTTTTTCAATTCCAGTGGCAATATTTCAGCACCTTAACATGGCAGTCAAATTTCTGTTCCCCATCTCACTGAGACAACACAATATTCAGTACTCATATTTGCATATCTTACACACGTTTGCTTGACCTTAGCATGTAATAATTAACAACGTATATAACAACTGCATCTAGAAAAAATTTCACTTCCTCTGGCAGCTTCTATGCATTTTTCATGTGGTCAATGTATGTAGATTTAATGCAAAGAAGTTATATTAATATTGGTAGGAATCTGCTCAGACATCCATGCGGAGTTTTCCACAGTCTGTTACCTGATGATGGGGGTTCAGCTAAAATAAATTAGCACCATCACCAGTATGGCAACAGTTCGACAAGATCGTTTTCAATCATCGCAGATTCAAGGTTTACATTGAAATTTAAAAAAGACCGAAGATCGTTAAATAACGAACCTATGCACTTGATGAAACTAGAAAAACTGAGATTCATGAGAAAAAGCATTCACCATGCTGAAAAGGACATTTACCTTTTACATGTTTGCTCTTTCAGCCAACGTAACAAAACAGGCCTACACCACAGCCATGGCATAGCACATCTGCTCATGTCACGTACTTCTGAAAAATTTAACAAATTTATCTCATACATCTGTTTTTGGCATACCGTAATAACAGTAGAGGCTTTTAAAAAATCATAGCACGTCTGCAATCTTGACACCCATATTAGCAATAGCCCATACGATCAACAGCATTCTGCTATTTGCCGAAAAACTTGCTAATAAAATAAAACAAGTTCCACCGTCAGCCTTATAATTTGTACAATGAATCTGCTGAAACATCCTCGTGGCCGATTTATAACAGTCGGCAATAATGCAGATTTACGTTTGACAAGCATTCTGAATTTTCGGCCATGTGGCGCATCTGAATGATCTTCACACGCTTCATTAAAAACTTAAATCCAGAATATATGTTTTCACCCAGCTACAGCACCATATTTAAACAAAATATATTTCACTAAATTCTGTTCGTATGGAGTGAAAGATCCCTTTTAGCACATTGCATACACACCACCAAAGTACAAGTCCATAATATTACACTAAAAATCTCACTTAAAAACATTTCAATCGTACAGACTGCATAACAGTTTCTTACATTATAAAACTGTTCCAAAAGCACTTCATAAAGCCATCGGATTTCAAATATTTTAGGATAATTTTGCTGTTCACGCATGCCATCGACATCCACATCTCGAGACATCGAATTGAAAGGAAGCGGAAGTCCTTCAGTCACGTGATTCAAGCGGCAGTTTGGTCGTGTTCTTTACCTTCTCAACGCGTTTTAGAGCCTAATCCAAAACTCAAAACTTCTACAGCGCTTTATTCATTATTTTATTTTTTCCCTCAACCAAAACAACAACTAATATGATACGATTATGGCATTGAATAATACTTTAACATAATTTGGTGAAGAAGGGGAGACACGGAAGCTAGTCTCTTGGACCAGCTTATGCACAGGCGCTCAATAAAAATAAAGTCGATAGGCCGGATCAAAATAATTACGATCAAAATAAAGTCGATAGTCAAGATCCGGAGAGTTAGGCAAGGAGTTAGATAGTCTAAGACAGACGGTTATGGAGGATGTTAGGGTTGAAACGGCATGAAGATTGGGGAAGTGGAAAAATCAGGATAGGATCCGTGTAAGAGCAAGTACAAGTAAAAGACTTGTGTGAACATAGCGAGAGTTGGAGTTTTATGATCTATTCTGTGGTTTGTGTGAGTTCGTATCATGCAATCAATGATTTATTTCAGGAAATAATGCGGTAGAGCTATAATTATAATAGGCGTTATTTGGATTCAGATCATCATTCAGTTATAACGATTCCAGAGGTGCAAATCTCGAGAAAAAAAGCGAGCAGCAAGAACAACCTGAGAGGATGGCCAAGCCAAGGACAAGTGCATGGCACTGCCTACATATCGTCAGTATAGTCTTGTAACGCCCGCCCCTATCGGCATCCCCGGAGTCGCCACTTCCGGATCCTCGCCTGATGGGACCGCGTGCTGCTGTGGACAAGCTCTAGAGATAGAGGGAGGACAGGAGGAAGTGACTTCTGGGTTCGAATCCCAACCCAGGAAAGGCGGCCAATCTTTTCGACTACCGTACTCCCTATATGAAATTGGCGGCCTACTAGCCAATCTATCACGTCTTCGCAATATACCAGGTTGCGTGAAATCTTTAGGCCTAGCACCCAAAGTTTCCTCCAGGCCGATGGTCGAGTGGTATGGCGCGTCCGCAGTGGTAATAGCGGTGAGGTAACCAGGGTTCAAATCCACAGCAGGCTTGGGTACCGGCGACGCCTCTAGCCTTTCCAATCGTGATACAACTTCCGTCAGCGCTTCCCTGACATTATCTCTTACAGCCGAGATCTCTTCTCTTATCTCCTCTCTTACATTTGATTGCACTGAGGAAATAGCATCGCTAACATTTGATTGCACTGCCAGGACATTAAACTCCACCGTGGCAATCGCCTCTTGCGTCTCTCTGGCATTCAGTTGCAAAGACGACTGTATAGAAGTCATAGCATCATGAGTTGACTTAGCATGCGCTTGCATAGCCTCTTGTGAAGACTTAGCGTTAGTCTGTATTGCCTCAAGCAATATCTCCATTGAGGACGGGGGCCTCGAAGGCTGAGCAGGAGTGACTGGCCTAGACTCCTCCATAGCGCTATAGAAATGACTCCTATCTTTATAGCTCACAATCAATCAAGTATTCATTCAACGTCAATTGCATTCAATGCCATCAATGATCAAAGTCAGAAGTTTAATTAATATTTCTTATTATCCACAATCAATTGAATCTTCAATTGGCAGCAATTATGTTCAAAGCAATCAACATAAAAGTCAGTAAGTTTAATTATCAGTTCCTATCCTTTGTAAAGACATTCAATGAAAATCAAATGCAACAATTCAATGCAAACACCTATCAACCGGAGTATGCCTAAATTAAATCCCGATTGACTCTCAAGTCCCACAGCCAATTTCAGTTCAGCCCAAAATGTCTTAATAACCGATCGTATTAATTCCCCAATAAAGCGTACCTTATGTCCGAAGACAAGGGACAAAGCCGATCGTGTGCGAAGAACAGCGACGAAGACGATATCCAAGAGATGCGACGACACACACAGAAAGGCGTCGAGTTTGAAACGCCCGAAAAGATCAGCTAAATCCGATGCTGATTTCTCGCAATGAACAACAATTTCGGCTATTTATCCAAGCCGTTTGAGAAAGACGCCCTTAGGCAACCATACGAACAACCGCTTCGCAACACAATTTCGAAGAACGAGAGCAGAGCGCTGACGATTCGAAGCCCACGATAAATCACTCCGTGTGACAGGGCGAAGAGAGGCCTTGAATTAGTAATCCAGGAATATATCCGAAGCGAGAGCGAAGACAAAACTTGCAGCGACGCTGATGTATTTCTCGCAACAAACAAACTCTTTTATTTAATCGACTCCATGTCGAGAGAGAATGAATCGCCGACAGAATCCGTGTATGCGCAACTAGTGCAAGCAGGCGCTTATCCTGGCCATACTTCACCAACTTGATCGAGCCTAAAACTACCAACCGCCGCAATACATCCGACCGCCCTGAGATCCTGTGCGCAACTGAGCCTCTCAGCGTCGCGCTGCTCTTTTATTACTGCCTGACAAGGAGAGCGTCCCCCTTTCTGCGCATGACCAGCAAGCGAGCCGCGCGCGCAAACCCAGCAGCAACGCAGCTGTTTCAAGGCGGCAAGAATTAGCTGCCAGCTGCGTCCTCTCCTGTGTATCTCTGCGTCTGTCTGTAGCTCACTATCTTTCTCCTTCTATCTCTCCTTCTGAAAGGCGCCATCTGCCGCTGATCACGTAGGCATCAAATGCACCAGTTCAACCTTGAGAAAACACACGTACACAGACCCACACGCCAACGGTGTTTCCTTCTCAATCCGTGTCCCTGCCTGTGCTTGTCTGGCTGGCTGTCTTCCTCGCTCACTCTGATCATCAGACCACCTCAGAGAGCGTGCGAAAGTTTAATTACCCTCATCGACTGCAAGCGGCGCGGCCTTTGAAGACAGCGACCGACGATCGCTGAGAGCGTGTGAACGTATACCAATTAATGAAACAGCAACGACTGCTGCCTACGTCAGCGGTCGCTGTGACCCGTGTCAAGCGCAAATCAACATTAAAATATAGGTCACACAAGGCAGCTCAAAAATACAGAAATAAAACAAATATATCAGATCCCTGAAACCCCATAATCGATCAAAAATTAAATAAAATAATATTAGCGACCCGTAGCGTAGTTATACGTCGCTACACTATTCTCGGCCCTCCCTGATTTCAGGATCCTTTTAATTGGAAAAATGGATCCTGAAATGTTAGTAAGGCCATACTCCAATTTTTACATCAATGATTCAAATGCAAGAATTAAAAATATATGCAACGAACAGTCCTCAACGTAAGCATCAGAAAGTTCACATTTTAGCGTTAAATGTCAGTTCAAGCGAAAGAAACATTTATTATTATTATAATTATATAGCTCCATCGCTAATAGTTCAGTAAAGCTCAAAAGCAATTCTATATATAGGTCTCCTTGAGTTTAGTTAAGCACAAAGTCCTCCACGGCAAGCATTGACTTAAGAACCCACGGGACAGCCACAAAAACCACTAGACTTCCGTTACCTTTACAACAGGTCATCTGATTAATAGGCCACCCATGGCCTTTACTATCGAGACTTCTTTAGGCATTTCACTGTAGGCAAACGTCTACATTTAAAGACTCATCTAAGCAGTTAAACCTAAGTCTCTAATCCCATTAACAACGGTACTATCATAGCAAATTACCTGAGACTACACACACAGCTTAAGTCTCCAAAGGCCAATGCTCATTATAACTATCCGTAGGCTCCCATCAAAATTAACCGTAAAAGACTAAGCCTAACTTCAGCTTAATAAGCCACTCTCTTCCTAGCATCTTTCAGTATAGGCCTACGTAATTATTAAAAAATGCCACCTATTATGCGCATAAACTAGCTTATAAATAGGCCAGCGTAACATTAGGCCTATTCGTCTATGTTAGCATGCCTTCGTTCCAGCAAGCTAAGTTAATATGCTTGGAATAACTACAATACAAAAGCTTAACTAGGTCAACTTAATATACTGTAATTAACGCTACAATAAGCTTACAGGCTACACTTCTTGTAATCATCCTTCACGATATAGTGTAACCATAAAATCATAGGCCTATTAAAAAGACCATCATGATTTCAAAACTAAGATTACAGTCTTTGCATAACTCTATATTAAGTTAGGCCATTTTAGTCTGTCTTTAGTCCAGTATTAATCCTTAGCAGCATTACATGGCATCTATGCATCCTCTATTCTTCAGTCTATCATTAGCACAGGCATCAGGCCACCCACGCGTCAGCTCCTGGGAAAAATCATCGATAATTATAATCGCCGCTTTGATGCGTCGACTCCGTGTCTCTATTCCCCCCCCCGCCATGCAGTGCATCTACAGCGTGCGTCTGGCTGTGAGAATTAGGCAATTGAACATGATCCTTTTACATGTAGGTCAAAGTGCATCGTACGACTAAGGTCGCGCTGTCTCTGCACAAAATTAGGCCTAATTAGCGCTCATAAAATTATGATATGCATTAATCGGTATCTAACGCATACATGACATCATCGACATTGAAAATCTAGGCCCACTGCAGATCAAATCATGATTACATGGACCCATCATAATTTTAACGACGTTACTTATAACTGCGCAGCTGAACATTATCCTTCCGTCGGTCCATCCACGACGGTCAATCGTTCACCGCCTATGATGTGTCACACAGGCCACGCTGTCGCTATCCCCACTCTCTCTACAATTGCAGCTGTAGGAGTCGTGGGAACTGAACAAGACCAGCAAAAACTCGCATCAGTGACATTGCAAAATTAGGCCTCAGAACTAGGTCAATCAACAAAACTTAGCAAAACCTTTCTAAGCTAGAATTATCGATAAACCTTACATGGTACGTTTTGCCTATAGCTCAAATAGGAAATTGAACGGCCAGCCTTTTTCATTATACACAAAAAGGATCCTAATTATTATTATTATTTCTAGCCCTAATTAATATTATTAGGCCTCGCAGTTTAACCATATAATTCCATTGCAGGCGGAATCAGGCAAAACCGCAAAACTAGGCCTAATGCAAAAATTACACAGCATAACTAAATTATCGCCTATTCCTCAGCGTTAGGCTATTAAAACAAGTAGGCCTATCATCCTAATTAATATAAAATGCCGAAATTTGTCTTCAAATCCTCAGAATTATATGGGCTCATCACGGCAAACTATATATATATATAGGCCTAATCCCGACAGATTGCAGTTAAGAGCAATATGGGCGTTAAAGCATTCATTCAGCGCCTCTTTAAATCATCAGTTATGCATCCATACAATTATATATATATATGCGATGACAATAGTTACGCATATAAAAACTCTATACACAGAAATTAGGAGCATTAAACTTTAACTGTGCAAATCTCTTAAAATTATTTTTCATAAATCAGATTATAGATAAAGCGGAACATAGGCCTAATGCAAATTTCCCCTCCGAGCATTAACTCAGAAACATATAGGCCTACTATTTCACCGCAGGTCATAATATCACATAATCACATCATCATGGCTAATTCCACTGCAAGTCTAAGTTCAAGGTCACATAATCGTCATCAATGGCCTTAACTAAAATAGGCAACCTTATATATACATCAACAGGTAAAACCAATATTTATATAGCGCAATGCAGGCAATGACAGTCCAGTTTTCTGTCTACAGCAGAGGCAATACTGAAATTGTCCATCTCTGAAATACAATGCAATGCAGTACACATATGAATGCACAACATACGATGCAAAAATTCAGTTATTTATACAGTAACACACACATGTAAAGCCTTCCACATGTAAAGTAAACGTATTCATCACAATCAAAATAAAACATGGTTACAGATGCTTCTGCATTCATAATGGCCGCAAATTAAGCGGTCATTTAACAGAGTTACCCAGCTGACGTCAAGTTCTCAGGCGGACGAAGTCCGGTCGGTTCTCCCAGCATCCTCCAGATCCGGTCCTCAGGGGGTCCATTGCGAAGCGGACAGCTCCTCAAAAGGTGCGAACTGTCGTCACAGTAGAAACAGCGTCGCTCCTCTCTTGGTGAGTTCCGACCACTGTCTCGCCTCCTCGACGATGATGGCGACCTCCGCGACCGACGCTCCTGGTTCTGCCCGTTCCGCTGGTCCCTGCTCGGCGCTGGAGCGGACCGAACAGCGAACACACGGCCAACGCTGGGGTTGTCGTGGTCATCGCCCACAGGTTGTCCAAGGTTGTCGCTAGGTGAAGCCTGCTGCTGTTGTCGAAGAGGACAGAAGCGTGCTATGTGGTCCGTTGCTGAACACTCGAAGCATCTCCGCGCCGATCGTCCAGCTTCCGGTTCCGCCGCCTGTCGGTATCTGCACGTAGAACTCCAATGACCTGTTCTATTACAGATCGAACAGCATTGATTGTTCCGCCAGTTCCCTCCGTTAACGTTATACCGACCATTTCCGGTTGACCCGTTCTGACCTGTCCACGACCCGCGATTATTGTCTCTGTATTGTGGCGCCGACACGGGTTGCCGCTCCATCTTCTCCAGTCTCTCCATTCGTCGCAGCAGGTCCTTCATTTCCGAATCGTCTTCCTCTTTGACCGCGTTGACACGTCCATATCGTCGTTCGTGCTGCTCATGGCCACCGTCTTCTGCTTTCTGATAGCCGTCCAATCGCATCGCTACCTTGTAGGCTTCGTCGAGGGATCTCGGTTCTCGCTCTCGGATTTTCAGAGCAAGCGTTCTATCTCTCAGGGCATCCAAGAATGCCCGAACAGCAATTGCTTCGCTGTGGACAGCCGAAGAGCCCGGATACGCACGCGAGGTCAGACGGCGCACATCATCGACCAAGGCTCCCATATCTTCATCGGTTTTCTGCTTTCGAGTACTCAGCTGTGTCTGAAATAAAGCTTGCTGTTCAGCGTTACCATATCGTTCTCGAAGTCGCTGTACCAAAGCCGTCCAAGTGTCCAAGCTATCTGCGTTCGACTCGCTCAGCAAATGAGTCGCCGGTTCAACCAATGAGACTACTAATTGGTCCAATCTCTCCTCGTCCGTCCATCTGTTATTCCTGGCGCACACGGAGAATTTTCGTAAGAATGTTTCAACGTCCGTCTTTCCGCTGAACGACCCGAGTTTCAGGAATTGTTTTGGCTTAGGAGGAGAAGTCGATGACTGTTTAACCTCGCCCTCTTTAGCTGTTGCAGACGCGGTCGGTTCAAGTTCCTTGACTGTTCCCTTTGAACTGATCGACGGTAGCTCCCAGTCGCCGGTCGTTTGCGTTGCGACGGTGGTCGTCGGGACAATTTTGATAGGACCGACCGAAACGTTGGTAGGCGCCAGTGCTTTCGTTTCACCAACCGCAGACGTCGCTTTATTATCGCTAGTAGTTTCAAACTTCTCCAGATTCGTCGGTTTCAGTACCGCTTGACATCGCGGTAGTTGGGCATCACGGCTAAATCCGAAGCTTTGCGCGCCGAGGCACGAACTCGTCCTCGCCGATTCCACGACCGTTGGCCACCGAGGAACGACGGCGTCGCTTGGTCGAAACGAGTCGAGACAGCGAAGCGGGTCAACCCAAACCCGGTTGTCGCTGCTACCGTAGAAAGCGCTCGGAGTGTAAGTCGGAGCATACCTCCACGGCATGTTTGAATGGTCGGGTCGAGCGTATGGTTGCATCCAGTCGGCCGTTGCCATCGCCGCTGGTCCAGGAGGAAGGTCGGGTCGAGCGTAGTCTCGACCAACCATGGTCGAAGTTGCACGACCGTCGAGGACGCAGTCAGGCACTGACTGGTAGGTCGGCAATACCGACGTTGGTTGTGTAAAGTCGACCCGACTCGGTGCCATTTCTACTCTTTGTTGATCGACGTGTGCGAGCGACGCTTGAATTCTCCATTGTGGATCCGGTCGAGGATACTCGACGAGAGGAATGGACGAAGAGGCCAAATGAACTGGGTTGACCTTATCACCCCCCTCCCGTGACAATTTATTAGCGATCGGTTTATTCACTTCAAAATTTCTAAACTCCGGTTGCTGTGCTGCATGCATTCTGTTATCAATTATTTTAACAGTTTTAGGTCTAGATTCCATTATCTTGCAAATTTCAATGTCTACACTACCATCATCCGACATTATTTCCACATTATCAGCAAATTCCCTTTCCTTCCTTCTTTCAAAAGACATTGCCATTTCGCCTGTTCTAGCATAGTCAGTTTCTTCTTCTAACCTATCATCACCAAAATCTCTAGAACTAATTTGACCCCACTGGCTGGGACCAATTGTAACGCCCGCCCCTATCGGCATCCCCGGAGTCGCCACTTCCGGATCCTCGCCTGATGGGACCGCGTGCTGCTGTGGACAAGCTCTAGAGATAGAGGGAGGACAGGAGGAAGTGACTTCTGGGTTCGAATCCCAACCCAGGAAAGGCGGCCAATCTTTTCGACTACCGTACTCCCTATATGAAATTGGCGGCCTACTAGCCAATCTATCACGTCTTCGCAATATACCAGGTTGCGTGAAATCTTTAGGCCTAGCACCCAAAGTTTCCTCCAGGCCGATGGTCGAGTGGTATGGCGCGTCCGCAGTGGTAATAGCGGTGAGGTAACCAGGGTTCAAATCCACAGCAGGCTTGGGTACCGGCGACGCCTCTAGCCTTTCCAATCGTGATACAACTTCCGTCAGCGCTTCCCTGACATTATCTCTTACAGCCGAGATCTCTTCTCTTATCTCCTCTCTTACATTTGATTGCACTGAGGAAATAGCATCGCTAACATTTGATTGCACTGCCAGGACATTAAACTCCACCGTGGCAATCGCCTCTTGCGTCTCTCTGGCATTCAGTTGCAAAGACGACTGTATAGAAGTCATAGCATCATGAGTTGACTTAGCATGCGCTTGCATAGCCTCTTGTGAAGACTTAGCGTTAGTCTGTATTGCCTCAAGCAATATCTC
Organism: Lumbricus terrestris; assembly: GCA_949752735.1. NCBI lineage: Eukaryota > Metazoa > Annelida > Clitellata > Crassiclitellata > Lumbricidae > Lumbricus > Lumbricus terrestris. The sequence goes on from OX457048.1 coordinate 37,513,395, forward strand.
CATTGAGGACGGGGGCCTCGAAGGCTGAGCAGGAGTGACTGGCCTAGACTCCTCCATAGCGCTATAGAAATGACTCCTATCTTTATAGCTCACAATCAATCAAGTATTCATTCAACGTCAATTGCATTCAATGCCATCAATGATCAAAGTCAGAAGTTTAATTAATATTTCTTATTATCCACAATCAATTGAATCTTCAATTGGCAGCAATTATGTTCAAAGCAATCAACATAAAAGTCAGTAAGTTTAATTATCAGTTCCTATCCTTTGTAAAGACATTCAATGAAAATCAAATGCAACAATTCAATGCAAACACCTATCAACCGGAGTATGCCTAAATTAAATCCCGATTGACTCTCAAGTCCCACAGCCAATTTCAGTTCAGCCCAAAATGTCTTAATAACCGATCGTATTAATTCCCCAATAAAGCGTACCTTATGTCCGAAGACAAGGGACAAAGCCGATCGTGTGCGAAGAACAGCGACGAAGACGATATCCAAGAGATGCGACGACACACACAGAAAGGCGTCGAGTTTGAAACGCCCGAAAAGATCAGCTAAATCCGATGCTGATTTCTCGCAATGAACAACAATTTCGGCTATTTATCCAAGCCGTTTGAGAAAGACGCCCTTAGGCAACCATACGAACAACCGCTTCGCAACACAATTTCGAAGAACGAGAGCAGAGCGCTGACGATTCGAAGCCCACGATAAATCACTCCGTGTGACAGGGCGAAGAGAGGCCTTGAATTAGTAATCCAGGAATATATCCGAAGCGAGAGCGAAGACAAAACTTGCAGCGACGCTGATGTATTTCTCGCAACAAACAAACTCTTTTATTTAATCGACTCCATGTCGAGAGAGAATGAATCGCCGACAGAATCCGTGTATGCGCAACTAGTGCAAGCAGGCGCTTATCCTGGCCATACTTCACCAACTTGATCGAGCCTAAAACTACCAACCGCCGCAATACATCCGACCGCCCTGAGATCCTGTGCGCAACTGAGCCTCTCAGCGTCGCGCTGCTCTTTTATTACTGCCTGACAAGGAGAGCGTCCCCCTTTCTGCGCATGACCAGCAAGCGAGCCGCGCGAGCAAACCCAGCAGCAACGCAGCTGTTTCAAGGCGGCAAGAATTAGCTGCCAGCTGCGTCCTCTCCTGTGTATCTCTGCGTCTGTCTGTAGCTCACTATCTTTCTCCTTCTATCTCTCCTTCTGAAAGGCGCCATCTGCCGCTGATCACGTAGGCATCAAATGCACCAGTTCAACCTTGAGAAAACACACGTACACAGACCCACACGCCAACGGTGTTTCCTTCTCAATCCGTGTCCCTGCCTGTGCTTGTCTGGCTGGCTGTCTTCCTCGCTCACTCTGATCATCAGACCACCTCAGAGAGCGTGCGAAAGTTTAATTACCCTCATCGACTGCAAGCGGCGCGGCCTTTGAAGACAGCGACCGACGATCGCTGAGAGCGTGTGAACGTATACCAATTAATGAAACAGCAACGACTGCTGCCTACGTCAGCGGTCGCTGTGACCCGTGTCAAGCGCAAATCAACATTAAAATATAGGTCACACAAGGCAGCTCAAAAATACAGAAATAAAACAAATATATCAGATCCCTGAAACCCCATAATCGATCAAAAATTAAATAAAATAATATTAGCGACCCGTAGCGTAGTTATACGTCGCTACAGTCTGCATAAAGATGACCATGGTTGTCGGTTGTTCTAGAGAATATGGATGCAATCGGCAGTAGACCTAGTCTAGGCCTATATAGACTTAAATACGGGCTTAAAGTGTACCTGGACGGTCATGGACGGCGTCCAGGCACTTATTTTAGAATCTGCACACCGTCCTGCCACTTATTGGCCCGCACAGCAGAGAAAGGTAAGGAGCGTCCAGGTACTTCTTTTTCTACACTTTAAGCACGGCCGGTGTCACGAAATAGAGTATCCCCGCGGTTTTTCGACTTTTTTTAATTTGGGGGGATACAATTAATACGGCTTCCGCGTGTATTTTCTTTTGCAAATTGATTTTCATCTGCTTTGTTTTGAACAATGACACTAACAGGTATGTTTATTTCTACTAGATAATTTGTTTTGCCCTGTTTTTAGAGCACTTAAAACATTTAAAACACTTAAGAACACTCAAGAGTCACTAAATAAATTCGAGTTGCCTTTATCTGAGCATTGCTTAGGACACTTAGAACAATTAGAGTCACTTTAAATTTTGATTACAGCATAATTTTTTTTATTATGCTCATTTTTCAAAAATGGGGATAGAATGGTTTATCCTTCCGGATAGTATAATAGACCGGTTAATTCCATCCGGGGGGATAGAATAATTCATCCCCCCCGGATAGCTTTCAGGGGGGATACTCCGTTTCGTGTCACCGGCGGCTAAACAAAGAAAGGGAGAAAAGGATAGGACCCTGCGGGACGGCTAGAGCCACGAGGCCCGAGGGTCAGTGAGGGACACCATATTTGGCAAAGACCCAGAGAATTCTGGAGTCTCCACAGATCACCATCTGAGTGCAATCAGTAGGCTAATGTAAGACTAGAGCAAGAGAAGAGGAAGGCTGTGAAGCCACAGTAGGTCCTAAGACGTACGTTGGAGTAAAATGGCATAGTCACAATGTCAAAGGCAGCAGAGGCATCAAAGAGAGCATAAGTTGAGATAGATCTATCATCTACCTACAGTAGACGTCAGAGAGGAGAGGACCGAATTTATTATCCCTGAAGCCTGGTTGACTAGGAGGTTCCTGTTAATCATTGTCTAGGTGCAACGACTATAACAAGTGCACATACATACAAACGACCATTGAGTTGAAGCATGCATAATACATTAATGTAATTATTTATTTAGTTAGTTTTATTTAGTAGTATTTGCAGTTTAACGTCACTGTGTGGTAACAAAGACCATGAGCGACGCCCTCCTCCTTATCCAGGCTTGGGAATGGCATTGGCAGAGTGCAACCAGTGGCGGAGTTTTAGTTTCATTTATTTCTAGCATATGCTATAAAGCCCTCTACTCAAGAGACTCCTGACTACAGCGTGAACACTGCATCGGAGATTTACGCCGAAGCGCACGAGTAATTGTGAGTGAAGGATTTCCTCAGGGTCCATACGCGGCGACTTGAGGTGGATTCAAACCTGGAACCAAGGCACCGATCCCACCACCGCACCAATGGTTGTATGCAATTAACATGAAATTTCTACATGGTATTTGCACTCGGTCACAATTTGCTTGCAGTAATTGTTTGGACAGAATTCTATACACTGCTCCCAAAAACTTTGATAGTTTGCTTGAATTGCAAATGTTTCTGGCCTGTCTTGCTTAGAACTGTTAATATTTTAAGCCTCTATTTTTCAATTTTTTTCTCCACCAGCTGAAAGGACATAAAAACAAGATAAACCACCATAACATAACGATTTAATGACTGCCAAAGTAAAAAGAATCAGATGTAAATTGACGACAACCGAACACATCATTCAAAATGATAATATTTCAAATGACAAAACATAAACTTCACAACTTTCGAATTGTATATAAATATATGTTTGCATGAAAGTCTGTATCCTGTATGCATATAGAATATATTGGCGTGTTTAAGTTTGAAGAAATTCAGGAAAATTTCAGAACAGCGTCAAGAATTCATCAAGAATTCACAGACTATGACAAAAATTGAAATGACTAAATTTAACACAAATGTTCAACTTCAGGAGCTTTCTATCAATTATTACCATTATATATAATATATATAATATTATATATAAATATATATGTTTGCATTAAACTCTGTACTCTGAATGCTATATAAATACTTCAAAGAATATACGTAATGATGTGTTTTAAAGTTTGAACAAACTTAGGAAATTTTCAAAAACAGGTTCGAGAAATAACAGACCACGATAGAAAAAAAAACTGAAAACGCTACGGCGCAACGACAAAATCTAACAGAAGATGTCCAGTTGAGCTTTCGATCAAACACACAAAACGGATAAAGTCAGAACAACTTGGAAACAACAGTTCACCCGTAGGCACCAGCGATTCTTTTCCTACTTGGATAGACGAAGTTGTGCAAGAAGATCGTTTTCTTGTCGGCAGTTCACACAACTGTTCTTACATTTTAATACTAAATCATTTTGATGCACGTGTCCATAAAACGGCCAACAGTAGCTTAGCAAATTGGGGCAAGCGCAAAAGAGGAAGCTTGGGTTGATGTTTAGGTTTTCAACGTAATTGTTACCTTTTTTCTAACGCACAATGCACCAACCTGCGTTATAGACACTGGCGCAAAAAGTAACCAACTACGTACAACTTTTCCCAACAAGGGACAAAAATATACTGCATTAGCACTCGTATGCTCTGTACAGGATAAGCAGAGGTCAGTAATGATTAAATGAAACAAGCCGAGGTGTATCTATGGGCCGATATATAATTGTGGCCCACTCTCAAATTCGCTGGACGAGAGAAACCCAGCACCAGGCGGTGCGTGCAATGGCACACGAGCAATTTTTGTCTTAATTTTCAGACGTTTACTAATCTGAAGTATAACAGGTCTTCAAAGTTACATCGCAAGAATAATGGAGGTGCCTAACAATGAATCAAATAACAGATGTTGTCGGATGCAAATAAAGGCTACTTACTTACTTGCATAAGCCGTCATCATTAACTAGAATGTTGCTACAATAATAAAAAATAATAATAATAATAAATAAATTTAAAAAATAAATAAAAAATCACAATAAATTTGAAAAAATTAAAATAAATAAAATAAATTTAATTTTTTAAAAATAAATAAATAAAAATAAATAAAATAAAATAAGGTAAAGCACTGGCCGTCCATTTATCACGCACATTCATCCGCCTTAATACTTCTCGAATGTTGGGAATCTGGGCTCATGGACAAGAGGAGGAAAGCGACTTCTTACGTGTTGCATAGCTTCGGCAACCAACCGTGTCACACATCGTGCATTGAGATTCAAGCTCTGGACAACGAAGCAAATGTTGCATTTTACAGAATTTATCGCAAATACTTTCAGCCCAACCCTTTGCCAGCTACAGAGACACATTTACAAAAATAGAAGTACCACAATCGCTACATCTAGAATAATTATAACCCCTTGCTATTGTTGGGTAAAACAATTTTTCGCCTGTGCTTGGCTGAGGGGTACGGTTCAAAACCAAGTCAGTTTTCAATAAGCCAATTTAAAATTTTTATAGTGCCCCAGTAACTGATAAAGTAGAGATATGTCAAACAGTATGAGAATAGGACGCAAACAGTAATTTATATTGGTAATAGATTAGATGTAAAAGAAATGCAGTTGTCCAGATGTGGAAGAACGTTGTGAAACAGGGAAGACTTGCGTGGCATAGTAGCACATCAAGTGGAAACGGGAAAGAACAGTAAGCCGCTGAAGGTGATGACACGGAAAGAACAACATAACGCAGCAGCATAATCGCGTTAAATTGCGAAGAACAGGAAAAAAATAACATTGTGAGATTGCGCAAACGGCACGGGAGAAGCGCTCATCATGTGACATTCTATCACACTTGTCAAATCGATTAAAATGCGTGTTGCCAATAAAGCAAAATAATGCACAGTGATTAAATAAATCGCACAACGGCAACCTGACCGTACCACGTGAAACACAAGATATGTATCACCACATTCGGGTGTACAGGTGGAAAATGCCATTGCAAAGAACCGAAATGCATGGTGTCTAAGAAAATTATAACACAAAATTGATTACCAGACAGTGGCGTAGACAACGGGGGGGGGGGGTTTCGGGGGTTAAAACCACCCCACTGGCCTAGGGAAAAAGTTATTTTAAAGGTTATTTATCCACTTAAATAAGAAAAAACAAAACAATTGCTTGTAGTAACAATTGTTTTTCTTACTTTATTCCCTTTGTTACTTTATTCCCTTTTTATTTACTGTAATTCTGCTGGGTTGGTGTCAGAAAGGGCATCCGGCCAGGCCAAAAAAAACCCATCATAAATTCCTGGCTACGCCACTGTTACCAGAGCAATTATGGTGACACCCATTCACAAGACTGTTGCCTCAGCCGTTACTTAAACATGCACACGGGAGCATTATTTTCAACACAGTACTTTGGCACAATGGTTCCCAACCGTGACATGGCGGTCACCGTAGAAAGGATCCTGCCCACACAACCCAGAAGCGCTGAAAAAAATCCTTCTGGCTGTGGAACCATATAGAACGGAATTTTTTCAACAGAACTTCTAACCTAGAGAAAACATACCCTGGTATAATGTTTCTATGTAGTGTTCACTGCTGCGGCTATGTACAGTTTAAAGTCATAATAATTGATAAGACTTTACATGAATTTCTTCACAGAACCCAAGTGTACATGGAATACACAACAGAAATATTGCAGCATGGCATGACCAGTATTTCAGCCCCAGGGTGCGGCGTTTTAAATTAAGCAAACGTAAGCATGTAGTACCTGAAGCGTACACAGACTGGCAGAAGGATGCAAAGATCACATGTAGTTAACCGTTGACTTAGAGTTTATGTATTAAATTTACTGAACTGAAGCTTTTGCTTACATTTGAAATATTTAATGTTTGCGGTAGACCAATTTTGTACAGTATTTATATTCGGTCAAATAGTTAGTCCAATTATTCGAATAGTTGACCCAATTATTCATATTTTGGTTGAATAGTTAGCCCAATTATTCATATTTTGGTTGAATAGTTAGCCCAATTATTCATATTTTGGTTGAATAGTTAGCCCAATTATTCATATTTTGGTTGAATAGTTAGCCCAATTATTCATATTTTGGTTGAATAGTTAGCCCAGTTATTCATATTTTGGTTGAATAGTTAGCCCAATTATTCATATTTTGGTTGAATAGTTAGCCCAATTATTCATAATCGGCCGAATAGTGATAATAATCAATTCAGTACAGCCCAAGTCTGCATAGGATATATTTTGCCAGCAGCATTGGCCATCTAGCCATCGACAAAACAACTCCGGACACAAGGTTAAACGAAACAAAAAGTAAAAATCTACACAGCACTGCTAGAGGGATTGACTCAAACTCTCAAAGTAAACGTCTACAGTAAACAGCTAATACTAGAAGAAAACCGAGAAACACAGTCCGTCGTCAGCTTGCCTGCCCAAGGATGACGCCACAGCGACTTGCCAGTGATTCTGCACAGTTGATCATCTGCTGTATCTCACAACGACAACATTGATTTGCGTCGCCCTCCTCCTTTATCCAGGCTTGGGACTGGCACTACCAAAGAGTAGGCGGGCAGTGGCGGAGTTGGCCAGTCGTCTCCTCGCCGCTGCACGATCGTTTCTCGCAGGCGAGGAGCGGGGCACAAGCGTGGCAGAAGTCTCTCGAAAAACCATCCTTTCTGCCCTGGCATGGAGGCTTGAACCCAGGACGACAGTACGGTAGATTTTTTACCACTACATTGAAACGCCATCACAATTTAAGTAATTTCTGCCATGAAATGCTTGACACGTGCCTCTTGGTACGTCTTGACCGATCAGTATACTTTGTTTAACATGTTATGTTCATTGAAATCAGTGAGATAACTCAATGAACGCAACACCCATTTGAGATCCCATTTATCATTATTGTCAATTTATAGCAAGCCGTAGATGCCAGATGACAAATTTTTCTTATAAATTCCTCTTTAAGATTTGTTGCGTATTATCTCTTTTTTATTCAACACCATAATACAATTTTTAAAATTTATTATAACCAGTTTCCAAGTAGTGGACTTTTTCAACACGATTTTTATTACTATAACCATTACACTAGAATATTGTTCTAGAATAATAATAAATAGTAATAATGCTCTCGACTCTACAGAAGATACTGGCTCTGATTTCACACCAGATAACAAACAACCAAATGCATCTCGCTACGTTTTACCATTTATCGCTACGTTACAATCTAATAATAATATGGTAATAACAATTACCCCAAATGAAATGCTTAACAGTTCAACACTTCAAAGTTTAACACTGAAAAAACTACGGTACTCTGCAGAACTTAGAAATTCTTAATCGGCAGACAAAAGCACTACAAGTTTGCAACCAAGAAAAACTACGAGAAACCCTTAATTAGCGTAATCATCCCTACAGCTCCTCTTGTAAAGTAATCGCATGCACAAACTGTTCCTACCAACTTTTTATATATAGCACTATAGTACAACTTGAACTAAAATTGTCATTGTGCGTTATTATTACTGAAACTTATACTAGTAGCAGCAATGTTTATTTCGCATGTTATGTTGAATCGATATAATTGAAGCAACTCAATCAACACAGCATCCGTCTGAGATCCCATTTATCAATAGTATCAATTTATAGTAATTGCTGATAACTATTATTTTTACTACCGCCATCATAAACACTATCATGAGCATTATTATCTACATACAAATATTACAATTACTCTTTGTGAATCGTTTATGAATTTGAATTATCTGGAAATACCATCATGAAAGCAATTTTCGTTCCAAAATGCTCCACACACCTCAAAGACTCGAGTAACAAATAAAAAGATTCTCTTTTATAAAAATTCAATTCCGAGTTTTGCTTATATTTTCCCATTTTATTCAACGCCAGAGTATAATATTCTTATTCATCAACAGTTACCCGATAAAGCATTTACTCAACACAATTATTATTATTATTATTAGTTATTATTATTGGCGGCTAATCCACACCAGCAATAAGGTTTTACCAGCGTCACAGTAATAGCTACAATTTTCTACAAGAGCTGCTGCTACAATCACTACTATCACAAAAGTCTTCATGCTCAAGTGGCTTTCTTCTTTCTCTTCTTTCTGTTCTTTTGTCTAATCCTTCACACAATGGTCACTGTACGGCTCGACCGCATCCACCATGCAACTTCTTTCTTCGACCCACCCCACTCCCCCATCAGTTACCATTCAACAGTTTCTGTTCAGCTTCCCCAGCCAGTCGCAACGACGACTGTGTCTTTCTCGAGCGACGCTGCAACTGGCTTGGTCAACCGTTTCGCATTCGACGCTGTTCAAAGTCAAACCGGTGTCAAGAGGATGCATACATTGCGACGCAATTTGTACGATGTCCTCCGTGGTACCACTTGTGATGCAACTGGTGCAACATCCTCCGTAGTACCACTCGTGACGCAATTGGTGCAACATCCTCTGTAGTACCACTTTCGACGCAATTACATCCTCGTAGTACCGTGCGATGCAATCGGTGCAACATCCTCCACAGTACTACGTCTCTTTCACCTCAGTACCATCGAACAGAAACCACGTACCAGTTCAACTGACTAGTCCAACCACGACCACAACTGGTTCCACGCTGCAACACAACACTCCCAGTCAGTCATTCAGACGCCTCCACCACAAACACGACAAACATCTAGCGAACAACTACAAGCCACTGTCTCCCCAACCAGCGATCCATTGTCTTTCGGTGCGCCGCTCATAGTCAAGCACCGCCCGACGTAAAGCTCGCCGCCGCCACCTCAACACGAACAAAATCTACTTCTGCTTAACTACGGAGCCACTGTTCCACACCATCCGCAACGACCTGGAGCGACTTGGAGTGCATTTTCCACAGACACGTCATCCATGCCTGCCACGGCGCAACGACAAGTCACTTTCCATTTTTCCGTGTCTCGTCGCCGCAACCGTCTTCCGAGTCTTCTCCACCTCCACGTTGCGTCTTCCTTCATCCACACACATCCTAGACTTGAGCCGGGGGGTTGTCTGACGAGTCTGACAGGGTCTTCAGCGGAACACGCACCTCGATCTGCGCCAACGATGAATGATGGCTGTTGTACGGGTCGTTGCCCTCGACGTCGTCGCTGTTCTCGTGACCGATCTCGCGAGTCGTGTCGATCTTCATCGTCTCGCGACGTTCGCTCGTCTCTTCGTCGACTTTCGGCCGAATCGCGTTCCTCCATTTCTAGACGAATTGTTCAAAGAAACACGCGATCTCTTCAGTCATGCAAAAAAATTTTTATGTATATATATATATACATACAGTTATATACATACACTTCTACACCGTGATTCAAAAAAAAGTAAGCCAAAATGTTTTTCAAATATCTCCAATGCCTGATAACATAGCACGCTAAAATTTTCCAAATATTTAGTGAATTGGACCAAGAATATGATTCCAAGATTTCATGAGATAAAGTTGAATGGATAAAAAGATATGAATATTTCAACTTCATATGCCGAAATTTCAGTTTACGAGCAATTTTCTGTTAGATTCAATAAAATGTAAGTCAAACTTTTTTCTTATATCTCTAATGCCTGATGACTAATCATGCTAAAATTTTCCAGATATGTAGAGGATTGAATAGCAACATGATTCCCACAGTTTGGTTTGATTATTTAATTAAATAAAATGCTCAAAATGTCCTTCTCCTGCTTGCACGCAAGCCTGGAGGCGCTGGCGTCATTAGGCAACAGCATCGTCGATTATCCGCTGGTCCAGGTCATCTCGCACTTCCATCAAGCGCTACTTCAGATCGTTTATACCATGGATCGTTGTCTACTCGTTCTTGCATCAAGCTCCGCAGTTTATGGTCGACAGGATTCAAATCTGGGCTGTTCGGAGACCATAATGTGGGAGTAATGAAGTCTGGCGTCTCTCTTGTCAGCATTTCAATGGTTTTCTTGGCTCTGTTGGCTCTGGCACTGTCCTGTTGAAAAAAACCAGCCTTCTGGGGGCTAGATGTCTGATTACAGATAGAGGATGTTGTGACAGCAGAACGTCGCGATAATAGGATCCATTAATTTTTAGTCCAGGGTCACTGAAGACCAAAATTGGGAACTATCAAGCGTCGAAACCGCAAAGAACACCATAACAGACTTGCTGAAAACTGAAGTTTCGGGAGATGAAGTTTAAATAATCATATCTTTCTATCCGTTCAAATTTATGACTTGATATTTTGGAATCCCATTCTTGATTCAATTCTCTAAATATTGGGAAAATTTTATTATGATTAATTATCAGGCAATAAAGATACTGAAAAAGTTTGACTTACATTTTATTGAATCTAACAGAAAATGGCTTGTAAACTGAAATTTCGGCATATGAAGTTGAAAGATACATATCTTTTTATCCATTCAACTTTATCTCATGAAATCTTGGAATCATATTCTTGGTCCAATTCACTAAATATTTGGAAAATTTTAGCGTGATATGTTATCAGGCATTGGAGATATATGAAAAATAATTTGGCTTACTTTTTTTTGAATCACGGTGTATATTGTATTGTATTGTATCTGACTATTTGTAAATCGCTTCTCGCAGCAGGAGCCTTTCAGAAGCGCTCCCAGTGCGTTCAACCCCGAAAGAAAAGGTAGGTTTTCAGACGAGAGAAAGATGATGAAAGACTAGATCGTTTATGTCCTGCCTCACTCTCTGGAATATTTCTTCGTTGGTTAGTTTCTGTGTCCACATCCACATATCTATACATGTGTGTGTGTGTGTGTGTGTGTGTGTGTGTGTGTGTGTGTGTGTGTGTGTGTGTGACATCCACATATCTATACATGTGTGTATGTGTGTGTGTGTGTGTATAAAATATACAAAGGATATATTATATAAAAAGTTTTCAGGTTACACTATGACCTATAGAAAGGCGGTCCTACTGCCTAGTAGAAGGTGCTTTTAGTAAGCTATACAAAGGTTCTGCTACTGTCTGTACCAAGGTGAAACAACCACCTAAGTAAAGGCATTACCTGCGTATAAAGGTGGCACTACCAACTACCATAAGTAAAGGTATTACCTGCATATGAAGGTGGTACAACCACCTAAGTAAAAGCGTTATGTGCATATGAAGGTGGTACTACCACATAAGTAAGAGCATTACGTGCATATGAAGGTGGTACTACTGTCCAAGTAAAGGTGTTACCTGTGTATGAAGGTGGTACAACCAAACAAGTAAAGGCGTTATGTGCATATGAAGGTGGTACTACCACATAAGTAAGAGCATTACATGTGCATATGAAGGTGGTACTACTGTCCAAGTAAACGTGTTACCTGTGTATGAAGGTGGTACAACCACCAACGTAAAAGACTAAAGGTGTTCAAACCTGTGTAACAAGGTAGTGCCATTACCTGTTTGAAGGTGTTGCCCTTGGCCTTAGCGAATACGTAGATGGCCATAAGAAGTATTGGAATGTTTGAGGCAAGGGTCATCATCCAGCCGATAGCGTCCGCCCAGGCAGGGTACGGCTGACCCCCGTACACGACCGGGGTGTACCGCACAAAGCTGAAGATGAGGATAATCTGCAAAAATATATAGCAGTCAAGTAACAACACCAGCCACCACAGTGCAATGAAACATTCTCTCTCTATAATTATATGATACATCTATAATATAAGTCTGAGATTCTGTGTGTATGGATGTCCGTCGCAAGAAAGGCTCAAAGAGAGCTTATATTCCCATCACAAAACATTTTCTTTTTGCTTCTTATGCAAATTTGTGGGTCAGCGTGACTATTTTCAGGTTTCAATTCACTTTAAAACGAATTATCGACAATTTGATTTGAGTTTCAGTATGGAAACTTTTTGGCTGAAATTCGGATGCCATTAACCATACCTTGCAACAATGCTGCAACGATGGAGTAGTCCGGTCAATTAAATCTTAAACCAGCTCATTTACAGCCTAATTTTTGCACGAAAAGTTTTGAAATAGACTAACGAATATGTGGTAGAAATCCGAAGAAAAAGCGATATGGGGAAATATTTAAAATTTGAAATTTAAAGCAGGCACATTTCAAATTGCTAGGGTCGTAACGACATAGACGGAGTTAATGCCCAAATATTTCATGTGACTATTCATTAATATTCATGATCGGGAAAGTTGGGGCGTAGTTAATGCATAAACATCTAGGGTCAAGGTCACGGGCGTAGTCAATGCATAAACATACCACGTGACCAGCATCAATATTCATGGCCTTTTGAGCAGACGATGTTTCGTTTATATCGGAGAATCAAGTATCGGTTTCTTTCCGCATTTAAGAATTTGGTAAATAGAAGTTATTTTATGTAAAACATCAAAATCATGGCCTGCAAGTCTCTTAACAAAATAGCTTCGGAACGGTACACAATAATCGATTCAAAAAGACGTAAAAAAATCGGAAGTTGCTCTTAAAAACAGGATAAATCATGGAAAATATATGGACATTTTAAATTTACATGCGGTGAGTAGAAATTTAACGGGCAACACCGGTAGGCTACCTCAAGGAGGTAAAAGCGGAAAAAAAATTCCCGGGCAACGCCGGGTAACACAGCTAGTATTATATATATATACCTGTAGTGGGGATTCTATGTGTGTATATATATATATACACATACATAGAAATATATGTATACATACTTCCATGATATATATATACATATGTATATATATATCATGGAAGTATGTATACATAAAAATATATGTATACATACTTCCGGGTCATTCCGTGCCAGATCAACCAATGCCTCCCACTCTCCGATCCAGATTTTCTTGATATTTTCACCAAAAATCAATTATCATCTGGTATGAAGAACTGGAAAGTTTCAAGTGTCCAGATTGAAAACTGACCGAGTTATGGGGTACTCAAGTTGGTGGGGGTAGGCCGAAAATTGAACACGAATTTGCGTCTGTGAATTTTCTCCATTTTCAGACGTGAATAACTTTTGATCTAGACCAGCTAAAGACATTTGGTTTTCACTTTTCAGTTCTGTGCATAGCATGGATTGGCAAGGTCAAGTAATATTTGCTGTCTTTGATATGAGGAATTAATAAGAATTTTTGAAAAGTGTCAAAATATTTCTTGCCGAGCCCATTTTTGTCATGTTTGCACACTCACTACACAGGCAGCATATGAAAGAAAAGAATAATTTTTGTGTGGTTTTATTCAGCTATTAGTGGAGTCTTAATTGTGCAATTTATTTGTGTCTGGGTTGCAAGGAAATGCTGTAGCACTTTGCCAAAAACCCTTCATCTCCGCGACAGTGGTCACTTTCAACTGACCAAATGGGCGTGTGGACCACCTGCAAAACAAGTCAAATGCACATCATTGGAAAGCCTGAAGAAAAACCTTTTTACTGATACCAATTTCTTGTTGGTGCTCCTAAGAATAAGTTATTAAACTATTTTTTCAAAATCCGTGATTTTTAATGCGAATTTGCGCTTTCAAATTTTTCCCCCATTTTCAGACGTCAATAACTTTTGATGTAGAGCAGCTAAAAACATTTGGTTTTCAGTTTTCAGTTCTGTGCATAGCATGGATTGGCAAGGTCAAGTAATATTTGCTGTCTTTGATATGAGGAATTAATAAGAATTTTTGAAAAGTGTCAAAATATTTCTTGCCGAGCCCATTTTTGTCATGTTTGCACACTCACTACACAGGCAGCATATGCAAGAAAGGAATAATTTTTGTGTGGTTTTATTCAGCTATTAGTGGAGTCTTAATTGTGCAATTTATTTGTGTCTGGGTTGTAAGGAAATGCTGTAGCACTTTGCCAAAAACCCTTCATCTCCGCGACAGTGGTCACTTTCAACTGACCAAATAGGCGTTTGGACCACCTGCAAAACAAGTCAAATGCACATCATTGGAAAGCCTGAAGAAAAACCTTTTTACTGATACCAATCTCTTGTTGGTGCTCCTAAGAATAAGTTATTAAACTATTTTTTCAAAATCCGTGATTTTTAATGCGAATTTGCGCATTCAAATTTTTCCCCCATTTTCAGACGTCAATAACTTTTGATGTAGAGCAGCTAAAGACATTTGGTTTTCAGTTTACAGTTCTGTGCATAACATGGATTGGCAAGGTCAAGTAATATTTGCTGTCTTTAATATGAGGAATTAATAAGAATTTTTGAAAAGTGTCGAATATTTCTTGCCGAGCCCATTTTTGTCATGTTTGCAGACTCACTACACAGGCAGCATATGCAAGAAAGGAATAATTTTTTGTGGTTTTATTCAGCTATTAGTGGAGTCTTAATTGTGCAATTTATTTGTGTCTGGGTTGCAAGGAAATGCTGTAGCACTTTGCCAAAAACCTTTAATCTCCGCGACAGGGGTCAGATTCAACTTACCAAATGGGCGTGTGGACCACCTGCAAAACAAGTCAAATGCACATCATTGGAAAGCTAGAAGATTAACCTTTCTTATGATACCAATCTCTTGCAGGTGTCCCAAATGCCATTTGGCCAGTTGAATCTGACCCCTGTCGCGGAGATGAAGGGTTTTTGGCAAAGTGCTACAGCATTTCCTTGCAACCCAGACACAAATAAATTGCACAATTAAGACTCCACTAATAGCTGAATAAAACCACACAAAAATTATTCCTTTCTTGCATATGCTGCCTGTGTAGTGAGTGTGCAAACATGACAAAAATGGGCTCGGCAAGAAATATTTTGACACTTTTCAAAAATTCTTATTAATTCCTCATATCAAAGACAGCAAATATTACTTGACCTTGCCAATCCATGCTATGCACAGAACTGAAAACTGAAAACCAAATGTTTTTAGCTGCTCTACATCAAAAGTTATTGACGTCTGAAAATGGGGGAAAAATTTGAAAGCGCAAATTCGCATTAAAAATCACGGATTTTGAAAAAATAGTTTAATAACTTATTCTTAGGAGCACCAACAAGAAATTGGTATCAGTAAAAAGGTTTTTCTTCAGGCTTTCCAATGATGTGCATTTGACTTGTTTTGCAGGTGGTCCACACGCCCATTTGGTCAGTTGAAAGTGACCACTGTCGCGGAGATGAAGGGTTTTTGGCAAAGTGCTACAGCATTTCCTTGCAACCCAGACACAAATAAATTGCACAATTAAGACTCCACTAATAGCTGAATAAAACCACACAAAAATTATTCTTTTCTTGCATATGCTGCCTGTGTAGTGAGTCTGCAAACATGAAAAAATGGGCTCGGCAAGAAATATTTTGACACTTTTCAAAAATTCTTATTAATTCCTCATATCAAAGACAGCAAATATTACTTGACCTTGCCAATCCATGCTATGCACAGAACTGAAAACTGAAAACCAAATGTCTTTAGCTGGTCTAGATCAAAAGTTATTCACGTCTGAAAATGGAGAAAATTCACAGACGCAAATTCGTGTTCAATTTTCGGCCTACCCCCACCAACTTGAGTACCCCATAACTCGGTCAGTTTTCACTCTGGACACTTGAAACTTTCCAGTTCTTCATACCAGATGATAATTGATTTTTGGTGAAAATATCAAGAAAATCTGGATCGGAGAGTGGGGAAAAGTTGGAAATTTGGTTGATTTGGCACGGAATGACCCTTCCATGATATATATATATATACATAATTATATATGCACAATTGTATAGATTTCCATTAGTGCATCACTCGATTTCTGTCACCCTCTGTATCTATCCATCTCCCTGTTATCCTAACCCTAGCCCTTTCACATCCATATATATAATAATGGCAATCAGATAAAGAATGTCCATTATGGCTCTTCTGTGACTATCTCTCTCTTGTTCTCTTTCTCTGTCTCTTTCTCTGTCTGCCTGTCTGTCTCTCTCTCTCTATTCCTCCTCTGCCTCACTCCATCTCTCCAATATCCTCTCCTTAAACCCCACGTTCATAAATTTCATGGATCTGTGGATCCTCTCTCCATTTATCTCCTGCTCTCACTCCATACTCTTTCTCTATATTTCACCTTTAATCCTTAGATTCTTATCACTCCCCAGCTATATCCTATTTTCTCATTCTCTCCTCATTCTTCGCCTCTTTTAACCCCCCATTTTTGCCCAGACGGGGTAGACTTCACCCATCAGTATGATCTATGTTTAATCATTCTTTCTCCTCCTAAATCCTCTTTTCTCTTTGTTTCCCCAAATCCTTCTCCTTTAATCCCCATCGTTGACAAAATTGGGTAGACTCTACCCACCAGTATGATCATGGGTGAGACGAACTTCCAGCAGATCCGCCAGATGGCCGGCAGCTTCCTCTTCAACATTGACTCAAAATGTCCCATCATCTTCTTATCACCTGCAACAGTCAGAGGCGCAAAAATAATGATGACGACAATGACAACGATCTACTGATAATACAAAGAACAACTCCATGAATTATGATACCGTATCCAGCGTTGTACATTCTGCACAGATATCCAAAAGTGCAGAGCTACGTTCAACTTGGGTGAAAAATGCACACTCGTAAAATTCTCAAATGTTAAAATAACTAAATACTATAATTATATCAACAATGGAAGCACACAGAGAAGCAAAAAAAGAGTTAAACACTTGAATATTAATGCTACATGAATATTAATTACATCACATGAATATTAATTACATTGCATGAATATTAATAATATTATATGAATATTAATTATACAACATGAATATCAATGATATTGCATGAATATTAATGATATGGCGTGAATAATATTCAGGCATTCCCAAATTAAGTGCATATTTTCATAGCTTTGTCAAAAGTCAATTGATGTGCCAACAGCTGCCACAGCTCTTAGAACAGCTCACAGACAAAACCGCACAGAAAGACATACAAAACATACAGATAGTCAAAACAGATGGATAAGATAGACAGACAAAACCAGAGACAGAAACAAGATAGACAGCAATACAGACAGACAGACAAGACAGATAGAACATCCATAAATCCGCCTGATAGCCAGATAATGAAACCACACAGACAGACACAAAAATACACAGAAGCACAGACAGACCAAACCACAAAGACAAACAGACAGAGAGAGACAGCATACCATAGAGCCAGTTGATGGCAACGCACTCTGAGATGGCAATGATGAGGACACAGAATCCAGCGCTGTAGTGATCCATCAGCTGAAGAACGTACATTCCACCCTGGCAGACAAAGAACAACAGATCATGTCTTGAACAGACTCATCAACGCGGCACCTCACACATCACACTTAAGACCAGGACTGCAATGAAGGGTATAGAGCGTATACTTACCTCCAGGAAAAAATGGCATCGTATACTCACCGCCTCACCTCACAAAGAGCGTGTGGGTATACGCATTAAAGAGGGAAAGGATATTTAGGTGTATTTTTCACGAAATTCGGAGCGAAAGACCAAAAAAGGTCATCAGGGCAAAATTTTCAAAATTTTGGATGAATTAATAAAAAAGGTCATCAGATTTTTTGGACGGAAAAATGGGAAACTTTTCGGGTGACCAGAAATTTTGCACCCAAAAATAGTAGATTTTTCTCCCGGTCAGCGTGTACTCACCTCGAAATTTACCAGTACAGCCCTGCTTAAGACGATGCACGATAGTCACCCCTACCATGCTTCATGTATTGGTCCAGCATGCTGGATTGTCAACTTAGAGGTTGGGATGTTCAAATCCATCAAGGCAGAAAGATAAATTAAAGAAATTTCCTTTTCGTTTGGGAACTCCATATATAGGAAATGATCACACTCGCTAAATGATGAACTGTTCGAGAAAAGAGAAGGCGACAAAATGGAAGTTGTATTTGCAGAAACGGAAATGAAATAGAAACAGAAAAGTGAAAACGAATCAGAAACGATAATTAATATCGGAACTAAATTATTGTAGAAAATACGCAAAAATTAATCATCCGCATTGATGATGAGCTTCAGTTGCACTACATCGCTTTAGAACTGCTATCGCTCAGTATTGCCTCAATTGGTCCTTCTCTTTTGATTGCTCTTTCTCATTCAGATCGCTGTTCACTTCTCTTCATCCTTCTCTATTCTCAAAACTTGCTTTTTCTTGCAGGGCCCTATGCAACGGGAGCACCTCTGAACGGTTCACCGCACTAGAGGCACTTTGTAAATGATTAAATACAATACAATACATTGAACAACATGTGGCACTCAATATTTATAGGCAGGCCATTTAAATATTTGTTCTAGTCATTATTGTTCAACTAAGTAAGCGCTTGACAACCTGTGTAGTGCACGGAATTCCAAGAAGGAATCCGAAGATGGAGACGACGACGATGGCTGCCACACGGTACTGCCATCTCTTGACGAGGAAACTCCAGTTGTCCATGATTCCAGTTATGATCGTCTCCACACAAACCATCTGCCATACGCACAAACAATTCACACGGTTACTTAATTAATGAAGCTCACATGCACACTCATGCACATCACACACATATGTGGGGCGCGGTGGTGTAGTGGTGGCGTCGTAGCCTTGAAGCCGGAAGGTTCGAGGTTCGAATCCACCTCGCCGCGTAAGGACCCTGGGCAAGTCCTTCACTCACAATTGCTCAGCGCTTCGGCGTGAAACTCCGATGCAGTGTCCGCTCTGCATTCGGGAGCGCCTCTGAGTAGGGAGAGCTTGAAGGGGCGCTATAACAAGTGCACATACAAACAAACAAACAAACAATATGTACACACACATATGTACACACACACATATGTACACACACATATGTACACACATATGTACACACATATGTACACACACATATGTACACACATATGTACACACACAATCACACATATGTACACATACATATGTACACACACAAATGTACACACACATATGTACACACACAATATCACACATATGTACACACACATAAGCACACACACATATGTACACACACAATCACACATACGCACACACATATGTACACACACAATCACACGAATGTACACACACATATGTACACACACATACACACAGCAGGGAGTGGTTGTATCGCGGGTATGTTCGTTGCCTTGCAGCCGTAGAGTTGCAGGTTCGAATGCACCTCAAGCCGCCCTGTAGGTACAATGAGCAGCAAGTCATTTACTCGCAATTGCTCAGCACGTAGGCATGAAATTCTGATTCAGTGTCCACACTGTAGTCGGGAGCGCCTCCGAGTACAAATCTTGAAGGGGCACAAAAACAAGTCATCATACATACTCACACACGCACACAAAGAGATATTGGACCGTGTGACCTTCATGAGCAATCCCTAAGCTATCCCTATCACTAAATCCACGGAAGCTCGTTTGGTGGCAATCAAAAAACATCCGGTTGGGGGTGGGTGGGGGTAGGTCGAGGCGATGTGGAGGGCCTCTCTCTCTTTGTAAGCTCAACTACATCCGAAGCATCCATCATTTAATACGGAGGCAATTCTTCAACGAGATCGAAATGTGATCTCTCATTTGTCAGCTCAGTAATGACACATCGTCCACAGACACACGGACAGACAGACAGACAGACACATGGACGAACAGACAGACGGATGAACACTTAGACACACAGATACACCAACACACACACACACACACAGAGACAGTCAAATGTAGACAGACGGACATATACACACACAGAGAGACAAACAAATTGACAGATAAACACTTAGACGGACAGACAGACAGACAGGCCCGCACACACACGGATGAACAGACAGACGGACAGACAAACAGACAGACACACAGATACACCAACACACACACAGTCAGACACATAGACACACAAACAGACAGAGACAGACAGACAGACACAGACAGACAGAGACAGACACATAGATGGACAGACGTGGACCAACTGTCTGGAGGCCACTCTTCCTGAGTGTCTCCAGATCCATTGACGCTCTTCCACTCCCTTCCTCCACACCTCCGTCAGCGACCAGACGGGGGTGGCGTGGTCTCTGCACAGTCCCCGTAACAGCACACGACAGAAAAAAAATGAGAATCTCTGTCGCTGCTCGAAGCCAACACAGCTACATCGCTCATCAGATGACGAAGATCATGGGAAGGAAAAAGGGAGAGAGGAGGATAGGGAAGAAGAGGAGAGGGAAGCGGAGGAGGGAAGAGGAGGGAAGGAAGAGGAGGAGAAGAGGAGGAGGAGGAGATGGAAGAAGAGGAGAGGGAAGAGGAGGAGGGAAGAGGAGGGAAGGAAGAGGAGGAGAAGAGGAGGAGGAGGAGATGGAAAAAGAGGAGAGGGAAGAGGAGGAGGGAAGAGGAGGGAAGGAAGAGGAGGAGAAGAGGAGGAGGAAGAGATGGAAGAGGAGGAGAAGGACTTAAAAGAGGAGATGGATGAGGAGGATAAAGAAGAGTGGGTGGAGGAGGAGGGCAAGGATGAGAAAAGAATAGCAAGGTGGGCGATAGACGAGGACCAATAGCATTAATTAACATCAGTGACCATATTGATCGTCAATTGTCGTCCTGTATTCGCCCGCCAGCCTCCTGTCTGTGTCTGTCTGCCTGTCTGTCTGCCTGTCGGTCTGTCTCTGTCTGTCAGTGTGATCGCGTCAAAGCCCCCACGGCTGGCAATGACATTTAGAAATAGTTCTGTTGCAGAAGCAGGCGCTGCAAGTAATAATAAATTGTGTTTATGATGATTAAAAGAAATGACAGCACAGCCACTGCAGAAGAAAGGCAAAAGAAAAGAACTAAGCACTGACAAAGATATGATTATGATTAAAATACAGATAAGAAATTATAAAGTCACCATAGATCAAACTGTAACTAGAGAATGTAATCGTAAGATTTCATGGTATATCACATGGCGCCAAGTGCTTCAAGAGCAACTACTCAGAGGCGCTCCCGACGTCACAGCACCAAACCACGATCGAAGATAATGGCTTTCAAATGCTTGCGAAAAAAGCGCAGAGAAAGAGCAAAGAGTTCACTACGACGGCTGCTAGGTAGCTTATTCGAAAAATTTCGCCCGACCACAAGTCTTTATACAGAACCGTGGTAGTTCAAATCTACATTTCTTTTTTGCGGTTGGGCTGGGAGCGCCTCTGAGTAGTTTCTTGAAGGGGTGCTATGTAAATGCTATGAATGAATGAATGAATGAATGAATGAATGAATGAATAGGGACAACCAGGTCTGCTTGTGTAGCAGAACAAAGGAAAACCTGGAACGTATAGCACAACGCATCAAGGTGTTACTACAAGTATAGGTGACGATGATGACGATGCGTAATCTCACCTGACTTCCAATGCCCAAGAGAAAGAGCATGAAGAAGAAGAGTAGCGACCAGAGCGGGGCGATCGGCATCAGGCTGAGCGCTCTTGGATAAGCAATGAAAGCCAAACCCGGTCCTGAAACAGAAAAAACAACTGGTGGGTTAACTAACGTCAAACCTGCAACTGTTAAACTGTTTGTATGTTCACTTGTTATAGCGCCCCTTCAAGCTCACTACTCAGAGGCGCTCCCAACTACAGAGCGGACACTGCATCAGAGTTTCACGCCGAAGCGCTGAACAATTGTGAGTGAAGGACTTGCCCAAGGTCCCTACGCGGAAACTTGAGGAGGATTCGAACCTGCAACCCTCCGGCTGCAAGGCGACGAACATACCCACCACACCACCGCAACATGTCCATGTGGGGCGCGGTGGCGTAAGTTCGGTGCCTTTGAGCCGGAACGTAGAAGGTTCGGATTCACCAGTTCTAAGTCAACCTATGGGTACACAAATGGTGAGCAGGTCTAAAATAGCAGCCAAGGTGAACAGTTATCTTCACACTGCACAGGTGAGATGATTACCTTCACAGGTGAAATATTTACCTTAACATGTGAGATGATTACCTGCACAGGTGAAAAATTTACCTTCACATTTGAGATGATTACCTGCATAGGTGAAATATTTACCTTCACAGGTGAAATATTTACCTTCACAGGTGAAATATTTACCTTCACAGGTGAAATATTTACCTTCACAGGTGAAATATTTACCTTCACAGGTGAAATATTTACCTTCACAGGTGAAATATTTACCTTCACAGGTGAGATGATTCCTGCACAAGTGCACTGTATACCTGCACAATTGAGATGTACACCTGCACAGGTGAGGTCATCAATTGCACGTGTAGGATGCTTACCTGACTTGATGACTTCGTTGATGGGAAGTTTGTACTCGTTAGCCATGTAGCCGATGATTGAGAAGACAGCAATGCCAGCGTATAGACTTGTCGCAAAACTCACTAGGTTGATGACCACAGCATCTCTACGAGTCAAACACAAGTTACACATAACTCAATGTATTATTGTGTATTGTTTTGTCAATTATTATTTATATAGAACTTGGAATGACACATAACATCATTATTATAATCCAGTGCAGAGTGCCTCAGTGTAGATATACACTGAAGAGGTGCTATATAAATTCTAAGACTCAATGATTGAAAAAATGACACAGAAATATATAGACCAGCGCATCCCAAGTTCTTATGGCTACGGAACCATTCGCATCTTAATGTTTTCTTGCGGAACACCAATCTCAACTAGACGCGCTGAGGCATGTATAGTGCATGAGAATCACACTACCATAGTATATAGACCTAAACACATACTAATATACAGACCCAGACACATACCATTGTTAGAAATCTATTTTTTCAAATATCTTTTTTCATATGAAATATAAAAGTGCATTGTTTTCAAAGCAGCTACTCATGGATCCAACTATTTATTTATTTCTGGCATTTGCTATATATATAGCGCCCCTTCCAGACAACTATACAGAGGCACTCCCAACTACACTGCAGCCACCACGTCGGAGTTTCACACCAAAGCGCACGAGCAATTGCAAGCGAAAAGGACTTGCTCAGGTCCTTATACATGGCAGCTTGAGGTGAATTCAAACCTGGAACCCCAGCTCCAAGGCACCAAAACCACCACTGCACCCCCACATGGGAATACATGAAGTAAGAAACAGTGCCTATCTTTCTTCTCAAGAAAATTGTCTACCATTGGCCTGATTTTAGAAAGCTCGATTCTTAATGTCAGCTGTATTACTTAGTCAATCTACATATTTTAATTCTGTTCCACTAAAATATAAGAATAGTTTCGTGCGATAGGTGTATGAAATGGCAACAGCATTCAACAACGCCTGATATAGATGGATGGCATGTCATAGCTTTACCTGTAGCAGTTGTGTGAACGACTGTTGTAGCTCGACATGGTGATCATGCCGCCCCAGGCGAGGTTCAGCGAATAGAAGAGCTGGGTAGCAGCCTGGAACCACACCTAATTGCAACCGGAAAACACACTACTTGCATAAGGTGCTCTCAATAATATATACATATATATATAATATATGCATATATACATGTATATATATATATAATGTGTATCTATATATATGTATGTCGATGCACATTATAAATGTGTGCGTGCATAGGTAAATGTGTGCGTGCATAGGTGTGTTCAGGTGTGTTTGTGTACAGGAAGTGCGTGTGTGTGGCTGTGTGTGTGTGGGTGTGTGTGTGTTTCTAATCTGGAGGGGCTTCTATGCTGTCTCTATGTAGGACCTTGCTTGAGCAAGTATTTTTGCTTAATGCCTTGTGCTCAGCACTATTGATTTAGAGGGTGGGTTCATAACAATAGCAACAATTATAATAACAAGAAGAATGGAAATGCTTGGGCTGGTAAACACAATACCAGCAATCCGTCTCCTCCTTCTCCAGCTATCCTCTTTCTTCTCCAATCATCCATCTCCTCTCCTCCTCTTCCTCCTCCGCCTTCTCCCTCCTTCCCTCTCTCCCTCCCTTCTCCCTCCCACCACTCACCCATCCACCCACCCACCCAAGCATCCCCACTCACTCACTCACTCACTCACTCACTCACTCACTCACTCACTCACTCACTCACTCACTCACCCACCCACCCACTCACCCACCCATCCATCCATCCTTCTCCAGTCATATTCTTATTTCTCCTCCAGCCCTCAGTCATTCTGCACATACAGCTAAACAACAGAAATTGCCAATTCCACGGTTACGCAAAATTGTCAATATCCCAGGAATTAGTGGCACATGGAAAGAACTCTCCCTAACCCCACAACCCCCTCCCCCCATTCGACCCACCACACACACATACATAATGCTTCTCCCGACATAATTGGACCACTCTGCTCAACAATGCACTAAAAATCAGGGATCTTCCTTCCATCCTCTCTCAAGGCCACTGGAGATTACAAGCCCTCCCTCCATCTGCTCAACCAACTGCATGTCATCCAACCACACACATAATATATATAATAAAATACATAATAACGCATAATATATATATATATATATAATACATAGCAACACAATATATATATATAATATAATACATAATAACATATAATATATATATAATATAATACATAATAACACATAATATATATAATATAATACATAATAACACATAATATATATAATATAATACATAATAACATATAATATATATATATATAATATAATACATAGTAATACATAATATAATACATAATAACACATAATATATATATATATAATATAATACATAGTAATACATAATATATATATATATAATATAATACATAATAACACATAATATATATATATATATAATATAATACATAGTAATACATAATATATATATATATATAATATAATACATAATAACATACAATATATATATATATATATAATACATACCGGTAGAAACACATCTTATATATATATATCATTGTAATCCGTGCTATGATCCGTCTGTTCATCCCAGGATTTACCAGATCATAGTGGAACAGCCCGAGATTATGTTTTCACAGTTATTTCCAAGGTCACAATAACATTTATATCAGATCTTAAAGTCCCTGTATACGAATAATAATTGCAACTGAAGGTTGAAGGTTATAAACAATGCATCAGGTGACAAAAGAGCTAGAGGACAACAATGATCTCTTCTGCATGTGTGTGTGTGTGTGTGCGGGTGTGTATGTGCGCATAACTGCACATGCACGTGCATGAGTTTGTGTCCAGGTGTGTGTGCATATGTGCATGTGAATGTGTGTGTGCATGTGTACATGTGTGCCCAGGTGTGTGCGCATGTGTACACATGTGTCCAGGTGTGTGTGCATATGTACACGTGTGTCCAGGTGTGTGTGCATGTGTACACTCTCCAGGTGTGTGCGCATGTGTACACATGTGTCCAGGTGTGTGTGCATATGTACACGTGTGTCCAGGTGTGTGTGCATGTGTACACTCTCCAGGTGTGTGCGCATGTGTACACGTGTGTCCAGGTGTGTGTGCATGTATACACATGTGTGCAGGTGCGTGTGTGCATGTGTACACGTGTGTCTAGGTGTGTTGTGTGGTGATCTTACGTCTGGGCTGAGTAGTTTCTCCCAGCTAGGTACGATGAAGTAGATGATGCCATCAATCGATCCATCCAACGTCACACCCTTCACCACGAGAACAGTCAGCATGACGTAGGGAAACGTTGCAGTGAAGTAGGCCACCTGGTGGGAAACCATCGAAACATACACACACCGTTAAAAAAGTGCATCAATTAAGAATTATTATTTTATATGAGATGAAGTAAGAAGAAGAACTGAGTGAAGGATGGCCGTGGGAAGAGGTCCCAAGACCCGGTGTGAGAATTGTAGAAAAATAACTGGAGGACGGGAGAGACTATAATTCAATGGGAGTTGGTGTGGGCAAAGCAGACCTTAATGTGTGGCCCTTAGCCCTGGCCAGCCCCCAATCCCCTGGCAATTCTTGCCCTGCCAAGGTCACACTCATAAACAGGATGGTGGACACATTGATGGAGATAAAAAGAGGTTTAGGAATGGTGATATCATTGGATTTAAGGACTTGCCTGAGAGGAAGAGAGAGAGAGACTGACAGAGAAAGAGAGACAAGAAGAAAGAGAGAGAAAGAGAGACAGAAACAGAGAGAGAGAGACACAGACAGACAGCAGACAGACATACAGAGCGAAAGACAAACGGACAGACAGAGATGCAGAGAGACAGAAAGAGATAGAAGTAGAGAGAGATAGAGACACACAGACAGACATGCAGAGAGAGAGAGAGGCAAACAGGCAAGCACATTGACAGACAGAAACAGACATACAGATCAACAAACAACATAGAGAGACAAAAAAGTCAATGACTAAATGACCAACTAAAAGGACAAACGTTGCCTTTACTTTCACGAAACTAATTAGTCTAATGAATGCCCCCACACACACCCTTTTTATTCCACAAATTAATTAGCCTACTGTACTTTCACAATCTCAACATCGTACATGTACCAGGTGAATGCTTCTCAAAATGAAAGAGAAGTCCTATAGGAATAAACTTTACATGACAGTCGAAACTACATTAATTTATCTCGTAAACTAACTACTGTAGCAAATAAAGGATGATTACCTCCCATAAAAACTGAGCTATACCTTACCTACCAGTACATTAAAGCATTAAAAGACTGATTAACCTTATCCATAAAAACCACAATATACCTAAGGGCCTCTTGCCGATACACCAAAGCAATAAAAGATTGCTTACGTACTCCATACGCACAACAATACCTTACTTAACAACAATTATATTAAAGCAATAAAAGACTGATTTACTTCTCCATAAACACTACAATACTTAACCAACACACTACAATACTTAACTGATAATTACTAACCTTACCTACCAACAAATACATCAAAGCCATAAAAGATTGGTAAGCATGTCACTGTACAAAGTGTACATATCTGGAATTTTCAACCAACATGGAACCTTACAGAAAAATTGTGTAAATTTACCTTTTCATGTCTTATCAACAATATTAATTAATTTAACTCCCAATACTTTCTAATGTTTATTTGACCTTTCAAGTCACAACAGTGACTTTTGATTCTACTTTCACCCCATCAGAACCCATTAATCGTTAATGGTATTTTTAGGGTGGCAAACGGACATAAAAACCTTCATCAATCATCATCACCGTTTCCCCCAGAAGCCACAGCCAAGCCATTTGTGTGATGCGTACAAACAAATGATCTTTATTTTCCGTGGTCGTTTGTCAAACCAAACACTCTCCTCAATGTTAGTTCAAGTCTCGTTATGTCCTCATTTATATTGTTATATTGTCTATCCGGTGTAGACTCGCCTCTCCACTTGTTTTTCTTTCCTTTGACTCTTGCACGTAGCGGCGGCACATTGTGTGGGATTGTCCCACTGCCCCTCTTTTACCACAGAGCCAAAGCATCCTAGCCTTCATTGAACGACTTTGTCTAGCATATAATATTCATTCATTCATTCATTCATTCCGAAAACTTATATAGCGCCCCTTCAAGAAGCCTACTCAGAGGCGCTCCCAGCCCAGCCACGGCTAAAAAGATGCGTATGTTTGGACCAATAATAATTGTCTCATGACATAAATTCTAAATTTCCATAGGTTTTAATGAATCCCTGCAGTGCACACCTATCCACACCCAACTCATTTCCGATGCAAAAATTCTTTTCTTTTAATATCTAAGATATCGCTTGAATCATACTGTCCAGCATTCTTAATATCACAAACAGCAAATCAGCAATACACTTCTTCCTGAATAATTTTCTTAACATGGACCCAACCGCAATTTTTCTCTCTCCCCCAACAGGAAATTCTTGATCCCCTAACCTCCCTCCACCACCCAGCCTCCACAGGTTTCTGTGCTATGTCTATCCTGTTGATCAATTGCAAAGAGACCCTCCATCTCTCTGCTAGTGGAAATAACTCCCTGACTCAACGACCATTATTATGCAGGCACGCCCAGCCTCTTCCCATGCCCAGCCTCTTGAAGGACGGCGTGGCGCCAGATCGGTATCGGGGCAAAACTCGTTCCGACTCCACCCATTTCTGCTGCCAAAGCACAAGTATCGTATCCTATTTAAAAATTTATAGAAGGCTTCGAACGGTCCAGTTGTCTCGAATGAAAAGTTGATAGTGACAAATAAAATTTCAACAATTCACCTAGAGAATGGAACGCCGAAAGATCTGCATTTTTAACCCTCTAAATCAGCACGAATACTCTAGTGACTTGAAGGGCTGAAGGTTCGAAAAAGTCTTACAGATTACCCAAGTGCATGTATATATAACATGGGTCAGAATCTAGTGTTGTACACTTTTGTTCCACATGAAACAGCTGACGCCTCGTGAAATATTCTAGTTTCCTAACCCACCCCAACATCTTTTCAGTCATTTGGTCGAGGGGTTACACAGATCAGCAAAAATGGTTGTGTACTCTACCGACAACCAAACAACGGTTTTTGACAAAAAAGCGACAGTAAACATCTGTCTTGTGAAATAGATTGCCGCATGACCCAATTACAGTATATTCTTGAACGGTTTTCGCACAGGTTCCGAAATGTCACCACACCAATGGAATTGGCGACGGCTGACTCACCTTGCCACTGGACTTGATGCCTCGGCTGACGAAGGCGGCAACAAGGATCCATGAGAGGAGGAGACAGAGACAGAGACGCCACTGAACGAAACCAAGGTTGCCAATGTTCTGATCTGGTCCCTCATTCATCAACGACAACCTAACAAGCACATACACAATTACACATCATCATAAATATCATCATAAATATCATCATAAATATCATCATCATAAATATCATCATCATCATCATCATCATCATCATCATCATCATCATCATCATCATCATCATCATCATCATCATCATCACCACCACAACCATCACCACCACGACCATCATCACATTACCACCACCATCACCACCACCACCATCATCACACCACCCCACCATCACACCACCCCCACCATCACACCACCACCACAACCACGACCACCACAACCACGACCACACCACCATGACCACCACCACCATGACCACCACCACCATCACACCACCACCACCACCACCATCATTATTCCATGATCATCTCGCACCAGTCAATGGATGCAAAATTTGTGATGTCCACTTATCCCTGTAGTGCTAGTCCAAGTGCAAAATACCTTATAAAATAAACCTTATAAATCCTTGTTAATGTTGTCCAACTCAGTGCAGCAGTCTACATCTGCCTTCTGCACTTACAACTGCTAAAACCACCTTATCAATTTTTTAACAGCATCAAATGAGTCACATTTATAGAGAGACAGAGCTAAAGAGACAAGGGAAATGAAGAAATGTGAGACAACTGAGACATCAAGACAGACACACAGACACAGAGAGACAGACAGGCAAACAGAGAGAGACACACAGACATACAGACAGCGATGCAGAAAGTCAAACAGACAGACACACAGATAAACAGACAGAGACACAGACATATAGATAAACAGACATAGAAAAACAGACAGACACACAGACATATAGATAAACAGACAGAGACACAGACATATAGAAAAACAGACAGAGACACAGACATATAGATAAACAGACAGACACACAGACATATAGATAAACAGACATAGAAAAACAGACAGACACACAGACATATAGATAAACAGACATAGAAAAACAGACAGACACACAGACATATAGATAAACAGACAGAGACACAAACAGAGACAACAAGATATTTTAATATTAGAAAGTGACTAAATGTGTTCCACATCAGATCTCTTTGGCGCACTTGCAAGTTGCAAGCATGCACGGACATGGAAAATCCAGTTGGGACAAGATGGCCACAGCCGGGCAGTGACGACGACCGACCTTGTGAACTGATCAGAAGTGGGTCATAAGTGGGTGCTATGTATGCCTCTGCAGAGACTCCGGCATTAAATTAGGGGGGGGGTCCTTAGAGGCTTAGATACCCATCTCTCTCTGCCTGATATTAATTAGCTGCATATCCCGTGAGAACCCTAGTTTTAAATTACACACTTCAGTCCTTCCAGGCAATTTGGTTCTAAAGGGAACAGCTGTATTACTCGAACCTTTTTTATATCTGTCTATGCACTCGTCTATTCATCTCTTTGTCTGCCTGCCTGTCTGTCCGTCTGTTTGTCTGTCTCTCTGCCTATCTGTTTGCCTGTCTATCTCCCTGCCTGCGTGCCTGTCTGTCTATTTGTCTGTGGGCCTGTCTATTTGTCTGTCCGTCCGTCTATCTGTCTCCTTGCCTGCATGCCAGCATGTCAGACTGTCTCTTTGTCTGTCTGTCTGTCTGTCTGTCTGTCTGTCTGTCAGTCTGTCTGTCAGTCCGGCCTGCATGCCAATCTGCCTAGTTCAGTTTCTGGCTTGCTAGATTATTGTGCATCAGCCCAAATATTCTCCAACCCAAAACATGAACCTATATTAATTTTGGCAAAATCCAACAGGTCTACTAAATGCACACACCCTTTAGAAGGGTAATATTTAATACTTAGTTTCTATACAGGACACATGGCAAAACCCTCATGCAGATAAATATCTGGAAGGCTATATACCACAATATGGGGGCTAGAGAGAAGAGAACTTTATCTTTCATCCAACACACCCTTTAGAAGGGTAATATTTAATACTTAGTTTCTATACAGGACACATGGCAAAACCCTCATGCAGATAAATATCTGGAAGGCTATATACCACAATATGGGGGCTAGAGAGAAGAGAACTTTATCTTTCATCCAACACACCCTTTAGAAGGGTAATATTTAATACTTAGTTTCTATACAGGACACATGGCAAAACCCTCATGCAGATAAATATCTGGAAGGCTATATACCACAATATGGGGGCTAGAGAGAAGAGAACTTTATCTTTCATCCAACACACCCTTTAGAAGGGTAATATTTAATACTTAGTTTCTATACAGGACACATGGCAAAACCCTCATGCAGATAAATATCTGGAAGGCTATATACCACAATATGGGGGCTAGAGAGAAGAGAACTTTCTCTTTCATCCAACACACTTGACTTCATCATGGTTCCTCGTTCTAGAACTGCTATGACTCAGTTTCGATCATTTGCCTCAATTGGTCCTTCTCTTCGAAATGCGCTCTCCTTCTCTTCGCTCTACAGTCCACACTTTGTGGGGCGTGGTGGTGTAGTGGTGGCGTCGTTGCCTTGAAACCGGAAGGTTCGAGGTTCGAATCCACCTCAAGTCGCCGCGTAGGGACCCTGGCCAAGTCCTTCACTTGCAATTGCTCAGCGCTTCGGTGTGAAACTCCGATGCAGTGTCCGCTCTGGATTCGGGAGCGCCTCTGAGTAGGGAGCTTGAAGGGGCGCTATAACAAGTGCACATACATACAAACTTCAGTCTTCCTTTGCTCTTAAACTCAAAACCTGCTTCTTCTCTTACACATTGGGAGCATCTCCGAGCGGCTTCACCCCACAGTCCCTACTCTAGAGACGCTTGAAAACCCTTAAAAAAACAGTGGCTAAAACGGAAGTTTCAGACACCCAAGGTCACCTTGTACGTGAAGCCTCATACTGGTGAGTGGGAGA
The DNA here is from genome assembly GCA_949752735.1 of Lumbricus terrestris. Taxonomy (NCBI): domain Eukaryota; kingdom Metazoa; phylum Annelida; class Clitellata; order Crassiclitellata; family Lumbricidae; genus Lumbricus; species Lumbricus terrestris. Next base: position 37,545,518 of record OX457048.1, read on the forward strand.
ATACCACGCACACCTTGCATGGAACCATCCATCCATCCATCCCATCCCGCTGCTATGGCAACAAAGAAACCCTACACCACTGCAGTGGAATAATTCGACACACACGTTCGCAAATCTCCTTCAGAACCACGGCCTGAAAAAGCCAACGAAACCCACTGCACAGCAGAATGGCCGTGGCAAGCCAGCTACAATGGTGTGTGTGTGTATATATATATACGCCATATATATATATATATATATATATATATATATATATGTATATTATATATATGATCGACAAACTAAGCCACTGGTTATTCTATGCCAGTGCCAGTCCCAAGCCTGTATAAAGGAGGAGGGCGACGCTAATCATCTTTGAAATGGCAGTGTCCTTAAACACGTAACAAGTTGTATATGATCGACATATACAGTACCTATATATATATAATTATATATAGGTTTTTATATATATATATATATACACAATACATATAATTGTAAATACATATATATACATAGCATTACACACACATACATACACACACAAGCCTATGTTGGGTACGTACAGAGGGAGCAAGTCCTTCACTGTTCATACTTTGGCAGTGCCAGTCCCAAGTCTGGCGAAAGGAGGAGGGCGACACTAATCATCCTTGAGATAACACATAGTGTCTTTAAACAGCAGTTACAGAAGGAAGCGCACATAGGTCAGAAGACGACTACGGCAGGGTGGATGGGTATTAGAAGAACGACATTACCTTGGCCCTTTTGACAAATTGTTCGCTCCACTGCCCTTTAAGTCCCTCCTAAGCCACGCGGCTGCCAGGTCTACCCTTGAACCATGATATGCCTGCTTCTACTGGTTAGTCTGAAAGTCTGTCTCCGTCACCCCCACTGTCTGTATGTCTGTTTTTCTGTCTGTCTGTCTGTTTTTCTGTCAGTCTGTCTGCCTGTCTGTCTGTCTCTGTATGCATCACAATCTGTCTCTGTTTGTCTGTCTGTCTGTCCATCTCTGTATGCATCACAATCTGTCTGTCTGTCTGTCCTTTCTGTCCACCCGTCTGTAAAGTGTCTGTCTGTCTGTCTGCAAGTGTCCGTGTCCTTTCTGTCCCGTGTCCGTCCTTATAGGCCTGTTCATACGTTTCTCTGACTGTCTCTTTATCTCCTCCTTAGGATTACTCTTTTTGGACCGCCCATCTGACAAGACACAGCGCTCGTGTATAAGCGGGTGCCCTGCGGTTGGCTTTCAATTGGCACTTTAGACATCTACAATAATTTTGCATGCATCCTGTCCTGTAGGATATCTGTGCCTGTGTCATTGTCCGTCCCTCTGCCTGTCTGTCTAATGCCTGATATTGATTAATAAAATGTTCCGCGTCTGAGTCTGGCTGTCGTCTCCGGCCCCTCAAACCACACAACCACCACGCTCACAGCAGGCATGACATTGAAGTCGAAGAAACGGGTCGTGACCCGACCCAGTATGCGCTCCATCAGAGGTCGTTGTCCTCATGATCAGGTGGAATGGCAATGGTGGAAGGATGGGTGGAGTGACCTTGACTTCACACACGCACACAATATAAATATATATATAAAAATATAGATATAGATACATACAAGTCTAAATAATATATAACACATAAATACATACTTAAAGCATATATAAAAAAATATAATACACGCCTAGTACCTATGTAAATATACATTAATATAAATTCGTACCAATAATTATATATTGTATGCGCACTTGTTACATCGCACATTCAATCTCTACTCGGAGGCATTCCCGACTAAAGCGCGGACACTGCATTGGAGTTTCACGCCGAAGCACCCAAGCAATTGCAAGTGAAGGACTTGCCCAAGGTCCCTACGCGGCGACCTGAGGTGGATTCTAACCTGGAACCCTACGGCTGCAAGGCGACCAACATACCCACTGCACCACCACGCCCCACAATGCTTGTGCATACATACTACATTAATAATCTCGCAGTGCTCTGCTATAGAAGTTAGTGCTATAGTTACCGGAAGAATTCGTCGCTCGGTGACGTGCGCACGATGTGGCTGGTGTCGTTCACGGTTAAGTTGCTGCACAACGTAAAGTTGCTGTCGTCGGAGAGAAAGTCCGTCCCATTCACGCCGGTTACGTTGCTGCAGACTGTAATGTTAAACATATTAACGTGAATACAACTGTATGATGCCAATCACTGCAAATGAATTTATCTTGTATATATATATATATGAAAACTGTTCTTTTTGGCCGTGCTGGAGTCGGGAGCACCTCTGAGTAGTTTCCTTGAAGAGGTGCTATATAAATACTTGAATGAATCAAGTTTTTTTATTTACTATAGTAATCTTTGTTTAATTTGAAACTGACCGAACGCAGTATATGATTACAATTTATAGCATGAATGGATGATGAAAAGTTATTACAGGAGTTGAATTTAACTGTGGCAGCCATGCAAGGCGTCCATCACATCCTACTACTCAGTTTACCAACGCCATCTGTCGAATGGAAGGCTGAGTGAACTTTTTGGTGTGGTGGCAGGAAGTGATCCTGCATCCTCCATGTGCTTTATGTGCCAGAGTGTTTAACATTGCCATAAACCGCCTGCTTTGCTGACTGATTGCAAGTGAGATTTAAAACATATTACTTTAATGTAAGAAAATAGCAAAAGACTTGGATGGATAACATAATGGAAGACCTGCAAAGAAATTTCTTTTCTTTCCAGGTCTTCCATTATGTTATCCATACGGATATGAAGAAGACCTTGGACATGACAAGAGACAGAGAGGAATGTGGAGACGTCTTGTAAAGACCTTATCGTCAACGCACGTTTGACGGAAGAGAGAAAAGAAAAAAGAAATGATTTAATATCGAAACAAAATCTGAAGTGAGACAACAGTGAAATGGATATACACATTATTTTCACAACTAACCAAACAGTCCACTAATTAAGCAGTTCTTGCTAAAAATGCCTTAACCACTCAGTGACAAGCGTTCATGGACTAAAAAAAGGTGCTAATGTAAATCTGTGAAGCAGCTCGACATCAATAGATATCACACTGATGCAAATCTCATCCAAACAAACTCCCTTATTCTGCGAATATATCATCCGCTAATTGCTTAAGCACGCTGACAGGACTGTACACATACACGCTTGTCAGACATCAACATTTTCTAACTAAATTGGAAAAACACAAGTGCTGGCCGGCCAGGCGGCTGACGAAAACACGGGACAACGCCAACGACAAAAAATCTAATCTCGATCTCAATTTCTGCCGACGAAACGCCCGATTCAACACCGAACAGCCGTAAACCTCCTGTCAGTCTGTATTTGAAATTCAATAATTCTGGACATCACGTCCAGCTGCGTCCAGCAAAAAGTCCCCTCCACTCACCCCCCCCCCCCACCCTGGTTGGATCGATAGGCGGGTTGGTCGCCCACCATCAGCAGAAATGCCCGTTGTCATGTTTTCGTTGGATCTCGGAGGAAGTTAATGGGATTTGGCACGAAGTTCATTCTCGGAGAAGAAAGAATCTCCAGCGTTATTGATCTGTCACCCTCCGAACGTCAGGCTGCTGCGTCCGACGCGCAACAAAGGCGTTCCAACCGATCGGAAAACAACCGGATATTGTACGATTAACGAATGGACGAACGAACCGTCTCAACGTGGAAAACGACGACACCTCCTCGCGTCCATAGGCGGAGACCTGGGCCGAGAATTGGGGGAACGGAAAGACGCGAGATTTTCCAGAAAATTTCCGATGACCGGCGAAATCTCGGGAAAAAATTTCCGCCGCCAAAAAAGTTGATGACCTTTTTTTTAAGTCATCCGCCCAAATCTCGACGAAATTTTCTATTTTCGCCGCCAAAAAAAGTTGATGACCTTTTTTTTAGTCTTGACGCTCAACGATTGGGGGGGACAAATGCATGGGCCGTCCTCAACACTTTTATTGGGGGGGGACTGTCCCCCCCTAGGTCTCCGCCCATGCTCGCGTCAAGGCCAACCATTGCTCTTGTCTGATTTCCATGTCTGAATTTTCACTTATATAAAAAATTAACGAAGTGACTAGGGGACCGCCAGGCGGCTGTCGTATTTCAATTACTAGCGGACCGCCAGTCACATGTAACCTGTCACATGACCAGAGTCACGAGTCTTCATTCTTGAATAATGGCGGCAGTTATCGATTGCTTGTTTTATGTCGGACAAAAGTTTTCTTGTTTTTTTCTTGTTTTAAGGACAGAGTAAGTAACCAATCTTCATATACAGGGTGCGCCAAAAAAAGTAATCCCCTACGGTTTTTTGCCCATATCTTGGCCGAACATACGAATTTTTAAATGAAACTTTACAGACTTAAAGGCAATTCATATTTACGTACAGTGGTCAAATTACAAAAAAATATTTGAAACAGAACAAAAGTTATATCACTTTTAATCAGGCCACCCAGCGTTTTTTGACGATTCAAAAACGAAGCGCAACAAAAATTAGGTTTTTGGCCAATATCTTGGCCAAAAGTAAGAAGATCGAAATGAAATTTTACAGGCTTAAAGACAATTCATATCTGCACATGATGGCCAGATTTTATCAAAATATTTCAAACAGGACAAAAGTTATACCACTTTTAGTGAGGCCACCCACCGTTTTTGACGATTCAAAAACGAAACGCAACAAAAAGTAACAAAAACACGCTTTTATTAAGTCTCATCTCAAATAACTGTTGTCAAATGAACTTGGTAGTGCTTCACAACTTGTGCTCAATGTGCCCACCACCAGTGCCAAAACTTCTTTTGAGTCTCTTTGCAAAGTTCTTGATGGAGCTGTTGATTAAGCTGACAGATTTCTTATTTAGGCCAAAAAAAAATAATGCTGTGTTTCCGGTAACAGAGCTAAAAAAAATTGGGTAGGTAGGTCGAAAAATATTTTTATTTTGGTAAAATATTTTTATACAGTGACTATCCGAAAAATTATACCCAACTACTCTTTTTTGCATAAAGGTACACGCTGCAACAAAGTACGTGTTCTAAGCAAGTATAAACTGCCTATTTCCCGACTGTCTGTACCTAAAATTGCTCTAGAAAACAATTCTATTAATTTCATTTTGTTGATATCTTTTCTGGTAAGATAAAGTGGGAAGGGAAGGGGAAGATGAGTGCGAACAAAACATCACTGCTAGGGGTCGTTCCAGACTGGCCGAGCCAGTGGCTAGTTACACCTAGAGGTTGCTAGATTTATTTTCCCTAGTCACCGTTAGAGGTGGCTCAAGTGAAAATGATAAGGCTAGATGTTTCTCAAGACTGGCGACCAGGAAGTACTTAGGCAGGCGTGAAACTCTAAGTCACTGTAAATAAAAAAAATTGCACAAAATTTTCTGAGTCGCGACAATAGAAGTGAGTTGTCGAGTTACCGGAAACACAACATATTTTTGGCATAAGATCCAACTATATACGGAAGGCAATGTCGCCGTATTATGTCAATAAAAATTTTGAAAAAAAAATTTAAAAAATTTTAAAATAAATTTTTTTTTCCTAAAATTTTTTTTAAATAAAATTTTTTTACAAAATTATTTGAGTCGCGGCGATAAAAGAGGGTCGGTCGGGTTACCGGAAACACAACATTATTTTTTTTTGGCCTTACCAATTTGATTGTCATCTTGCTAAGTGACTTCTCAGTGACGTGCAGCTACGCTGGCGCCCTGTTCCTTTTTTAAATAGTTATAATAATGATCATCTGGCGATATCAAGGCTATCTGATAACAATTATTTGAGATGAGACTAAATAAAATCGTGTTTTTGCTACCTTTTTGCTGCGTTACGTCTTTGAATCGTCCAAAAACGGTGGGTGGCCTCTTTAAAAGTGCCATAACTTTTATTCTGTTTGAAATATTTTGCTGAAATCTGGCCATCATGTGCAGATATGAATTGTCATTAAGGCTGTAAAATTTCATTTCGAAATTCTTACCTCCGGCCAAGATATTGGCCAGAATAATTAAATTTGTTTTTTCTTACTTTTTGTTGCATCGCGGTTTTGAATCGTCAAAAAACGGTGGGTGGCCTCACTAAAAGTCATATAACTTTTGTTCTGTTTCACATATGGCGATGAAATTTGGCTATTGTACGTAGATATGAATTACCTTGAAGTCCGAAAAACTGGATTTGAAAAATTCCTATTTTTGACCAAGATATTGACAAAAAGCCGTAGGGGATTACTTTTTTTTGGCGCACCCTGTACATGATAGGGTTAGGGTTAGGGATAGGGTAGGGTTAGTTACAAGAACTTTTTCTTCAAAAATCGAACTTCAAATTAGATAATAATATTCGTTATGGCATGGCCGCCATTCGCAGATTCAGCATGAGACGGCCGCCTGGACTCGTGACTCGGGTCATGTGACAGGTTACACGTGACTGGCGGTCCGCTAGTAATTGAAATACGACAGCCGCCTGGCGGTCCCCTAGTCACAGCCAAAAATTAATTAAAGAAAGTAGAGGTGAACTTATGGACGGATTTTAGATCTTCTGATGATTGAAGTGTGCCGGATTGGAAACGGATGAAATGATAAGACTGGCGGAAGACAGGAGACGCTGGAGGAATATTGGTCATGATGCGGTCGAACCTCGAAACGAGGATGGCTGAGAACAGACAGATGATCTACAAGAAATTCTGTGTTTATTGTTTATGAGCCTGCTCTGGACTGACTGAATCTAGCACCAGTCAGCTGTCATGTGCGTGCGTGTGCATGTGCGCGTGTGTGCGTTCATATATGCATGCATGTTCAAGGGTTCTACCTTGTAAACATGCCAAAGCACACACATTCCTTGTAGGAAAACAAAACTTCCATCCATTCCTTGCTTGCTACACCCTAGCGGGATTTTCTTCCCATCAGCACCCATAGTCTCCGCGCACTACATTTATCAATGATCACTCTCTCCCATAATAATTCCATCTGTTGCTTTCCACTGTTCAGAAATTCCGCAGTGTACCATTATTTGCAGAGCAACAAACACACACGAACTCCACGCCTTACTCACGCAGCATCGGCAGACTCACCAGTTCCCATATCTCCGGAAAACTACTCGAGAGGGAGATTCCTTACTCACTTTCTACCCGGTCCCGTTACGCATATCACCCACTGACGTACATCGTACATCAAATAGTAAACAATTTTCGCCCATCCTTCGTACAGTCGTCGACAGCGGTGGCTGCAGAGGGCGCTCTTAATCGCCGCCAATCATAATCCCACGGGAATTTACACGCGAACAGAGGGAAAAATCAATGGGACGGGCGGTAGGGGTGGACGGGCGGGTATTGGGCAGAGGCGGTTATGGAGCACTCCAATGGCCATGATCATGAAATGCGATGATAGCATGATCGCAGCGGTAGACCAGCGTCGACAAGGATCTGTGTGTGTGTGTGTGTGTGTTTGTGTGTGTACGTGTGTGTGTGCGTGTACGTGTGTGCGTGTGTGTGCGTGTGTGTGTGTGTGTGCGTGCGTGTGTCCCTGACAGAGACCTCGTCGCTCTCTCGCTTGCTCCGTTGCTCTCGCTTGCTCACGATGACGACAACGATGACGTCGAGATTACGGCGAAGATTTGTCGCCAGTACAAACAGATGCGTAACGCCAAAGTAAACACACAGCATCATGAGATGGCATTGGACGGGGCACGGTCTCTGTTTCTGGGATATGGTTGTCTTGCGATCCCCAGGGGAAAGAGGAATGAATGTGGGTGGGGTGGGGTAATTCCCTACATGACGGCCTGCAATGAGAATGACGCAAATGTCAGACAACGCGCGCTGAGGCTATAGAAGGAGAGGCGGTCAATCTCCGCTGAATCGCGTGTAAGGCACGTGAAGCCCATATGACAGATTCCCATGTCGGTTTCACGTATCTTATATACATAGATCTATGCATTGGCCGCATGATGATGGTGTACTGGTCAGCGTGTGACCGTCAATCGAGAGAGAGATCAGTGTTCAAATCCCGGTCAGCGAAGAAATTTCTGCTCCATCCGGGCCTCGTTATATATCGAACACGGGATATAATGAGTAGGAAGATTGGGTTGGCTTCACATAATTATATGAGTCTTCCTCTTCTTTTTATTTTACTCCTTTTTATTGCTCTTCTTCTTCTTCTCCCATCCCCTACTTCTCCTTCACCCCTCCCTCCCTTTTTCTTCTTCTACTCCTCCTCCCATTCTCCTTTTTCTTCTTTGTATTCTTCTCCTTCACCTCCTACCACTTCCTCCTCCTCTTCTTCCTCCTCCTTCTTCTCCTCTTCTTCCTCCTCCTCTTTCTCCTCCTTCTTCTCCTCTTCTTCCTCCTCCTCTTTCTCATCTTCTTCCTCCTCCTCCTCTTTTTCCTCTTCCTCCTCCTCGCCTACTCATACTATACCAACGTTCTCAGGACCCTCACAATACGCTGCCAATGCCAGCAGACGTTCAACAACAAACTGCAGTCTGAAATCTCATTATATATATACACACTTATATATATACAGTACACTTACATATATATACTTTTATTTTTATATATTATATATTATATTATATATATTATATATATAAATATATACAAAGTTCGTGTATTCATCAGAGACCGACGTCCAGAATACAACAATCAACGTTCAAAGTATAATACTACAAGACAACTGATGCAAACACAAATAAACCACTCCTCCTCCTTCTTCTCCTCACCTAAGAAGTCTTCCTTGTCGGGCACTTCGATGCAGTACTCCGTGTTCCATTCGTTCTGGCATGACGCCCATGGAAGGTTGGACGTGAGCGAACCGAAGATGTAGTAGAGCGAGATTGCGATGATGATGTTGTAGTAGACGCTGACGAGTGCGTTCAGTACACTATAACCAATACCAATACCTGTGCGGAACACACAATAAGAAACATAAGAAGATGATGATGATGATGATGATGATGATGATGATGATGATGATGATGATGATGATGGTGATGGTGCTGGTGGTGATGATGATGATGACGACGACGACGATGACGACGACGATGTTCATAACGATGATGATGATGACGATGATGATAAGAAGAAGAATAATAATGATGATAATAATAATAATTACAATAATAATAATTATTTGAACTTTGACAAAATTGGGTCCATTCCAGCAAATCTGCTTTTATATAGTAACGGTTGAAATCTCTGAGGGAAAATAATAATAATAATAATAATATTAATAATAATAATCTTCGTTTAACTTCAAACTCACACAACGCAGTACGATTACAATCAGTAATGAAAAGATGATGAAAAGCTATTACACGAGTCAAATTTAACTGTTGGCAGCCATGCAAGGTGTCCATCATATCCCAATGCTCAGTTTACCAATGCCATCCCCCAAATGGAAGATTGAGTGGACCTTTGGCAGGGTATAGGGGAAGCAACAATACGTCATATAAATATGTGTTCTTCGTGTGTGCAAGAGTGCTTACCATTGCCCTAAACACCCTCGAAAAGAAATAAATAAACAACGATAAGATAGGCAACACATTATATCGAGCGCAAGATAAGCTATAGGATAATATAACACTGCTGCCAAGAGCCAAGGCAAACAGAGGCACACACACACGCACGCACGCACGCACGGTTAAACACACGATTGGCTGAAGACAAAGCGAGACCACAACAATTACTATTGCTGATAAAAGAATATATCTGTACATGTAGTGAAAGAAAAAGCAGCGTATAATATGTTAAAATAAAAAATTATTCTGGTGTCCGGACAATTCGGACTCGGACAATTCCGGGTGGACAATTCGGAGCAGACAATTGGAAGGGGGTGAGGGATAGACTGCTCCAAACAGAGGGGTCCACTACTATCGAGAAAGCCCTATTCCTTTTAGTGGCTGTGTGGGCATGTGGAGCTATATGCTTACAAAGTCGCCTCTATGATCATAGTACTTCTATGGCGCCATAACACAGCCTAGGCTGCTACAAGGGCGTCTCGACAAAGACAAGTATCCACATTCAGAGACAAGCGACGGACTCTACAGAGGCAGCCATATACGGCGCCAAGAAAACCACACCTGTCCCACCACCAACATCACCATCACCACCTCCACCACCACATACGGATAATATACATGTATGTATACATTGTATAGGTCCCGAAGACTGCATACAGTAACGATTAGAGTTAGAAGACACATACGGCGCCAATTGCTATTGCTACATAAGTATATCTTCAGATTTTGTTCTTATCTATACGCTGATAAGAACAACTGCCGTTCAACCTTCCATTGGTTCAATCCCACTTATCAGACGCAATTCCCGGGAATAATAAAAAAAACTCCCAACACGACCAGGTTTCCTTGTAGAGCCCTTGCTTTTGTTCCATTGTGTTGTGAAGTTGGAACTTCAACCTGTCAGCATCGAGCCTTCTCAGCTGCAGTTTATCATCAATTGGAGATACGCCTGCTACCTACGGTTGACCATCACAGTCATCAGTGTTTTACAGGCTCCTGAAACCTATTTGTGTCATCGTGGTTGGACTGGGAGCGCCTCTGAGTGGACTTCTGAAGAGGCGCTATATATATATATTCTTCAATGAATGAATGAATTAATGAATGAATGAATGAACGAACGAACGGACGAACGAACTAACGAACGAACGAATGAATGAATTAATGAACGAACGACCGACTGAATCTCGTAAACCAACGACCCCGACTGGTTGAACCCCATAAACCATGAATACCTGTTGGACACGAATGAATACCAAACCCCAACCTGCCAACAGTCTGCAACTCTATCACACACACTATTATATAGTAAACACCAATCAATAACGCGTAGCACTAAAATTAGCGCAGACGCGACGACCTATATATAGCACGCGGACCGCATTGATTTCTGGGACGCGTCAATAACCTCTTAGTGAACGAGAGTGACCTCCTCCAGAAACTGGAAAGCGTGCGTTGGTAATCAATTAGACGGAATGGTAAACATACGGAAAAGGACCAAGTAATGGCGTAGATGCATCTCAGATATCGGCCCAACAAATCGAAGTCACTTAGACCTCCTTCTTATACTCGTGGCAGATGAGTATGCTAGTGCCATCGCCAGAAAGATAAGGGGTATGTTGCTGAAACGTGTCTACAGGCAGACACCATCAGAGTGCTCTGTACTGGTCTAGGCCACAGAAAGATCGGTGCTTTGGTCCCATTTGACGATGTTGTAAGCATAGCGCCCCATGGCCTGGTAGTAAAAATCGGTTTATTGGTGGGCAAAAATCACAGGACTGAGTTTGGTCATCTATACTCGAGCTCACAGCAGAGACATGGGTGTATTTGGGGGCTGGTTTTAACGGGGGTTCAAACCCTCTAAAATAAAAACTTTGAGAAATCTTTTAAACTATTTCTGTGCATTTTACAACTATTATTTTTCTTCTTCATGCCTAAGGTGCAGATTATCGTCATCATCATCATCATCATCATCATCATCATCATCATCATCATCATCATCATCATCATCATCATCATCATCATCATCATCATCCTCGTCGTCGTCGTCGTCGTCGTCCATCATCACCACCACCACCACCATCACCACCACCACGTAGTACACATCAAAACCATCTGAGCAAACCATCTATGCATAGGGTGTAAAGACAGTGGGATCCCATTCCATATCAAACCTAGAAAGCCTGGTGTTGCCTATATCATCTAAGCAAACTGTGGAACTAGGAGTCTTTCCCCTTCTCTGCAGGCATTTGGTCAAACTTCATTGGCAGTTTTGAAAGGACAATTTGTCTGTATGTGTTGTGTGCATGCATGTATACGCATTGTACATGATTGTATGTGTGGATTAAGCCTATCATTAGTTCGGCTTATTGAAGGAAAGTTTTTAGGTGGAGTAATTTTTTACGATATCTCAACTGGGTTAACAATATATCCATAATCCGTCTATACCTGTGCGTGTGTATGTGTGTGTATGTGTGTGTGTGTGTGTGTGTGTGTGTGTGTGTGTGTGTGTGTGTGTGTGTGTGTGTGTGTGTGTGTGTGTGTGTGTGTGTGTGTGTGTGTGTGTGTGTGAGACTATTATCGACAGACATAAACATATAACTCATTATTTTTAACTCGATTAACATCTCATAAAAAAAATACTCCACCTAAAAAACCTTTCTTCGATAAATAACCCCAACAAAGGCTACGTTTAATCCATAACAATAACATATCCTGTTCCCAATTAACGTCAGCCAGCATCACCAAACGTCTCCGTGTCCAAACCTAATTTCCCAATTCAAGTGACAAATTTCCGACTACACTGTTTGTTCACATTAAATACGAACAATTGATGTATAATCGATTGCAACCGGCGAGACGTTTGTCCGATCGAGTTTTTTGCTGCTGCTATTGCTGCGGAGGCGGCGGCGGCCATGTTTGATCGGCGGCCATTGACGAGCAGACGACAGCTGCCGCAGAGGCGGGAAACCGTTTAGCAGATCAATTGGAATGTCGTCAGTTAGCGCAATGTAATGTACACGTGTAAATGATCAGCGAGATCGTTTGCGCCACTTAACGTTCTCAACACTCAGCGAAAATGGATCCGTCTGTCTAGATGTCTCTGTCCGTCTGTCTGCCTATGTGTCTGTCTGTCTGTCCGTCTGTCTGCCTAGCAGTGCCTACCTGCATGCAAACAGTATGTATGTATCTGTATGCATGTAAGCATGTACGTATGTATGTAATACTGTGTATACATATATCTATATGTAAATATATGTCTGTCCGTCTGTTTGCCTATTTGTCTGTATGTACGCATGCATGCATGTATTGTATATGCATGTCTGTCCGTCTGTATGCCTATACGTCTGCTTATCTGTCTGATTGCCTGTCTGTCTGTCTGTCTGTATATGTAAATATATGTCTGTCCGTCTGTTTGCCTGTCTGTCTATTTGTCTGTATGTATACATGCATGCATGTTATGGCACATGGATCTCTAACTGCATCTTCCTCTGGCGGCTGACTATCCGCGCCTCAGATTCACATTTCGGTGTGACCTTGCGCGCGTTACAAATTTATTTAATAATAATAATAATAATAATAATAGTATATGCACGTCTGTCCGTCTGTATGTGCCTGTCTGTTTGTCTTAATCTCTCAATCAGCACTGGTCTGTCTGTCTGTCTGTGCGTCTGTTCGTCTGTGTGTGTGTCTGCCTCAATCAGCACTGGTCTGTCTGTCTGTGCGTCTGCCCGTCTGTCTGTCTGCCTCAATCTCTCAATCAGCACTGGTCTGTATGTGTCCGTCCGTCCGTCTGTCTGTCTGCCTCAATCTCTCAATCAGCACTGGTCTGTCTGTGTCTGTCTGTCCGCCTGCCTCAATCAGCACTGGTCTGTTTGTCTGTCTGTCTGCTTGCCTGTCTGTCTGTCTGTCTGCCTCAATCAGCACTGGTGGTTTATTGCAACACTCTGTCATTCTTATTCAGACAGCTTCATTATATTGTCCGCACCGACCATTATTATTA
>OX457048.1:37561478-37633978 GCA_949752735.1 Lumbricus terrestris
TAGGGAGTGTTATGGTTATGGTTGGGATGGGTTAGGTTTTGGGTTATGGCTAGGGTTGGGGTGGTTAGGGTTATGTTTAGGGTTATGGTTAGGGTTGGGGTGAGTTATGGTTTGGGTTATAGTTAGGTTTAGGGTTGGGTTTAGGGTTAGGGTTCGGAATAGTGGACCTTCGGAATAGTGGACCCTCGGAATAGTGGACCCAAACCGACAAATACAGTAGCTGGATGACTGCAAGTCTATGCCATACATCACCAGATAATAGTAGCTTCGGTTTAACAACACCATGTCATATATATCAATGATGATAAGTGTCGCCCTCCTCCTTTTTCCAGTCTTGGGACTGGCACTGCCAGAGCGCGAGCAGCGGTGGAGTTCACCAGACACTTAAGCCGGGTAATGGCTAGCTTGCAACGGTCGCATCACTGCCAGCAGCCGGTTGCCAAACACACAGCCAGTGACGAAAAGTCATGTTCAGTAAACAGGTGGTTCTTAAGCCGATGGGTACTACTGCTGCCACCGCGTGCTTAAGGAGGACGGCCAAAGGATCAGAGACATCAGAGGAATAGAGACGGCGGAGATTAGTCAAGACTCTGATCGCGAACCAACCCTTCGCGCTTACACCGGGGTCCGCGCTCTGATGTTGAGACCGCTTGCTCCTAAGTCTGTCAGTGTCAGGCCAACGGAAAGCCGGGAGTATGTTATGGCTAGTAAAACGGGACCGTGCTTTATCACATGGCCTGGGAAAAACAAGTCCACAAAAATTGATGGGAGCCATACGGACCTCAGCCTGTTAACATGTCCACGAATATTGATGGGATCTCCATATGTGTACCTCTGTACACACAAAAGGAAATGTCAGTGCAATGCAACACAATACAATATTGGCATTTATTTGCACGGTGACTGCCTGAGTGGCGAAGGCTCAAACCCGTGCTCTCTGTCCTAAAGGCCAAACACTAGATCCATTCGACCACCATGCAGCCCATGCTCTAGCCAGGCCCCAGCCAGGGTATATATTATGTTAGGCCCACATGAGCAATATAAACAGAAACTTATATTGCTCCATTGCAAGAGGCACTCAATGGGGCAGCGTTGATTTGAAAACACAACTATTTGCCATTCGTCAACATTATGCTGCTTATTCAACGAATTTTATAGAGATGGTACGAAGACCCCAGGGCTTAAAGTGTGCCTGGACGGTCATGGACGGCGTCCATGCACTTGTTTTAAAATCTGAACGCCGTCCAGCCACTTATTGGCGAGCACAGACTGGAAATGTAAGGGGTGTCCAGGCACTTCTTTTGGAGAGATAAGGGGCGTCCAGGCACTTCTTTTTCCACACTTTAGGCACTGGAAGACTCGCAACGCCCAAAGAATAATTAAGAGTCAGTATTTTACTTAGAACCGACTGCAAACCAAACCCATGACTGTATAATATATAATCAGTGGTGGAACTGCAACGTTGCAACACAATCCTCTGATTGAACAAATGCCCAGCAATTGATGCAAATCATACTATTATAATAGCCATCTCTCTCCTTCTCTCTCTCGCTTGATGGGCCGATGTCTATGCGACCGCCGCAACAATCACGTCGTTACAGCGCTCGTCTAGGGGACACTTCACCCTCCACGGGCGGTGCAGCAACAAATCGGATCCAGGTCGAAAACGGTTCCTATCAAACCTGGCTTTACAGTAAATGTGTATTATGATGATTAGATAAAACAATTCTCTTTCAAAGGAAATTATCAAGAGCCCTCTCTATATATCTCCATGTTGACAAGGTATAGGGATATTTTACCACGTGGAACATAATAATTATATCACCAAGCAGAATGAATAGCCTTGATGCAGAACTGTTATGGGCTTGCGTGCCTCTGCTCTCAAAGAATGGAATCTACTTCCACGCTCTCTTCGTTGCTCAAATTCACTCCCTACCTTCAAAAAATGGCTCAAAACTCACTATTTCTCTTTGGCTTTCAAGCACTTGGACCTTTAACTGAATCTTTCTCTGGCGGCTAACTATCCGCGCCTCAGATTCACACTTAGGTGTGACCTTGCACGCATAATAAATTTATGTAATAATAATAATAATAATAATAATAATAATAATAAAAATAATAATAATAGCCTTTGCTGAGCATGATGTACCGTCATTGTACCGACGCAGACATACGGTAATTGCCACAGACACGCAGCTGCTTTCTCTTGAACAACGGTAACGCCGCAACATAATGAATTTCTTCGTCCTCGTCACGTGAGCCAATCACGTGACCCAATCACGTGAGCCAATCAAATTTATTCTCGGAACTGCACACGTTCTGGACTCCGATGGCTTTACAAAATACCCTGAATAACATCTTCTAAATGTTACTACCAGTTACTGACTGTCCTTCTCCTGTCTATCCCCTCAACTTAAATTCCTACTGTCTACGATTTTCATACAGCGGTTAACCATTTTGTGACAAAATATGATCGACTTAAATTGATGCAAAATTTTGCTAAAAATAAAAACTAATGCCTGTTAACTGCAGACTCTAATAATTCTGGCAAACATGCTGATATAAAGGTTTAGTAGTTGAGGGAGCGAGGGGGGTGATGAGGGGGTTAAACCAAAGGTTTTTCCTCTAAACCGCTCAGCTAGGCAACTAAAGAAGTTGGGAGGCTAGTTCCTACCATCTCTCAAATTATCTCTGTAATGTAAAGTGTAGAAGTTCTGCAAAATTACGTTTCAGGTTATTCAGGGATGCAACCATTTAGCCGCTGCATGATATTTTATTTCATAAGTTGTCAATTTTTCAGTTCAGCAAATTAAAAACATTTGACTCATTCGCGTACTTTGATAAGGACAAAAAATTGTGGTCCCTGCCCGGCTCTTTTTGACAACTGAAGCACCGTTTTCGGTTACATCTTTAGTAATCATGGCTACAGCATGGGTGCTGTCCAAATTCCAAACGAACTTCGACCGGATCACTGAAATCGATTTTTACACAACCTAATGAATTCTAGACACTAAGCTGTGCTATAAAAAATACCAACTGGATCATTAATTTATGCTATGCATGTGATTTTACTTGGTGTAGTGTTTGCAAGCTCGGCTGCTTTCCATAAGGCTGTTTTCGGGATATCCGGCGCTTGTGCATTTTCAGTACTTTCGGGATTCGGGTTGAGCCCTACAACCTGATCATCACATGTCTGAAAGGACATGAAACAGCATATTGGCCATATTGAATGCATGTGAACATTGACTGCTGAAGCTGTACTCGCATCTGATGCACGATGGGGAGACATTGCCAGAAGCACAACAGCAAACAACTGTCCTACTGACCCGATTGTGGCTTGATTTATGTAGTCTGCCATTCGTTGATGCAATGTTGATGCGACATTGTTGCAATGGAAGATATAACAATGAATAACAATAACAACCACCACCACCACGGAACAGGTGCTTTAAAACTGGGGCGATGTTCTAAGTGACACACACATTCACACATACACAATCATACATACAGTCACACACACACACATTCACACATACACTCAGTCACACACACACACACACAATCATACACAGTCACACACACACAGTTACACACACACATTTACACATACACACAGTCACACAAACACAAAGTCATACACATTGTGGGGCACGGTGGTGTAGTGTTGGCGTCATTGCCTTGAAGCTGGAAGGTTTGAGGTTCAAATCCACCTCACGTCGCCACCTTGGGCAAGTCCTTCACTCGCAATTGCTCAGCGCTTCGGCGTGAAACTCCGATGCAGTGTCCGCTCTGCAGTCGGGAGCGCCTCTGAGTAGTGAGCTTGAAGGGGCGCTATAACAAGTGCACATACATACATACATACATACACACCCAACACACACACATAATTAACACACTAACTAGCAAATCATATTATAATTTAAACTGTCGGAACCTGTTTTCAGTATACTCATTGTTGTTAGAAAGTTAAAAAACGAAACCAATTTCCATTTATTGGTCAGTCTCTCTTAGCATAACCTATCTCATGAAGGGATTCTCACGTTTCAGCACCCACCACCACCACCACCACACCACCACCACCACCACCACAACCACCACCACAACCACCACCACACCACCAACTACACCACCACCACCACAACCACCAACACCACCACCACCACACCACCAACTACACCGCCACCACCACCACAACCACCAACACCACCACCACCACCACACCACCAACTACACCACCACCACCAACTACACCACCACCACCACCAACACCACCACCACAACCACCAACACCACCACCACAAACAGCAAAGTTACCCAACGAACCAATTTAACCACAAGTTTGCTGTCGTTTAACTTACGACACTGTGGTAACAAAGACCATTAGCGTCCCCCCTCCTCCTTTATCCAGGCTTGGGACTGGCACTGTCGGAGTGAAAACAGTGGTGGAGTCTTTCACCACTGTCGGAAAACCAGGAAAGCTCAAAACAACAAGACCCGATGGACCAGAATTAGGCCTTACAAAAAATCAACAGCAACAGGAATGCAGACAGTAGTATACATAATTTCAAGCCTCAATGAGCCATGAATCCAATTTGAGATCATCTGGCACGGCCGGTTATACCCAACCCCCACCCCACCCCCCACCCCATCCGACCCCCACCCGACCTCGTGTTGAACGTGATCCTTCATAGGGACCTATCCGATTAAGCAGGGTATGTGACACCTCCTCTCCATCAGGACTGACTTTGATGTCGGACCCAGTGATGCAGGGACCTTCTACCGACCGGTGGCAGTAGCTGACAGGCTGTGTATGCATCAGCTGATGGATCCATGTAAACTGGTCTTTGAACATAAAAGCCAGCTAAACCGACAGACATCAAAAGATTATCGCCCGACAGGTGATATGATGAGGAGCTGCTGGTTGAGCGGTCAACGCCTCGGATTTTCACCTGTTCCAACCCGGTCTCAAACGCTGGAGAAGGAATGGAACGGCTACTCTCAACTTTCCACGTTTTTGGTTCAATTCTCGACCTAAACGCCACCCACCTTAACAGCTAACCTGACACCACTGATCCTCGGGTAACCAGACACCTTCGGATACTCTTTTAGACAACCATTCTGACAAACGCCCAATTTCCAGAAAACAGTTTTACAATAGAAAGCGGCCAAACACTCGACCGCCTCCCCACCCCCCAACTATTCAGAGTTAAAATGAATAGTAGTAGCTTTTGCAGTTTAACGTCACTGTGTGGTAACAATGACCATAAGCGACCTCCTCCTCCTTTATCCAGGCTTGGGACTTTCACTGGCAGAGTGCAACCAGTGGCGGAGTTTAAAATGTATACACAGCAAAATGGGTTAATGGACCTATAGTGTTGTTGATAACGGTGTCTAAAAAAGTAAAAATCATTAGGTTTTGTGAAAATCGATTTCGGGGATCCGGCCGAAATTATTCGTTTAGAGGATTCAGGTTTCGGAAATTCACACTTCAACTTTTCGTTCGCCACCCACGCTTGCACACACACACACACACACACACACACACACACACACACACACACACACACACACACATACTGGTTCCATTTAGGAAGCAATCATACAAACCATTACAGTCAATGGCATGTATCCCACGTGACATAGAATATAAATCATATACATCATACATATATTTAACACTTAGTCATATCTATACATAGTACATACATGTGTATAAAAATTTGTTAAATCGAAAACACGACTACAAATGGTTTGCTGGTAAGCTGATAATGAACGCCACGTGCGGTCTGTACCAACCGTTGCAACGTGTCACGCGGTTCCTTCATCCACCATGTCTACCATTTGTAAGGAAACTTTGTGCGGTTACCATATATTATTATTCTGTTTGTCGCTAGGCCTATAGTTTCACCAGCCCAGATCAGGGTACGTTGTTCAACGACCGGTCCGACCAACGACCTCTGGCGGTAGTGTTGGTGTTGGTGGTGTTGGTGGTGGTGGTTCAGCCCGTGCCAAGACGAACTATGCACTCGGCAGACGAGAGATTAACGATAAGCACAGACTTTGTCTGTCTAGACGCGCATACGGGTATCCAATAACCCCACATAATATTATATATAACTATTGTATACATCAAAAATAAAGCATATATATATATATATATACATATACAGACACATACACACATACAATCATACATACATACACACACATGAACATACATGTTGTGGGGCACGGTGGTATAGTGGTGGCGTTGTTGCCCTGAAGCCGGAAGGTTCGAGGTTCGAATCCACCTCACGTCGCCGCGTAAGGACCTTGGGCAAGTCCTTCACTCGCAATTGCTCAGCGCTTCAGCGTGAAACTCCAATTCAGTGTCCTCGCTGTAGTCGGGAGCGCCTCTGAGTAGTGAGAGCTTGAATTGGCGCTATAGCAAGTGCACATACAAACAAATACATACACTGCAGACAATATAGGAGTTTGGAAGGGTTTCATAAAGATAGAAGCGCTATATCAATTAGCACAAGCATGCACAATTATTCCCACACAGAATTGGTACACATGATGGGGTTCGCTACCAAATACCACAGCTCAGAAGTCCATGATCTTCTGGACCGAACATTCTCACCAACCGTTCGTTTTTCCAATTCCATTCCCTCCCACAATTCCATTCCCTCCCAGCATGCAATCCGCCATGGCAATCCGTCTCTGTAATACATCTCCTCCTTCCAAGTGGTACAGCAGCCATTAGACCAGGAAAGGCCTCTGGGGATCTGTTTAGCACAGGCAGCAGATGAATCACACACGCACACCCACCCACACGCACACCCACACGCCCACCCACGCATGCACACACATACTGGTTCCATTTAGGAAGCAATCATACAAACCATTACAGTCAATGGCATGTATCCTACATAGCATATTAATCATGTACATCATACATATATTTAACACTTACTCATATTTATATATACACTAGCTGGGGTACCCGGCGTTGCCCGGGAAATTTAGGATTCGACCCGCTCCGGCCACAACCCCACCACACCCCACCACTCCGACCTCCACCGGTACGCCACGCATGAAATTTTCCACCCACCCCTCTTCCACCCACCCACCTCTTCCATCCCCCCACAACACACCGCCACTAATTCCGATCTCCACCGGTACGCCACCCGTGAAATTTTGGTTTTCGGAGAAAAATTTTCCCCCGAAAATTTCCCCCACCTCCTACCCACCCCCACAACAGGCCACCACTAACTCCCACCTCCACCGGTACGCCACCCGTGAAATTTTGGTTTTCGGTAAATTTTGGGGGGATTTTTCCCCCCAAATTTCCCCACCCCTCTTTCACCCCCAGCTCTTCCACCCCCACAACACGCCATCTCTAACTCAGATCTCCACTGGTACGCCATCCGTAAAATTTTGGTTTTAGGAAAATTTGGGGGGGAAAAATTTCTCCCCAAAATTCCCCCCACCCCTCTTCCACCCACCCCCCTCCGACAACACGCCACCACTAACTCCAATCTCCACCGGTACGCCACTCGTGAATTTTTTTCCGGGGAATTTTTTGGGGAAAAATTTCCTTCTCAAAGTTTCCCCCCACTCCTTCCATCCCCCCACCTCTTCCACTCCCCCACAACACGCCACCACTAACTCCGATCTTTAACGGTACGCCACCCGTGAAATTTTGATTTTCGGAAAAATTTTGGGGAAAAATTTTCTCCCCCAAAAATTTCTCCCACCCCTCTTCCACCCACCGCACCTCTTCCACCCACCCCCAACAACACGCCACCACTAATTTCGATCTCCACCGGTACGCCACCCGTGAAATTTTGGTTTTCTGGAAATTTGGGGGGGAATTTTCCCCCAAAATTTCCCCACCCCTCTTCCACCCACCGCACCTCTTCCACCCCCCCACACCACGCCACCACTAACTTTGATCTTTACCGGTACGCCACCCGTGAAATTTTGGTTTTCGTGAAATTTTTGGGGAGAAAATTTCCCCCCCAATTTCCCCCGTCCACCGTTTCACCCACCCTACCTCTTCCACTCCTCCCCACAACACGCCATCACTAACTCCGATCTCCACCGGTACGCCACCCGTGAAATTTTGGTTTTCGGGAAATTTTGGGGGAAACCCTGGGAAAACCCACCCTGGCCCCTTACCCACCACCCCACAACCCCCACACACCCCACCCCTTTGCTCCCTCATCCACACCACCCCTCCTCCCACCGCCTCCACTCCTCCACCCACGACCCTCATCCCCCTCGCACCACCACCCCACCCCACCCCCCATCCCCACCCCACACCCCCCACTCTCACCTCCCTCCCACACCCCCTTCCCACCCACCTCCACCACCGACCTCCACCGGTGCGCGACCCGTGAATTCCGGACTGGCCAAGGCGCTGTTCTCTAAACGCTGTCGAACGGCTGCTTTTATATGTATTACGTATAGGAGCCGAAATAAAAGTGCCGTCGTAAGCTTGAAAGGGCAAAGGCCAACAGGGAAAATGAGTGTTTTGGCCCTCCACTCTGGCCTCCATGGTGGCAGAGATTCGCGAACCCCTTCTCTACGCGTCGGAAGCCGAGACGGACACAGTAGTGAAGGTTTGGAGTGAAAAGCTTAAAAACTGTGGAAATGCATTCCGGTCAAACAGACGGAATCTTCTCTTTATTTATATAGATGTATATACAAATGTATTCCATACAACTGTATCTTTATATATGTATATGTACATACTAGACAAGCAACTAGAACAGTGGATATCATTCATTTGTACCCATCGCCACAAGAAACTGATGATGATGATGATGATGATGATGATGATGATGATGATGATGATGATGATGATGATGATGATGATGATGATGATGATGATGATGATGATGATGATGATGATGATGATGATGACGACAATGATGATTATGATGACGACGACAATGATGACTGACAGTGCTTATAAGGTGACGGTGATGACAATGATGATGATGAAGTAGATAAATCCCTACCACTTACTCCAAGCAGTGCAGTTTATCTAATTACAGTACAGACATCTGCACAGACAGATGTTCACTCTATCTACAGTGAACTTTCTAATTCAGAATACTGAGAATACTCGAGACCGTGGACATTAAGCAGACAGGAAACAATTGAGAAGCATTAAATTGTGTCTCTGACAAATGGGATAATTCCAGGCCAGAAAAAGATCTAAGCCAGTAGCTCTTCTTCTTGTCTTTCTCAACATACAGGAGGGTTACAATCGTGGGGCCTTTCGCTCTGCTATGAGCTGCCAGGCAACGCGGAGATTTCTCGGTTGTAGGGCCGTCAATCTGGAATGACCTCCCTTCAAAACTGCGTTTATTACATCTCATCAATCAAGCTTTGTTTAATCAATCTCTCAATTTCTTCTGATGCCGTGGCTGGGCTGAGAGCACTCCTGAGTATATGCGCTATATAAGTCCATAGAATGAATGAATGAATGAATGAATGAATTGCAAAGGCATCAAAGAACCATTAAACCTGGTCTTCCAAATTCAACAAACAAACATTCAAGCTTTGAATTTTAAAAGTATCAGCAGGTTTTAATCCCACACAAGCAGCTGTGGTCTCCATCACACATCACGCTCCTGCCACTTTTAACACATTCAGGGCACATAACAAGTAGGCCTACCACCCATGCCTGACATTCTGGGCCAGTTTGTTTAAACAAATGTTATGACAACAAGCTCCAAAAACAAACAAACACCTTAACCATTTATCAAACCTACACCTAGCATATATTACGAAACATGTTGCTTGAATACAGAACAAGAACAACACATAATAATTTAGCATACAATTTATGTTTTTCCAAAGATTTCACCAAAATATATCCAGCTTTCTTTGACTAAGATTAATTAGCTTACTCCGTCAACCTTTCTGCTAGTCTTTCCTCGTCTTTCTCTCACCTCAATTCCTCACTTTCTCTCACCTCAATTCCTCACTTTCTCTCACCTCAATTCCTCACTTTCTCTCACCTCAATTCCTCACTTTCTCTCACCTCAATTCCTCACTTTCTCTCACCTCAATTCCTCACTTTCTCTCACCTCAATTCCTCATCTTTCTCTCACCTCTATTCCTCACTTTCTCCCACCTCAATTCTTCACTTTCTCTCACCTCAATTCCTCATCTTTCTCTCAACTCAATTCCTCACTTTCTCTCACCTCTATTCCTCACTTTCTCTCACCTCAATTCCTCACTTTCTCTCACCTCAATTCCTCACTTTCTCTCAACTCAATTCCTCATCTTTCTCTCACCTCTATTCCTCACTTTCTCCCACCTCAATTCTTCACTTTCTCTCACCTCAATTCCTCACTTTCTCTGGGGGTTGCACGCACTGGGAGCACTTCTCAAAGGCTCCTGCAGAGAGAAAAGCACTTTGGAAATGGGTTTCCTCCCTACTGATTTTCCTAGTTTGGACTCAATAGTTCTAAAGCTGACACTGCTCTTTTCCACTCTATCCTCTAAAACCCTTGTTAAATCCTTCACGGCCTCCTCCCTCCCCATAAGTTCCCTCCATGCAATACTCAACCCAGGCCACATGATCCAAGCCCACCTACCGTTGATTCCTTTGCCAAAGGAGGTTTTATTATAACAATATTGCACGACTAAATGTGTTCATATTATTTCTTTCGTCTCTAGAATATACTGTGCATTTGCTGATAGTCTAACAAAGACTATTCTTACTTACTTACCTATAATACCATAAAATTCGGCTGTTTGGCCATACATGTTGCTGTAAACAGCATTTCTGAAGAATGACAAATATGAGACCAGATGCAGATACCAGATACAAGACCAACACAAACAGTTCGACATTAACTGCGAAAGACCTTCTTAGAGCAGACAAGTCAGCTGCTCAACTATAATATATTTGGTTGCTATGAAGCAAAACAATCCAAATATATAAGAAGAAACATACAAAACAATACGCAACCATGGGCGTATTTATTGTGTGAATGTGCACTTGTCATAGCGCCCCTTCAAGATTACCACTCAGAAGCGCTCCCGACTACAGCACGGACACTGAATCGGAGTTTCATGCCGAAGCGCTGAGCAATTGCAAGTAAAGGACTTGCCCATGGTCCCTACGAGGCGGCTTGAGGTGGATTCGAACCTGCAACCTCTGGCTGCAAAGCAACGAACATGTATACCCACTACACCACCGCGCCTACATTTATGGGGCTTATGGGATAATCCACCCAAAATAATAAAATTCCAGCAATTTTTATTAAATACATTCTGTGTATTCTGCTCCATTGTATTTTGCATATTCTGTTCCCTAGGTCACTCTCTGGTCACACGTTCTTTAAAAGCATTTGAAAACTGCTCTCCTTAGCCATGCATGCACAGCCATACAACACAATAGGGTTTTCTCTGTTTGGAATAGCCTCAGCTTGGAATAGCCTCCACTTGATTGGACTGGATTTAGACTGTATTGGATTTGGATTGTATTGGATTTGGATTGTATTGGATTTGGATTGTATTGGATTTGGATTGTATTGGAATTGGATTGGATGGGTGAATAGACAGATAAATTTTAACCACAAAATCTTATATATATTTATATATATTGATATATATATATATAATTATATTAACCACAAAATCTCATATATATTATATATATATATACATATATATGCACACACACAGAAGCACGTATCTGCGTGATGCGAACAATTGAGTGGCACAAATGATGCACAGCAGACCAGTATGATGATGAATCGTCCAATCAATGACCACAGCAGATGCAAGCTTACTCATAAATGATGAATGAACAATGAACGATGAATGAACGATGAATGAATGAATGAATGAATGATGAATGAATGATGAATGAATGAATGATGAATAGATGAATGAATGATGAATGAATGATGAACAGCAGTAGATAAATTGAATCAATCAATAAATCGTGGCTCACCTTGAAGCAGTGGACAGACTTGCTTAAATATGGACAGACTGCCGATTCCGAAGTACTGTCCGAATCCATATTCCATAAATAGCAGCGGAATTCCGATAAAAAGTATCATCATAGAATACGGTATTAGAAAAGCCCCTGGAAATAAAAAAAACAAAAGCACAACAGGTCACATATGGCAGCTCCACATAGAGAACAAAATTGCTCATGTATATGTTAACAAATAATGTAGGTCATTGCAATTCATCAGACATTAATAGAAAATGCCTTTTTTAATCAAAGTCACATTAATTGAGACAATTGGTTTCTACCTACGTATGCCCGGTTGCCCATTTACCCGGTGTGATGGTCCCCAGCTGGACAATTAATCTCAGAAATAATACACACACACATACATACATACACATATACATACATAATACATACATACATACATACATACATACATACATACATACATACACATACATACATACTTACATACATACATACATACATACATCATGGGGCATGGTGGTGTAGAGGTATGTTCATTGTTCAGTGCCTTGGAACCGGAAGGTTGCGGGTTCGAATCCACCTCAAGCCGCCGTGTATAGAGCAAGTCCTTCACTTGCTCATGCGCTTTGGCATGAAACTCGGATTCAGTGTCCGCACTGTATTCGAGAGTGCACACCTCTAAGCAGAAATCTATAAATCTAGTATAAATTGAAGGGGTGCAATAACAAGTGCTCATACATACAAACATACTCAATATTGCACATGCACACATATTCACGCTGGCTTCCTGCAGTTTCACAGAATACGTGATGTTCTGGTCTCAGAAGGCACATAAATATACACAAATCGACACAGTAATTGCCAATAATTGTACATGAAAAGAGAACTGCCTTCAATAGGCACATCATGCAAGAGACTAATTGTTTTCTATCTACACTACGATGAGCAGCTAGGTCATTTATTATGCATCTGGCTGGACATTTACTGAGCGCGTAGGAGGCAGTATTAGTATCTAAATTGGTGACAATCATCATTTACAAATGACAAGGAATGGTGTGAAGATCATCATTTGTTTCAAGGTATTATAGACCCCCCACACACACACACTCACGGTTGCAGTGTTATGTTTGCGTTGATTTGATTATGATGTGCAGGCTGTCATTGACTAGATCCAAGTGGTCCATCAAAATCTAAGCCAGTGAATTTACTGACTGGTCTACTTTACTGGCAGACGTAACTGTTCTGACCGATTTGCACTCATAAATGAACAACTGTGCGTGAACCACACAAACTAACGCGGATTTTTCTATTGCTCAGGCCATTTGTTTTCCATTGCATCAAGACTGCCTAATAATTAATTCTAATAATTAATTAATCTGGCTGATTTAGTTTTATATCGATATGTTGCGTTTAGTGAAACAATTTTGGATGCTTTGTATGAAGCGTACATTGTACAGCAGCAGCAGCAGCAGCAGCAGCAGCAGCAATATTATATCAGGACGGCCATGCCGAGTACCCTGGACGCAACAAAGGAATGACCATATAACTCAGCATTCACGTTGACCACAGTCAA
Source organism: Lumbricus terrestris (assembly GCA_949752735.1). Lineage (NCBI taxonomy): Eukaryota > Metazoa > Annelida > Clitellata > Crassiclitellata > Lumbricidae > Lumbricus > Lumbricus terrestris. The sequence goes on from OX457048.1 coordinate 37,575,011, forward strand.
TGCCAATTAGGTCGAGAGTTGTACGCGCCTGCGTGCGTGTGCCCGTGTCTGTTGACACGTGTGTGTATGTGTGTGTGTGTATTTGTGTGGACACGTGTGCGTGTGTCTGCAAGTGTGTGTGAGTGTGTATATGAATGACAATGACTCAATAATAAAATTATTAGTACTGAAATAGATCAGTCGTGCGTGAATGCGCATATTGTTGGTTGTGTGCGTGCGTGTGCGTGGATGTGTGCGTGCGTGTGTGTGTGTGTGTGTGTATTTGTATGCGGGCACGTGCCTGTATGAATGACCATAACTCAATCATAGGCAATGTGAAATGGACACGCGCGCAAAATATTATTATATTTTGACTTTTGTATATGTGTTACCGGATGTTTATGTGTGAGAATGTGTGCAGACGGTCTGTGCAAGTTCGTGTGTACGCAACTGTCCCTTAGTCCATATAAACATCGGCGACGGTGTCACGAAATAGAGTATCCCCCGTATTAATCGTATCCCCCAATGTGAAGAGAAATTGAAAAAAGCACTTCCGCGTGTATTTATTTTCTCAAATTATGCATTGTTTTGAACAATGACACCAACAGGTATGTTTATTCTTACTAGATAATTTTGCTTGCTTTGGTTTAAGAGGACTTAGAACATTTAAAACGCTTAAGAACACTAAATAAATTCGCGTTGCCTTGCTCTGAACATTGTTTACAACACTTAAAACAAGTCACTTTAAATTTTGATTACGGCATAAACTTTTAAATTATACGCATTTTCAGTAAGGAGTCTAAACCAGTATATTCCATCCGGGGGGGATAGATTAACAGGGATAGAATATCACGTGACACCGGCCACAGACCTCACCAACGTCCGCCTATAGCAGAAGACAAAACTAGACCAACCGCTCAATACACCAAAAGGCTAAGAAATAGCCCATAGTTGCACATTCAGTGAAGATGGAAAGGGAGGAGGGTGAGAACTGCAAGAGGGTTCAACCCCCCCCAACCCCCGTATTTCTCAGAACATCACGGTAAAGTCTTCATTCCACTCCCCCAGCTCCACATAAATCAATGTCCGATTGCCCCCTCCCCAGCTACTTTTTCTACAATTATCATACAGTGTGAGAGAGAGAGGGGGAGAGGGGAGAGATAGAGGGATAGAGAGAGGGACAGAGAGAGAGAGGGACAGAGAGATGAACTCCACCGCTGTTTGGCTCTGCCAGTGCCAGTCCCAAGCCAGGATAAAGAAGGAGGGCTAGCTTAACGATTCTTTGCTACCAGGCAGTGTAGTTAAACTGAAAACCTGGACAGAGCTGACTACTCCTTCTCATGTGGATAGTGCCATTCAGATGACATATGGAATTCTCGTCCAATATGGATGCTCAGTCATTCTTATTGTCTGGTTGTCTCTACCGTGGGAGCGACTGCCTGTCACGCAGACGACTGCTTTTGTCAGACGCTGTTTTGACGGTTCTGCGGGGGTTGGAAGCGTCACCGAAAAGGAAGAAGTGTGAGAAGAAGACTTCGTGACTGAGCTAGCAATGTGAGGCTACAGAGGCTGGATCAATGGAGGAAGTCGGGGGGATGCAAAGAGAGAGAGAGAGAGAGAGAGAGAGAGAGAGAGAGAGAGAGAGAGAGAGAGAGACACGACTGTAACATACAGACAGACAGACAGAGACAGACAAACGGAGACAGAGCCAGACAGCTCTAGACAAAGGGTACAGAAAGAGACAGACAGAGATAGAAAGACAGAAACAAAGAAGACACACATAGAGAGACACACACAAACAGAAACAGAGACAAAGACAGAGACACAGAAACGCAATGCACAGAGAGAGGAGGCAACAATGAAAGACACACACGTACACACAGAAGGAAGAGGGAAAGTCAGGTATAGAAAGAGGATGAAGGGAGAAGAAGGCACAAATGGATGGAAGGCTGGAAGCACGCTATAGGTGCAGGCGTGAACACACACACACACACACACACACACACACACACACACACACACACACACACACACACACTCACACACACACACACACACAGACATACACACACGTACACACACACACACACCCACACACACACACAGACATATATATATATACACTCACACACACACACAGGTGGCGGGTGCAGCAGCAGCAGCAGCAGCAGCGGCCAGCGCCGCAGCTGCTGAAGACGCCATGGCGGTGCAGACAGCATCATCATCATCACTAGGATGGAGATGAGGGAGGATGAGGAGAGGAGGAGGCAGCATACGGTCTATTGATTTACGGCCAACTTTGCATCAGTACACAGGGGATGGGATGGGGGAGGGGGATGCTATGCACTGGATAATGACCTCGACACACACAACATACATTATATTATAAAGCAATGACCACATGATGATAACCATCAGCAGTTACGTTACGTACAAGGTTTCATATAAGATAACGGGTTACAAACAGGTAACAAAAGGTGTCGTAAGGTAACAAGGCATTGAAAAGTAGCACAATGTATATTGTAAGGTAACACAAAGTAACAGAATGTAAAGGAAGTCATTGTGAGTCGATGATGTATTGAAAGGAATACTTTGTATCGCAAGGTAACAGTTGGTAATGAATGTTATCGTAAGACAAAAGTCATTGTATAAAAGTAAGAAAAGATATCACAAGGTCACACAACGTAACGTATTGTAACAAGACATTGAAAAGTAACACAAGACATTGTAAAGTAAGACACAGTGGTAACAGAAGGTGACAAGTTAAACATTTTATGACAATAAGGAACAGGTAAAGTAATACAAGATATCCCAAGCAGGGGAACTATTCTTGCAGGCTGAATAGCAGAGCTGTGTATTCAGCCTCTAGTAATCCTAGTTCATAATATTCCATCTATCCCAACACACACCATCTATGGATTGGACCATTAAACCATCTAATTAGGTCACTATGCATCAATTACGTCACCATGACACAAGCAATACAAACTAAAATTACAGACTAAAATTATATGGATGTTGAAAAATGAGGGCACTGGTCCATGTACTAGGAAGGCCCCTCACTATATACCTGTCTAATCTTCCCACTTAGTGTACTACTATCATCTGCATACTCATTTTATTAATATTACCCAGTTCGAATGAGGTAAAAGCTTGAAATGGGGTAAAAAATTGAAATGGTGTAAAAGCTCAAAATGGGGTAAAAGTTTGAAATGGGGGTAAAAGCTCAAAATGGGGGTAAAAGCGGAGCAGAGATCTTAAAACAATTCAGTTCGCCCTTGGCAAGGTCTTGAATCCCTGGTGGCTGACAATCCATCCAGCTAAACACTACACCAGTATGTGAAATACACACACCCCTATGGCACTTTAAAAACAAAAGTTAAATGTGTAGTTTCAGTTTGAACACATTGTATGACAACAAAAATCATAACAATTTAAAGTTAAATGTGTAGTTTCAGTGTGACCACATTGTTTGACAAAAAAGATCATTAGCGTCCCCACTTCCTTTATGCAGGCTTGGGATTGGCACTGTCAGAGAGTGCAAACAGAGGCGGACTTCCTAAAATGAAAAAAGAAAAACCCTTACTGGATCCAATTATAGGTTGCATCATCTCAAACAAACTGGGTGCGTCTGTCTAGCAGCTAAACGAGGACAGACGGTCGCAGACCAGGGCGTGAACCGACAGGCATCAATAGGAGGAGAGTAGGACGACTAAGGCAGTGTCACTGGGTAGGGAACAGCAGGGCCCCTCCGTTGAAGGAGACGGTGGCGTCACGCGTGCACCACCACCATCACCGCCACACCACCACACCACCACCACCGCCACACAACCACACCACCACCACCACCACACAACCACACCACCATCACTGACACACAACCACACAGGACCTAGGACAGGGGGGGCCACTGGGGCCATTTGGCCCCAGGCCTCACTTGATAAAGGGCCTCGGAATTTGGAATTATGGACTTATTTATAATAAATAAATCCATAATTCTGTAATTCCCCATTTCAATAAATAATTTATTGAAATGGGGAATTACGGAATTAATGAGTTATTCACTGAAATGTAGCATTATGCAAATTCTAATTTTGTGACGAAATTGTTGACATTAAATAATTGCAAACTGTAATTTTTCCCCCTAAATCTGCTATTAGTTGTAAAATTGAAAAGTTGTCAACACTCAACAGTAGGCCTATAAACTCTATGTAACTCGTTACTCGTAGGACCTAAGTCGTAAGTCAAACACTCAAACCTTAAAAATGTTTTAATATTCATGAATATAATTATTGTTCTTATCATCGGATTCGCTGGGGATAATGTTTCCTACACAGTACACTATATAATTATATTCTTACTTTCTCTGTCTCTTAGAGTGTAGTGAAGCCAGGATTTGGAGTTTGCTGCATGGTAGTGTAGAAAATGAATGGGCCTTGGGATGGTGGACAAATTCGAGCGGAACAAGTGCACGATTAGAGGGGTTTGTTTTTAGCTTTTGAAATTGATATTTAATCTACATTTATTCATAAAAATAGTTTTAACAATATAGGCCTAAGTCAATTTGACAAAACTGACCACATTGTCAATTTTATTGAAAGAATAGAAATATTCCTTCTGGACCCTAACTATTAGTCTATTATATTATATAAAAATATTATTTTAATCTACTCTCTTACAGAAAGATGAAGAGATCATTCGAAAGTGGACATGAGAAACGAAAGAAATTGGCTCGACAAAGGAAGCTGCTTCAGCATGCCAAAAATTTCAAATTTCGTTGCACATCCTGATAGCCTAATAGCAATAGGCTCGGCCAGACTGAAGATCTTCGAGAAATAAATTAATCACAAACAGAAAGTAGCCTACCCTCCAAGAGACTTCGACGACTGTAAAAACTGTGACTGACAGAGAATGAAGTTTGGAACCAAGAAAATGTGAAATTTTTGTACAGCATTTAACAATAATTGTCAATGAATCAGATAATTCAAATAAATTTCTTTTTAAATCCTTCAAATATTATGAGACATGTTGACATTGGAGCAGGATTTCATAGCAATCAAGAATTTCGACGTAGATTCTTGAGTGAGAAGGCCTTGAAAATTAGTTGTGGCCCTGGGCCTCCAAATCCTGTCCTAGGCCCTGCAACCACACCACCACCACCACCACACAACCACACCACCATCGCCGCCACACAACCATCACTGACACGCAACCACACCACCACCACCACCACCACCACCACCACCACCGCCAACAAGACAACCTTAACAACGCTTGCAATAGAAGCAGAAGAAGCCGCTGTAACGATGTCTCTTTCCGTTCGGGCGGAATAAAGTAATTTCTTTAAGACTAATGAGCACACACACCTGCTTCCTCTTCCTGAGCTGTAATTTGCCTGTCTGTAGTCTATACCAATCTAGCTTTAATTCTATGTCCACATTGCTTCCTGTACCATCAATCAGTCAGTCAGTCATACGGTCGGACATTCAGTAGGACATTCAGTCAGACATTCAATCAGTCAGTCAGTCAGTCAGACATTCAGTCAGTCAGACATTCAGTCAGACATTGTCAGTCAGTCAGTCAGTCAGTCAATCGGACATGCAGACACACCATACGTCAGTCAGTCAGTCAGTCAGTCAATCGGACATGCAGACACACCATACGTCAGTCAGTCAGTCAGTCAGTCAGTCAGTCAGTCATTCAGTCGGACATGCAGGCACACCATACGTCAGTCAGTCAGTCAGTCAGCCAGCCAGCCAGACCACCAGGCAAGCCCTACGCCAGTCAGTGAGTCATTGGATCAGTAGGCAGTTCAATCATCCAACAAGAAAGCAGTCAATTCCTATCCGCCACCCCTATATCCGGTTTTTATCTGCGGTGTGCCTCACTCATTCAACTTTGTTTACTAAATGAAACACAAACATTCAGAGCAGAAACTTTCCATGGATCCTGAAACCCTCCTCCTTCAGTGTGCCGCCATTATTTGAAAATCAATAATTGTCTCTAAGCTTGATTCTACTATTAAAAGGTTCTGCCTGTGAGTTCTGCTTTTCACCCCCGTCTACCTCCTCTCCAACCTCTTCCCTTGTCTGCACATCCAAGTTTCCACTCTTTAATGCCGTCCTTTCCCTTGGGGAGGGGTCATCCAACCAAAGCAGTGGGCCAGTGGCTGGCCAGACGCTGGGGAGGCAGACAGATCTGCTGGCCCAGTAATGGCGAGTGCGTAGTTTCAGACAAAGTGGACTAAACAATACAATTAGGACAGATCATACACAATAAGTGTGTGCGTGTGTGTGTGTGTGCGTGTGTGTGTGTGTGTGCGCGCGCGCGCGTGTGTGTGTGTGTGTGTGTGTGTGTGTGTGTGTGTGTGTGTGTGTGTGTGTGTGTGTGTGTGTGTGTGTGTGTGTGTAGTCCGCCACTGCTCGTACTTTGGCAGTGCCAGTCCAAAGCCTGGAAAAAGGAGGAGGGTTACGCTAACAAGATATGCATTTCTTTTGCTGGATGTAGTTCCACAGAGTGCCCCATAGTTCTATTGTTAGCATGCGTGCTGGACAGTCAACCCAGATTCCCTTAGGTTAAAATACCCTCCCCCTCCAGGCCAGAAATTCTAGATTTCTACCAGTACCTGCTTCTCTAGCCAACTCAGCCATAACGACTGTCTGCTGCTGTCCATGGGAAGATGAGACGTCGATGGATAGGACTGGCCATTATTAATGCCGAGGCTAAGAAATTGAAGTCGCTAGTTACACTTCGTCGTCGTCGTTACACATGTTTGTGGGTTGGATGTCTCAAGGCTGCTGGCTTAAGGTCTGCATCACTTCTTCTCAGTTTTCTTTTCTATAGGATCATGCAGAGTGTGCCAGTACATCTTCAACCCAACAATAAAGGTCCTCTAATAGTTCACACAGGACCACAGTAGACAGGACAAGCACACAAGACAAACACACAGTACCAACAGACGGGAGTAGGACGTTAACCCCTGGACAAATCCCCCCCCGAACACCCCGGGACAACCACCACCACCCCATTTAGCCTAGGACAAAAACCGACAACCCCTCCCGTGTACAAATCTATACCTATTTCTCTTTCATGTACAAATCTATACCTATTTCCCTTCCGTGTACAAATCTATACCTATTTCTTTCCCTTCCGTGTACAAATCTATACCTATTTCCCTTCCGTGTACAAATCTATACCTATTTTCCTTCCATGTACAAATCTATACCTATTTCCCTTCCGTGTACAAATCTATACCTATTTTCCTTCCATGTACAAATCTATACCTATTTCTGTAGTAAATTCACAAAACGTGCAGCTTCTATTTATAAATAGCAACAATTGTTTTTATAAATCCAACATATAATTAGATAACAATTATTTTTCATCAATCCAACTTCCATTTAAGCAAGAACATTTTCATCCATCCAGCTCAAATTTAAACAAGAATATTTTTAGCAAATCCAGCTCCAATTTAGGCAAGAATGCTTTCATCAATCCAACCCTCATTCAATTAAAAACGATTTTGTATCAATCATCTACCCAAATTGTGTATGAACAACTGATAGTTTGGAACATAGGGCTGCCGTTTGTAGGATAACCCCTTATACAAAATTTATGTTCTACCCGATGGGGTTTGTCCAGGGGATTTGTTCTGGGGGTATTGTCTGGGGGGGTTGTCTGGGGGTTAATGTCCGTTCACCAACAGACAGCACCAACAGACAAGGACAATACCAACAGCAAGGCACAACACACAAGCGTCATGACCAATTATAGACAGGACAAAAACACAGTACAAACCCACTGTACCAACAGACAGGACAAACACACAGTATGAACATACTTACCAACTGACAGGACAAAAAACGCACAGGACCAACTGATAGTACCAACAGACAGGACAAACAGCAAGGAACAACACACACAAGTTATGACCGATATACAGAACAAAAATACAGGACTGACTGACAGGACAAATACACAGGACAAACGCAAAGGACAAACACACAGGACGAACTGACAAATAGACAGGACAACAACACAGGACTAACTGACAGGACATACACACAAGACCAACCAACGGCGGTCTGGCCCCATTAGTCTGCAGCACTGTGGTGACCTCGATCTTAATTGCGCGGAATTCTTTTGTTGACAAACTTTTATCTCTGAAAAGAAGGCCAAGGCGCAAAGTCGTCTGCCATGTAAAGTCATCACAGTCACCCATTGTGCGCGCAGCCAGGCAGGGCGGCGGGCAGTGGATGTTGACATCTTTATAAACGCTACACAGATCATCCCCCACTCCCTCCCGCCCCACCCCACGCCAAACCCACCCAGGGCCAAGGGTCCCGGTTGGAAATTAGAGCAAAGAAATAAGTGGACCACCTGCTCTCAAGACATCTGTCACAAACAAATCGGTTTAATTAATTAAGGGCAATTTCTGTTCGCCATGATCAACCAACAAAGAACCTCGGACTGTACCATTGAACACGAGTCACGTGACAGCATAATATACAACCATTCCTTGAAGAAAGCGGGGGTAGGGGGGCATAACGTCCAAAGTAAAGCCAGTCTCGTAATCCTAATCTGCAAACTTCTAAGGCGCCCCTTGAAAGCCAAGCACAGCGTACCAGCAAATTCACCAGCGCTACGTTCAGTCAGAAGGGTTGTCTAAGAAAATAATTAGTACGAAGAGGGTCCGAGTCCGATTGCTAATCCGAAACAAAGGAAACTTAACAATGCGTTGGGGGTCAACAAAGCCCTTTGTCAAAGAGGAGCCCAAGAAATCAACCACCCCACCCAACCCCATGCATTGTCGATGGAAGGATGAGGCGATGAGGGAGAGGACTGGTCGCCCGACTGCATATGCCGGGGCTGAGAAATAAAGTCGGTAACACTCAGTGCTGAAAGTGTGAAAAAATTAGTGCCTGGACGCCCCTTAACTTTCCAGGTTGTGCTGGCCAATAAGTGGCAGAACTGCATTCAGATTTTAAAATAAGTGCATGGACGCTGTCCATGACCGTCCAGCCACACTTTAAGCCCTGGTAACACTACACACCCATGGCTGCCTCAAGTCCAGCTCAAGGGACTGCTCTTCTGCCTCTTCAGTTGAGCATCCCAGGTAAAAAGAAGCCTTGCTGATTCATTGTATGCATGTATGTGTGTATGTGCACTTGTTATAGCGCCCCTTCAAGAGTTCTCCTCAGAAGCGCTCCCGACAACGACACGGACACTGAATCGAAGTTTCACCACGAAGCGCATGAGCAATTAATTACAAGCGAAAGACTTGCTCAGGGTCCCTACACGGCGGTCTGAGGTGGATTCGAACCTGCAAAATCTCATCTCCCAGCTCCAAAAACACCCCTACACCACTGCACCAGTATTCTGAATTTCTGATGATGCGTCAGTGCTGTATACATGTACAAACGACGATGTGCCAGGAGTCCTTGGAGATACTGCAACTACACTTCTCTGTTAAGACTGTCCAAGGCTATGGAATTTGCTCCTTGATCTGGAAAAAATTGGCCCACATCATCATCATGTGCTATGAATGGATTGCAAACACAACATCCATAACCCAGACCTATATGAACCTCTGCAGGTCAGTTAGGTGAAAGGTCAAGTCGTAAGCAAGTAAGGTAGTAATGCTTCTGCGCTCTCCAAGGTACCTCGCAATTTATTTTACTTACATCTCCCATTTTCTATAGCGCCCCTTCAAGTTCACTACTCAGAGGCGCTCCCGACTACAGCGCGGACACTGCATCGGAGTTTCACGCCGAAGCACCCGAGCAATTGCGAGTGAAACAATTGGCTCAAAGTCCTTACGCGGCAGTATGAGGTGGATTGAAACCTGGAACACTGGCTCCAAGGCACCGAACCCACCACTACACCAACGAACGCCACAAATAACGAGCAGTGGACAACATGAATTAACTCATAAGCAAAACACACATACACACACATACGCATTCACACACACACACACACGCAAACATGCATATACACACAACCAGTGGCGTACCCAAGGGGGTTTCGGCTTGGCTTAGCAAAAAAGGTTCGGTGTAAATAAGAAAAAACAACTGCTTGTAATAACAATTGTTTTTCTAACTTTATTCCCTTTGTTACTTTATTCCCTTTACTTACTGTAATACTGTTGGGTTGGTGTCAGGAAGGGCACACGGCCAGGCCATAAAACTCCCAAACCCCTACCCCCATCATAAATTCCTGGCTACACCACTGCACACAACACACACACACACACTGGGTTATTCCAAGTAGGTCATTCCAAGGTGGCCCATGGAGGCACAATCGAAAGACGAGATAAACGAAGCCAATAGTCGTCACGGAGTAAATAACGTTCAGCCAGTAAGCTTGTACAGTAGAGATGGAGTAATCAGAGTTTTATGACCAGACGTCCTTCCTTCCGGAGGCTGACCTCCACAAGGATCCAGCCAGAATTTACGACTCTATCCTAAGCCAAGGAGACGGAAGGTGGACTGACTTAAACTGCATGGAAAACAACACGCAAGACAAGGTCTGTCTGTCTCTCTCCATCCACCTGTGTGTCTCTGTACGACTTATCCGTCCAAATATGCTATTTCTCTATCAGTCTGTGCACTTTTCTGTCTTGTCTGTCTGTCTGTCTCTGTTTCTCTCTCGATTAAACCTGTGTGTCTCTGAACGTATGGACCTAAATATTCTATTTCTCTATCAGTCTGTCCACTTTCCTGTGTTTCTGTGTCTCCCCTGTGTGTGTGTGTGTGTCCGTCCGTCCGTCTGTCTGTCTGTGTTTCTCTCTCCATTAAACCTGTGTGTCTCTGAACATATCCCTCTAAATATTCTATTTCTCTATCAGTCTGTGCACTTTCCTGTGTTTCTGTGTCTGTCTGTCCGTCTTTCCGTCTGCGTACCCTTTAACACGTCAAATGCCCTTCTAGGCTTTTACACTTCAGACTTAAGGTTGTTTTGTTTTCAATGTCTACTGAAAGTTCACATCTTTCATCGTGTTTACTCAAATCACACACAGGCATACACACGTTCGACTCACAAACAGACATAAGCTATACATAATATGATCCTGGTGCAACATCCACTGAAGCCACATCACTCATCCAACATCCACCAGCTGCTCTTCTTAGAACGAGGCCAAGTACAGAGAGCAGAGAAGAATCCATGCTCCGAGGCCTTGAATGGTATTTTAAAAAACGCCATGTACAAATAACAAAATACATAAAATGCAACATACAGCTATAGATAAATCCTTCATGAGTTAAAAACAACAGTCTAAAAGACTACTGTAAACTACTGCAAAGCAGAAGTCCAGGCACTTATTTTCAAATCTCTAAGCCGTCCTGGCACTTATTTTCAAATCTCTATGCCGTCCTGGCACTTATTTTCAAATCTCTAAGCCGTCCTGGCACTTATTTTTCAAATCTCTATGCCGTCCTGGCACTTATTTTCAAATCTCTAAGCCGTCCTGGCACTTATTTTCAAATCTCTAAGCCGTCCTGGCACTTATTTTTCAAATCTCTATGCTGTCCTGGCACTTATTTTCAAATCTCTATGCCATCCAGGCACTTATTTTCAAATCTCTAAGCTGTCCTGGCACTTATTTTCAAATCTCTAAGCTGTCCTGGCACTTATTTTCAAATCTCTAAGCCGTCCTGGCACTTATTTCGCCAGCACACATGAATAAGTGAGGGGCATCCAGGCACTTCTATTTTACACTTTTTTACACTGTAAGCACTGCTGCAAAGTAAATTAAAGCAAACTACCGTAAAGAAAACAACTGTAAAGCGCACTCACCTCCACCGTTTTTGTAGCATAGATACGGGAACCTCCAGACGTTACCGAGTCCAACGCTATATCCGATGCAGGTGAGCAGGAACTCAGTGGGTGACGACCACTGGGTCCTCTGCTGTCCCTGCTGCTTCTTATCGTCGAGGGGCGTCGTTTCAGCCGTCGGTTCCTCCTTCTTCTCCTTCTTCGTCTTCTCCGGCTTCTTCTTCTTCTCGACGACCTCGATCTGGTGGTTGTTAGGGGCGGCTTCTATATCGCCATCCCCGTCCGACGTAACGCAGGACCTTAGCCGGTCGCAGATGCCCATCGCTGTGATGGTGCGAGGTCCGACAGGGAGCAGGTGGTGGAAGAGGAGAGCTGGTCGTCGTGGTCGCCTTTGGAGCCGTCGTTGTTGCTGGCAGTGGACAACGGCAGGGAGGACGATGGATGGGTCAGTGAAGCTCAATGCTGCTGCTGCTGTTGTAAGATGCGGGGGGAGGACGATGGCGAGGAGTTGTGACGTTGGTATACGTCAGTTGTTCTTGTTGTTGTTGTTGTGAGCGTGCCGTATTTGCGTCGAAGTCTACATGTGGAACAATACAAATTTGACCGTTTATTTATTTATTTAATCATCAGGAGCACTTAAATATTTTATTTATTTATTTATCCATTTCTATAGTGCCTCTTCAAGCTCTCTACTCTACTCAGAGGTGCTCCCGACTACAGAGTGGACACTGCATCGGAGTTTCACGCCGAAGCGCCCAAGCAATTGCGAGTGAAGGACGTGCTCAAGGTCCCTACGTGGCGGCTTGAGGTGGATTCGAACCTCGAACCTTCCGGCTTCAAGGCAACGACGCCACCACTACACCACCGTGCCCCATATAGCACCCATTCACGACTGTCTACTCAAAAGTGCTCCCGATCCAACCTCGGCTAAATAGAACAGTCTTATGGCTGGAGAAGAACATGGAACAATACAACAGTTGGTATTTATTTATTTATTTATAAATTCATTACGTGCACCTATAAGCTCTTCTTAGAACTTCTATTAGGGCTATAGTGAACTTAGTTAAGTTTCAAAGTCTCAGACTTGACGTACTACTGAACATTCTGGGCCCGAGCATTGCTTGAGATGCACAATATATTCGAGCATGAAGAGTATGTGTTGACATCCCAAAAAGCAATGAAAAATGGAGAAAAAGTGGTCCAGAGATGCGCATCCCTGCTGGTTAATTTAGAAGACATAACTGCCGCAGAGATGTCGAACACACAAATATATCACACACACACATACATACACACCCAGGAGTCCGGACGTAAACAGAAAACACCGCCGTCCCAGAAACCACGGTCTGTAAACAACAAGTTTTGGGACCTCTTCCAAGTTTATTTCTGGTCGGTGTTAATGAACTAATAAACGCAAGAGTAGGCCGTTAGCTTTCCGGCTGGAACCATTCTACCTCATTCCGTTACAAACCCTTCCATTACCTTTTATTTCTTTTTCCATTTCCCGATTTTCAGCATAGTTTACATTTACTATCTGCCTTTTAGATTTTCATTTGTTTACTCTTATTTATTTGGTATTTGTTTATTAATAACCATTGTTTAATAGCGATTAATCGTCAATCATTGACATCGAGCAAGTTGAGTGAAGGAAATGTTCCAAGATCTTCAAACAGCATACCACTTTGAACAGGTAAGGGTCTAACCATTCTCCCCATATTAGATGGTAAATGCTTAAAAAAATTGACAGCTTTGCACCAAAAATGCCTATACCACCTACAAGCCTCCCAACACAAGTTCCATTTTCTGAAAGGAGCAAAACGTTGTTTGCATACATGTGTGTGTGTGCGCATGTGTGCGTGTGCAAGCAGGTGTGTGTGTGTGGGTGTGTGTGTGCAGGTGTGTGTGTGTGTCTGTTCGTGTGTGTGTCTGTTCGTGTGTGTGTGTGTGTGTGTGTGTGTGTGCAGGTGTGTGTGACAGCGTGTGTGTGAAACAAAGTGTATAACGACAGTGCCTAATTGTATCTACATAACTATCACACAAGCTTATATACAGCTCGAGGAATGAAAAAAATTACGGCTTAAATTGGTAAAAAATTCATGCACTTTTCTGCTAATGCACAAAATATCATTTCCATGATTAATTAATTGAGCACAAAAAATTAATTTCGACGTGTCTCTCTCTCGATGGAAGTTAATGAACAAGATTTGGTTTTAATATTATTACGACACGGGTTTAATTAATACAGTTTTAGCGCAATGAAACAGACGCACCGGTGCCATGCAAAAATCAATATTCACGGTCTTATGGGAAAGGCCATATTTCCCGGCTCATCCAGTAACGGATAAATGGTCCACTTTCGCAGCCGAGATCACAATCGCGCGCACACACACACACACACACATACGGACGAACAGACAGACAGACGGACAGAAGCATCCATCACAGGCACTTAGATACATAAAACGTGTATATTCAATTCAATTTCATTTCCAGACTTATTAAGCGCCTCTCGCAGTGGATCCTAATCAGAGGTTCTCCGAGTGCGAGAAACCCACGGAAAAATAAGTCTTAACCAAGATGGAAGTTAATGAACAAGATTTGGTTTTAATATTATTACCACACGGGTTTAATTAATACAGTTTTAGCGCAATGAAACGGACGCACCGGTGCCATGCAAAAATCAATATTCACGGTCTTATGGGAAAGGCCATATTTCCCGGCTCATCCAGTAACGGATAAATGGTCCACTTTCGCAGCCGAGATCACAATCGCGCGCACACACACACACACACACATACGGACGAACAGACAGACAGACGGACAGAAGCATCCATCACAGGCACTTAGATACATAAAACGTGTATATTCAATTCAATTTCATTTCCAGACTTATTAAGCGCCTCTCGCAGTGGATCCTAATCAGAGGTTCTCCGAGTGCGAGAAACCCACGGAAAAATAAGTCTTAACCAAGATGGAAGTTAATGAACAAGATTTGGTTTTAATATTATTACCACACGGGTTTAATTAATACAGTTTTAGCGCAATGAAACGGACGCACCGGTGCCATGCAAAAATCAATATTCACGGTCTTATGGGAAAGGCCATATTTCCCGGCTCATCCAGTAACGGATAAATGGTCCACTTTCGCAGCCGAGATCACAATCGCGCGCACACACACACACACACACACACACATACGGACGAACAGACAGACAGACGGACAGAAGCATCCATCACAGGCACTTAGATACATAAAACGTGTATATTCAATTCAATTTCATTTCCAGACTTATTAAGCGCCTCTCGCAGTGGATCCTAATCAGAGGTTCTCCGAGTGCGAGAAACCCACGGAAAAATAAGTCTTAACCAAGAGAAATGGTAGAAACAGCAGATAGCGCACCAGCTACGGTCTTAGAGCGAGTTATATCAGAAAGGTCATTGAACGGAAAGGGCCAACAACAAGAGGCACAGGCATGGTGCTGTGCTGTGCAGTCTGAGACGGAGACACTAGAAGGTCATGGCCGGTCTAAAGAGCGGCGAGTAGAGGACGTCCATAGGCAGTCGAGATTATAGGCGCTGCACTTGGCCCAATATATACATGTGTGTGTGTGTGTGTGTGTGTGTCTGTGTGTGTGTGCGTGTGCGTGTGCACGTGGGCGTGCGAGTGCCTTGGGTAGGTCACTGTCTTTTGCCACTTAAAAATTCAATTCAGAGCACGGCCACACGGTAAACGCTTTCCCCGTAAATTAAATTTCTTCTGGAATTGACGCCAAAATCCAGTTAAGCCGCTGCAACGCCACATCATGTTTAACACTCCGCAGTGCACCGCATATGCCACAGTGCACATGAAAATTGAATGGATTCCAGCTTACGCTCACCATTAATGATTTATAATCCCATGGGTAATTATAGACGCCGTATCAAGCGCAAGCACACGCGCCGCACAGGAGTACACACACACAAACACACACACACACATACACACTGTGAGCCTGTATAAATTTGAAATAGGTTCCTTTAGTGGAATCAAAAAATATATAATTGAACGATAGTTCTCAATCACTTCTCTCTTCCGAGTCAATAAAATTTCCCGAAATTTACCAGTTTTTCCTGTTAGGAAGTCAGGCCTCAAAATGCACATGTGATTGTAGTCAAGTCAAAAACCCGGTTGCAGATTAATTAGGCCTACCATTGATGAATGCATCACACCAGAAAATGACACAATCACTCTAATGACCTCCCCTCCCACGCCCTCACTTCAAGCAGTCGGTTAGTGCCAGTCTGAATCCAACTAAAGGAGGAGGGACACTATTAAACGTAAACTCCCACGTGCTCATTAAACCCACTCTTTAATAAAGTAATATCAGTTATAGAATACCCCGTTAAAACTTACCCCTTTCCAATCGACGACAGTATCCACACTATTATTGACGATTTGTTTATTGCGACCACACGCTGCGGTATCTCTGTACAAATCGACCATCACTAATATTTATGTCGCGTACAGACAGACACTAACGCGGCAAGAATGTGGCGCAGGTCAAACAAACACACACACACACGCACAACAGATCTAGTCTTTCACCGGGCAGGCTGCTTTCATGAAACGGAACGTTACTGCCGCACACACCAACCGTTTCAGTGTGAATTTCACGCCTACAGGTTCCTGGCATCACTTTAGAATTGCTTGAATATTTACTGTTTTTGTTAAACATTTCCTATTAGAACGTCGTATATTAATATGTGACGCACGATCTCATCACTACCCATGCTTAATAGGTGGCTTTGAAATATCCGATCACGCATAATAATAAATATATTATAATCTCCGCCTTTCACAGATAGCGGAAAAAAACTCTCGCACAATGGAAATTTTTTCGCCAAACCCCGAGCGCTGAGCGACGCATGAATGTGAACGGTGCATGAATATTCATGAGGCTGATCGATTAATTATTCAGAAGATGCGGCGGGGCTAAGGTCGTTCGAGTGATCAGCCGTTGGATTAATTTCATGTCAACAAGGGCATTCTTTCGATGCATCCCTCTCCAATGTCAGGGATTTGATACGGGGTAATACCTCAACCATGGGGCTGCTATGCCCGAGGCCGCTCGGGCGGGCGGGCGGGTGGTCGGCGGGCCAGCTGGCCGAACGTTCAAGCCTAGCAGAATTGCTTAGAAACCCGCCAGGTTGTTGGTTGCTATGGTGACGAAGTTGGCAGGCACACTACAGAACTAGCGTAGTATTATAGTCGGCGTGTTTGAATTCTCCATCAATCAATGCCAGCGTTAAACTAACCTTGGCTAATAGATGCACGCATATGTAGTATAGTTATGTGTGTGCATTTATTAGTCAAGGTGAGTATATAATTATATAATTATATATATTATACAAGGACTACCTAAGTTGCCCTTCACTTGGTTCCTGGCTTAGCGTGATTAATGAAGACTGGCGCATTGATTACTGCACAGCTTGTGACGACAACAACACAATGAGAACGATGACCGTGAATAACGACGACGACGACGATGATGAACTGATGATGAACTGATGATGAACTGATGATGAAGATGATTGATGATTGATGATTGATGATTGATGATTGATGATTGATGATTGATGATTGATGATGATGATGATGGATGATGGATGATGGATGATGGATGATGGATGATGGATGATGGATGATGGATGATGGATGATGGATGATGGATGATGGATGATGGATGATGGATGATGGATGATGGATGATGGATGATGGATGATGGATGATGGATGATGGATGATGGATGATGGATGATGGATGATGGATGATGGATGATGGATGATGGATGATGGATGATGGATGATGGATGATGGATGATGGATGATGGATGATGGATGATGGATGATGGATGATGGATGATGGATGATGGATGATGGATGATGGATGATGGATGATGGATGATGGATGATGGATGATGGATGATGGATGATGGATGATGGATGATGGATGATGATGATGATGATGATGATGATGATGATGATGATGATGATGATGATGATGATGATGATGATGATGATGATGATGATGATGATGATGATGATGATGATGATGATGATGATGATGATGATGGCAATAAACAGATGATGATCATCATTATTATTAAATTCTCGATGATGAATCGATGATCGAAATAATAATGACGAAAATAGTATCCAACAGAGTCATGGTCCGCCTTTACTACCCTCCTTTAGTCATCATTTTAGTTTAGATATCAATATCATTTAGTCATGATGATAATGATGATGATGAATTTATGGCAATGAAATGACGACGATGATGTTTAAAATGACGACGATGATGCTGATGACGATGATGATGTACTTGAATCATCGACAGTATATGAAGGTCGTTTAGAGAGATTTATTGGAACTAGGAGTCAGCTGCTTCCGACAAACTAAAAGCCCGACAATGATCTATGGCGGAGATAATGAGTATTTCAACATGCCAGTCACATTCCTAGCCATTAGCCATATATATCTCATCCCCACACACTATTTGCCACACGCAACTCGCAATCAAACTAACGAGAAATCTGCTCCACTTTCATTACAACTAGGAGCCATAGAAGCGACTATAGAGCGCACACAGCATTGCCGACTCAATGATTACAGATACACAAGACTATACTGGATACACAATTAATTTATTACAGATAATGACAGCATAACTGTCCTTAGACAGCACGGTGCATTCTCTACCCATCGCCGCCAAATGTCTAGCATCAGGAGCTGACAGTGGTACTGAATACTGATGGCAACTGACACACAGTATATATCGTATACCTCAGTGAAATTTATGGAAAAAAGATAAATAATTGATAAAACGAGGCACTTCCACCGACAGTGGGAAAATTTCTGTTCTTGGTAACACTGAAGAAAAAGTTGGGGAAGCTGGTCAAAGTCTTATGAATATTCATGAAGCAGTGTCGCCAGCCTTATGAATATTCATGAAGCAGGTGTCGCTAGCCTTATAAATGTTCATGAAGTAGTGTCGCTAGAACATCAATTGGTCAAAATCAGATCACTGGACAGCAGCAGCAGCAGCAGCAGCAGCAACAGCAGCAGCAGAAGGGTGCTGCTATTATTATCCCCGGGTTATTTCCCAGTCAGAGGACGACTAGGACAATTCCTTGGAAAGCGTTGGTGGGCTCGGTGGCTGTCAAGCAGATGCGCCCAGACGAGATTAATAACATCAGGCAACAGTGTCTTCAATGCCCGTTTGTCCAGCATTAACCGTCCAGCACTTAATGGCAGGCAATCCGTATGAAGTGAATGAATGGTAAACACGGCAACAAGAGATTGGCGATTTACCATGCACTAAGAATAGCGCACGTCTTGACAGATTAAATATACGAGGCAGAGGGAATATTCCGAGGAGAAGGAGGGCTTATACTGCAAGTCTGCAACATAAAAACCAATGTTAAGATTGACGCTTAGTAGGGTGTCACAATATTACTATGCTTAGTGCTTACGGGCTAATTAAGTAATACCTGCACTTAACGGCCGAAATTTCTGCCCCAAATTCTGAACAGGCATTTGCAATCATATATATATTCTGTGAATGCAGAATTTCTAAAATGTATAAACTAAGCTCATGGCATCAGTTTATTGATGAGCTATACATCATATTCAGCAGATATACCAAGAAAGAGAGAGAGAGAGAGAGAGAGAGAGAGAGAGAGAGAGAGAGAGACAGACAGACAGACAGACAGACAGACAGACACACACAGATACAGACATATAGACAGACACATTGACAGAGAGAGGAGCTACTATATGCATATTAAATTGCTATTGACACTATCAATATCAGTGCCAATATCAACGTTGTATGGTCTTTCTCCTGTAGTGACATTGGCACCAACTTATTGATATTGACATTGGCATTAATTTATTGATATTGGCATTGGTATCAACATTTATATTGGCATTAATATTGATACTGGTATTGATATTAGTAGGTGCAGAACTAGATGGATCAAGTGTATATAAAGGAATTCATGAAAAACCGAGACTTCAATGCTGGAGTGGAAGAAGCCTGATGGATAAAGATAGAAGATCTGTAGGCAGATAGAGGTGGTGGGCGAGCAGCTGGAACAGCAAAGGAACAAAAAAGAATGCGTGGAATGCAGTAGATTCGTTCAGATATTGATCCAAACAAGTCGATAATCTTATCTACATCGACAGCTTCTAACCAGACTCTGAATCTTACAAGCAGTCAGCAGGATTCCTTTGCTATCGGTCGATTAAATATTTGCCTAGAATCCGAGTAACTTGGCCGAAGTTATCTAAACATGATAAAGCATTGACGTATACTGTGCGGTCTTAGTCAGCAGTTACTTCACTATGCATTTATGGGTGTAGGACATTTCCCCCCCTGGACATTTCCCCCCCCGGACGTTTCCCCCCCTGGACATTTCCCCCCCTGGACGTTTCCCCCCCCCCCCCGATTTCGACTAGGACATTTCCCCCCCGGACATTTCCCCCCCCCCCCCCCCGTTCTATGCATACCTTCTAAATATGGTTGAAATATTTCAAATTGGTCATTAAACAGTTTATCCAACGCTTTGTATTGTATTGTATTGATGCATACGGGGTTTAATTTGGAGCTGGATTGATGAAAATATTCTTGCTTAAATTGGAGCTGGATTGATGAAAATATTCTTGCTTAAATGGAAGCTGGATTGATGAAAATATTCATGCTTAAATGGAAGCTGGATTGATGAAAATATTCTTGCTTAAATGGAAGCTGGATTGACGAAAATATTCTTGCTTAAATGGAAGCTGGATTGATGAAAATATTCTTGTCTAAATTGGAGCTGGATTGATGAAAATATTCTTGCTTAAATGGAAGCTGGATTGATGAAAATATTCATGCTTAAATGGAAGCTGGATTGATGAAAATATTCTTGCTTAAATGGAAGCTGGATTGACGAAAATATTCTTGCTTAAATGGAAGCTGGATTGATGAAAATATTCTTGTCTAAATTGGAGCTGGATTGATGAAAATATTCTTGCTTAAATGGAAGCTGGATTGATGAAAATATTCTTGTCTAAATTGGAGCTGGATTGATGAAAATATTCTTGCTCTAAATTGGAGCTGGATTGATGAAAATATTCTTGTCTAAATTGGAGCTGGATTGATGAAAATATTCTTGCTTAAATGGAAGCTGGATTGATGAAAATATTCTTGTCTAAATTGGAGCTGGATTGATGAAAATATTCTTGCTTAAATTGGAGCTGGATTGATGAAAATATTCTGGTTTAAATTGTTGAAGATGATAAAAGCAATCGTTTCCGCTAGAGTGTGGCTTCACGGAACTTTGTTCAACTATCGCCAGCCATGTATACCAGTCTGTCCACAGAGCTATGGTTGCTTGAAAGTGGATTCAAATTGAATTAGCCAATTGGCTTAGAATATAAAGGTAGAGAGAGCATTCTCCTTTGGTATTAGGCTACTCTACTTGCCATGGCACAATGTGGTTGTGGTGGTGGCGGTGGTGGTGGTCGTGGTGGTGCTGGTATGATGATGACAATGATGACAAGAATAATAATTTCACAATAACTTTACAATAATAATAATTTTATAATAAAAAAAATAATAATAATCACAATATCAATAATAACATTAATAATAATAATAATAACATTAATAATAATATTCGTATTATTATATCATATTATATTAATATATAATATTATATTATTTACGTTTTCGGATAATTTTTTTAAATCCCGAGGGATCCGAGATACCTTGGGTAAAAAAAAAAATAACCCTACAGTAAAATTGTAAAATCATTGAAAGTCATTGAGTTTATAAATACTGTTTGCCGTTATTTTGTATTTGGTTGATTCTAATCAATAAATGGCTACTGTTATACTACTACTAACCCTCATGTGGGCACAACTTAGAAAATAGCTCACAATCTAAAGGTCATCCAAGGGTGCCCGGTCCTATTTGGTTGTGTGTGCACATGTGAGCTTTAGTTTCGAGAAGCATGTACATCACACGGTTTATATAATATCACTTGAGAAAATGGATTCAAATTTAATTAGCCAATTGGCTTGGAATATAAGGGTAGTTGCTTATTGTTTAAATAAACAGAGAATATATGGTGGGAAGGACTTCATGCCTCGCTATTTTCCCATGCTTCTGACGAGCACACGGGCCTTGAACAACTTAACCGAATAATGGGTACAAAAGTTTAAGGCCATAAAATTCTAGATCCACAATCGTCAGCACATCGACCCTGTGACAAGACCCACTGTATTATTGGCTTTATCTTTTGCTACTAAGCTTTCTAAGTGTCCTTCGTGCCCTTCTGAGAGTCCTTCTATGTGTCTGTCTAAATGTCTTTCTATGTGTCTTAGAGTGTGCGCATTTCTGTGAATGACGTACACCATGTGCAAACTATGTGTCTGTTGCTCCACGGGTAATATTGTATTGTACTCTGTCTGTCTGTGTATGAGTGCTGTCTGTCTGTTTGTCTGTCTGCCTCCCTATCTGATTGACTACCTGTCTGTCTGTGTCTGTCTGTGTGTGTCTGTCTGTCTGTGTGTGTCTGTCTGTCTGTCTGCCTTCCTATCTGATTACTACCTGTCTGTCTGTGTCTGTCTGTCTGTCTGCCTGTCTGTCTGCCTATCTGATTGACTACCTGTCTGTCTGCGTCTGTCTGTCTGTCTGTCTTGTCTGTCTAAGGCACTAGTTTCTTCATTAGAATTTGTCTAGACTTCTCATGCTCTATGGCTCACTTTTTTGTATCATACATTATTTCCTAAAGCTTCTAAGAAATCTTCTCTACTAGACGTTGTAGCAATTTCGCAATTCACCATAAATTCATTATCTTGTTGCTTGCTGTATCCCCATTGGCACAGTGACCCTTGCATCTCTACCTATTGATCCACCAACTGCTCTGTTTCATCTTCCCATATAAGACTGTACAGCACAGTGTGTGTCCCATATTATGCAGGCCTCCTCAGCTAGGGAAGGAGCTTCCATATAATATCCAAGGGTCCTGGGGTGGGGCTATCTGGGCAGCCAACGCATACGGGCAGGGTAACAAATGTGGCCCTGTCTTATAATTTAAGGCTTCGACTTTATGTGCATATAATAAATGTATAATATTATATAACAAATTCCTGTGTTTCTTCATTTACAAATTTTACAGGATATCATAAAATGTCTGTCGTATAAGGACGTTTGTGCACTTCCGAGCTTAGGAAGGAGGTAATTTCAATACACACTTGTATCGTTTTGTACTACATTCTAGTGTCAGTATGTGTGTGCGCGTGTGCGCATGCGTGTGTGTGCGTGCATGTGTGCTAGTGTGGGCGGGTGTGTGATGGTGTGCACGCGTGTGTGTGTGTGTGTGCGCTAAGGAGGTTCTGTGAGTTAAGGCACAGTGATTTAATGAGGTACTCCTGTTTAATTTATCATTATTTCTGCATTTATCATGTCACATCAATTACCAAGAAGGCATCAATTAAAGGAGCTGAACCAATGTACTACACATAAAGGATCTACTCAAGGCTTCTCAACAGTATAAATGACATGAAATAAAGGAGCTCAGAGTCAAAATACAACGATTTACATGGTAAGGACATAGCTATGCAAATCAGTTCAAGGCATCATAATGAACCTACATCACAGCGGTAAAAGTCAATGCGCTAACCACTCAACCAACGTGCTACTTCCATGCTTTTACATAGAAACACTCATTCATTCATTCAAGTTTTTATATAGTACCTCTTCAAGGAAACTCAGAGGTGCTCCCGATTCCAGCAGCACGGCAAAAAGAAGTTTTCAGAATAAGCCAGTGTTTATAATAATGTG
Organism: Lumbricus terrestris; assembly: GCA_949752735.1. Classification (NCBI taxonomy): domain Eukaryota; kingdom Metazoa; phylum Annelida; class Clitellata; order Crassiclitellata; family Lumbricidae; genus Lumbricus; species Lumbricus terrestris. The sequence continues at coordinate 37,598,643 of OX457048.1, forward strand.
TCAAGAGAGTGACTAAGGGAACAGGCGCAGCTCTTACCGCCGGGTCAACCATACAAGAAAAAGCATGAATGACATGAATAGACATAGTGGGAGTAAGCATGAGTAAGCACTAGATGTAACCTAAAGGCATATATAATGCTTTTTATAGTGAGAAAGAACAGACATTTTTCAATTAATCAATAACAACGACTGTGCTCAAAACACAATGAACACAAACCAGTACACCAGACACTTTTCACTTCCCATTTCCTTCACATTTCCTCATTCAATGGTATACCTTTCTCTCAACTTCTCTTTCGCTTCCTATTTCCTGTTTCCGCTTTGTTCCCTTAATCTTTCCTCCTTGTTCCTTTCCTCCTTATTTCATTCCTCTTCCCACTTTGTTCCCGTAACCTTTCCTCTTTGCACCTTCCTTTTGTTCACTCGGACCTATCCACCCTCTCACAATAATAATTTTTCCCCACATGTATCGATCTTTGTCTATTGGACATACATGATTGAAGAATTGAGCTGGTCTGCTTTACTTTGGGTCTTCCGAGCCTATCCCAGGTTTCTTGTTATATGGCTGCCTAACGGGCAGTCAGTCTGCCTGTCTACTCTCTGTATACATCTGCATGTCTGTGTGTTGTCTGGATGTCTGTGTATCCTGTGTATCTGCATGTCTTGCAATGTGCATGTACCAAGATTTTTGTGTGTGGGATTGCGTGCGTGTGTGTGTGTGTGTGTGTCTGTGTGTGTCTGTGTGTGTGGTCTGTGTCTGTGTGTGACAATGCGTTTGTTCCTCCTAGTATCTTACTACAAAAATGGTAAATTACGAAATTCCCAAAGGACCCCACCCCTCCTCTACCTCCACTCACCGTCTCCCACTTGGCTGGGTTCCTATCTCATTTAAGCCTCATCCAGAGGTCCCTGTTTGAACTTACCCCATCCCGTGCAGGCTGATATTTTTCCCAAACCCAATAATCGGGTTACTCAGGACTACAAGTTCACGCATTCCCGATCTATTTATAGCACTCAGTCCGTGTAGGAGACAGTCGGTCTCCTCATTTACCGTCCATGTGTGTATGCGTGTGCGCGCGTGTGTTGTGTGTGCATGAGAGTGGTTGGGTGTTTTCAATCAACGCCCGCCCGCCTTGCCTGCCTGTCTGTCTGTATGTCTGTCTGTCTGTCTGTCTATCTTCACTGTCTATTCACCATTTGTGCATGCCCATACCTTTGTCTGTCCCAACCTGTCAATATTACTCAGACTGTATAAACGCAGAAAGGCTTCCTCTGCGCACTCTCGTGACCTTTAACCCGCCCCAAATCAACAACATCTTGGGTGCTCAGTGTGCAATACCTTCCGCAGGTATATATCAATAATATTCTAACACCACCAACATCGCAATCAGCGATTACATCAAATTCTACCAGGCTCAGGTTTCAATAAGTATCAGATAAATCTTCTGCATTATAATATTGGCAGCACTGACGTCAATTTTATCAGATCTCTGGCAGTTTCCAAAACAATATTAATGCATAACAGCATTGCGCAAGTGTGCAGCCAACACACAGACAAGTTTTTGGAGCGAGTCAGGTGAATGTTTATCACTGAACCACCTACCACAAACAGAACTACGTTCCTATGCCACGTGTTTGACGCCTTTGTAATGAATACGAAGATACACTATATAACACGTCTTGATACACACATACATAAGTACATACATACATACATAGATACATACATACAATGTCATACATACACTTACATATACTTAGCACCAGCAGGGTGGGAATTGTTGAAAAATAACTGGGGTCAGAATTTGATCCATGTGGAGATGGGGTGTGAATAAAAGATTACTATGAGGTCCCAAGAAAGACATTAGGGTTGAACTCGATCAACTCCTCGGCAATTCTCACCCTGGTCAGTGGCACCAGCCTACTTGTGCAGATCAGTTCATAGTATATTCGTTATTTCCAATAATTATTGGTAAAAAAACCAGGGCTTAAAGTGTGCCAAGACGGTCATGGACGGCGTCCAAGCACTTATTTTCAAATCTGAACGTCATCCTGCCACTTATTTCGCCAGTCACACTGGAAAGTTAAGGAGCGTCCAGGCACTTCTTTTGGAAAGATAAGGGGCGTCCAGGCGCTTCTTTTTTTTACACTTTTAGCACTGAAAAAAACTGATAGACACTCCCCTTCTAGTAGGCCAACTGAGACTAGCTAATTTGTCATCATCAACGAGCATATGGTGGGCTTACATGAAATGTAGTGTTTGTCATTTTTCGCTGGCAATACAAGATTGTGACTGTAATATTCTGTAAAATAGTAGCTCCAAGCAATTTAACAAAATCATCGCGATTCCGAATGTTATGAAAAGCATTACGGTGATGACTCCATAAATTGGTCCGATTAGCCTGATAGCAGTGATAGATTTCCTATATAAAGGCTATTATTGCCGTTAGAACGCGTTAGATTAGCCTTATAAGTTACCTTGCATCACTTCAGAAGATAATTCCCAGAAGAAAAACGCAAAACGCTATCCATCAAGATCAAGAACGATAAATACAGAAGCACACACCGCCAACACTCGACACAATTATTAATAAACAATAAAAACTGACCTTATTATTCGATCCACGACCAATATAAATATAGACTGGAACTTGCCGGGCGCTCAGTGAGTGTGCATACATGTGTCACACGAGTGGAAGAAACATAAAAATTCTCCAAATTATCGGAAATGTCAACACCGTAGCAGATTTCGGGTCAATTCAAACGTAAAACGGAGTTCTTTGACGTATCCGAAAGCAGTATTTTAACCTTTTTCCACTTAAATTAACGAATAAACGATCAATTTGTTTGAATAAACGAATAAACGTCTGTGGAAATTTCCACGATGATTCCTGCTGCACGGATCAAACAAAGTTGGCTGGCTGCCAAGCGCTTAAGCAGACGATCGCGCAAAACGCTGTGTTCCACTCAACTTTAACGTAATAATTCTTATTAATTAATCAATTCTTAACTGACAAATCATACGAAATTAATTTCCATTGTTAGTTATTGGCCGTGTGAAGTCAATAAATTGCAGTATTGCTTGTCAATGCTTGAAAGGTTTGACATGAACTGAGAGAATGCCAGCAGCATCCGAGTTTTGCGTTCACCGAATAAGATAGTCAATACGTGCACGAGCGCGTCGAGTTTCGACGCTTCGAGCCAGAGAGAGGTCACGTGACACCTCTAAGCTCTTCTGATTGGCGGAGAGAGTGTTCATTCATGCTTCGTGGTAGAGTGACTAGACCTTTTGGATATCGAACTAGGACGGAAGACGCGAAGGGCATGCATGTGTTGTTGCTTATTATTAATAATTTTTTAACGCCCGACGTAGAAAATTTCACTAGATATTAGAATGCATGACAGAAAGTTTGCTATTTCCCTCAATCGCTATCATCGTCAATCTGTTAGGGTCGACTATAATTATTGTCAAAGCAGTTCGTGGGGCGCGGTGGTGCAGTGGTGGCGTCGTTGCCTTGAAGCCGGAAGGTTCGAGGTTCGAATCCACCTCACGTCGTCGCGTAGAGACCTTGGGCAAGTCCTTCACTCACAATTGCTCAGCGCTTCGGCGTGAAACTCCGATGCAGTGTCCGCTCTGCATTAGGGAGCGCCTCTGAGTAGAGAGAGCGAGAGAGATTGAAGGGGCGCTATTGTGCGGCACTAGAAGTTTGCACTTTATGTAGCGCCTTGTAATAGTAATTGTAGTTAACTATGTGTGTGTAATGGTGGATGAGTGTGTGTGCGTATGATGATATGTGGGAGAATGTGGACCTGATTATCTAGACCACGCTGACGGTTGCAGAATTCAGGCCTGATAATGTAGCCCACGCTGACGGAGGGAAAACTTTGACCTACTTCTTTCCGTGTCTTTGCCGTGGATGGCGTGGCATACAGACAGGGACCGCGGCACTCATTTTGGAAGGAAGCAGACGGACAAAGGGAGAAAGCAAGCAGAAACAGCCGTTTCTGCTGATGCGAATCTGAAAGTGTATAAAAGGGAGTGACGACGAACAAACGAGGCCTTTTACGTTGAACTCGGTGGCAGAGAGGATGTGAATTGCGGCCCGCCGCGCCCTGGCGATAGATGGTCCAGGACGGCGTTAAAGATTATTGGAACTGAAGTTTCGTGGAGGCGTTAAAGATTACGGAGGCGTTCAAGAAGAAGTGAAGCTACGTGAAGATTATGCGACGAGTAATTCCGCAGAGTGAGGACGATGGTTTGGAGATTCGACGACGAGGATTTCGGGATGTCGTGAGAGGACTATTCCGAGAAGTTAAAGAGGCCTTTTACGTTGCGCTCGGTGGCAGAGACGACGTTAAAGATTCGACGAGGAGCTGAGGATTTCGTGGATTTCGTGAGAGGAAGTTGCCGCGAAGTTAAAGAGGCAGTGACGACGTCGACCTTGGATCAAAACGGATCAGGATCGGAAGCGTTACTGGAAACAGAGGATTTAGAGGATTGCCGTGAGGAGATATGCCACGAGGTTTGAGATTTGTGTATTTGAGGATTAGAGGACTGCCGTGAGGAGATATGCCACGAGGATTGAGATGTGTGTATTTGAGGATTTCGTGGAAAGACAATCCACGAGTGAAATTATGGAGCGAGTTACGTAAGACTGTGCTCTTCTTTACGACGAAGGCATCGGACGAGCTGCGAGGATGACGATTGCTCAGGCCTAACTGGAACTGTTGGAGGATCGAGTAAGCACGCGTCTATTCGGAGGATAGGACGAATGGCTGGACTCGACAAAGAGGACGAAAGGAACTGGATTGCGAAGGAATTGAAACCGAACGATGCGAGGGTATGTTACGTGGGCTATAGCAAGTCAATGTTTATATATTGGGGAAAAACCCGTACATGAAATTCTCCCCTTTATCAGCTGTTGCCTTAGTTGAGCCGTATGAATGAATGAGCGAGTGTGTGTTTTATTCTTTGCTATTGTTCTAGCGCCGTATTATGATTCGTGTTATTATTGTGAAATTGTGTTTAAGATACATAGCGGAAACGCTATTCAAATACTGTGTCTGGATAATTTTGTATTTAGTGACTGAGTTAGTTTAATGACGGGGATGACTTTAGAACGACTGGAGAGACGGAAGAGACCAATGTGTGACTGTACTAAACTAGGCGACTATATACGCATATATATATATATATATATCGATACTATATAGAGACTATATACGGGCTGAGATGCGAGTGACGGTAGAGGAAGTTAGGGGAAGTTGGCAAGAAGGAGGAGGAGGTTAAACGAACCCAAGTTGTGAAAGAAAACAATCGTAGGGCAATGTCCTTCCGCGCCATACTCGGCTGGACCTTGTCAAGATGAACGGAGTAGGGCCCTGACCGTAGGAACAGGGGTGGTACACCAAACAGCAGGACTTAGCACCCCCGCTGGCCATCTCTGTGACTACACGACGTTCCAAGGGGGGCCAACACCTCTGGTCGATGAGCGGAAGGTCTGGTGACGGGAAGCGCTTGATCCGGGGGCAAGGGGGCAAGGGGGCTCCCTCCCGGTAGTGCCAGACCCGACGCGTAAACGACCACGACGGGGGTGCGGGAACGTACATAACATATAACAAGTGCACATACAAACAAAACAAACACGTTAGCCTAATTGTTTATTCTTGTAGGACTGTAGGCCTATTAAGAACTTACTGATTATAACTATTTGTACAGATGTGCAGTCTGATCATTTATTTACTTACTTCAATATGGTAGGCTATCTAGCAATTGTCTAGTTACACTACTCACGATAATGTCCACACTCACCAGTAAGTCCGCAGCACCATAAATGGCAATGCCAAGAGAACAGTCGATTTCAAAACGCTTGCTCATGCCGCATTGCAATAATTGTGTTGGGCTAAACTACTTTACGGAAAACTTCGCATAGTATACCAGCAATGAACAACAGCTAAATGGCAGATTATATACCAGGTTTTCAACGGGGTAATAATACTGTAGACCTATGGACTATGGTCTAGAATGCTGGATTGCCGTGACAAAATGAATGCTAATAGGGCTCATTATGATGGCATTCAGAATTACTCTCAGCCCATTGCAAACAGAGGACAGAAAGATACATACCATAGACCACAAGTGAGACATACATACATACAGACATACATACAGACATACATACAGGCATACATACAGACATATGCACAGGTATATACACAGACAGCAAGCCGTCATAGACAGTTATACAATGCATTAAGACTGTGTATGCATTGATAGTAACCCAATCCAAAGCTCAGAATGTTCATACACGACAGAATATGGATGACGGTCATTTTTAATCTATAATCGTCCACTGCTTTGGGGATGGAGAACTTAGGTTTATGGGGAATGGGGCGAAAAATGACCGTTTTGGGCGGACGACAACCTTGTTACAGATATGGGTGTAGGACATTAGCCCCCCCGGACAAAAGCCCCCCCGGACATTAGCCCCCCCGGACATTAGCCCCCCCGGACAAAAGCCCCCCCGATTTTACCTAGGACATTAGCCCCCCCGGACAAAAGCCCCCCTTTGTGCAAATCATGGAATAGTGCCGTACTTGTCACTGGCATTCACATGCAAACGAAAGTTCTTAGAGTCATTTAGGTCCTAATTGTGTCAGTAGGCCTAAATTTATAGACTTAGATTCGAAATGATATGGTCTATACAATCTATTTGTTCAGTGTCCTACAATAAAGGCTTGTTAACGTCAGTTAGTCTACGTCTCAGCTTCGTAGGCTTATTAGTGTCGTTTCAATTCAAAATTAGATTCAATACATTAGAGAAATGAACAAATGGGTCGACCTACTTGTTAGTGTCAGTTTGGCTACAACGAAGGTTTGTTAAAGTCAGTTAGGCATTAAACTTTTATCTATATTTCACAAACTTTGGACTTAGAATTTCTTACATTTATGTCGTTCTACAAAGACTACAACTAATGCCTTTAAATGTTTTATAATGTGCATAATAAGCCTTCAATTAGCTTTGCTTAAGCTTATTCTTACAGTGTTAAACCAATGTGCAATTTAGGCCTAACTTAACTTAGGTCCATTGTTACATTTTGTGCATCATTTTAGGTAATGATATCATAGACTGGGGGGGCTAATGTCCTACCTCGGGGGGGCTTTTGTCCGGGGGGGCTAATGTCCGGGGGGGGCTTTTGTCCAAGGGGCTTTTGTCCGGGGGGGCTAATGTCCGTTCCCCTACAGATATAGACCCACATTTTCTGGAGGATGCTACGTATATACATGTGTTCACAACCTCTCGATTTTTCCTAGTGGAGAAATTCTCATCCCTGAGGGTCACCCCCTCCTCCCCCCTCCCCCCAATAAACCTCTAGATTGAACAATGGATGACGGTGTGCCATTATGTGAGAGGTCAACATGTGAGTGAAGGGCTTGTTGAAGGTCCCTACAAAGTGCAAAATCACCGTCTCGGTAGAGGGTTCGAACTGGTGACCCTCAACGTTACAGACTCTAACCAATCGGCCCACAGAGACGCACATACAGACACACACACCCACACACATACAGACACACGCAGTAATTAAGGCAGACAGATGATATGCTGATTTTTTTTCTTTTCCCGAGGCTTTGAATATAGACAGTGTATATATATATACACATACATATATATATTATATATATATATACATAACTTATATTGTATACATATACAAATGAAAATAAACATGTGGGAGCCGTCCACAAATTACGTTACACCGCACTTTGACACGAATGTCATTTTGACAATCGTGTCAAAGTGTCACTCTCATAGTATCCACTATCCATGCAGTGAAGACGTCTCTGGAGGGAGGGGGAATTCCTCCCAGAAACATTTGAGAGGTGTTGTTTACATGAATACACGTCACATTGACCCCGCCCCTATCGTCACGGTTGTAAATACTAAGCACCATAAGCAGTTCGCCGATGCATAATGACACCGCAGTAGGCGAGTCTAAACCTCCTCGCCCCTTCTGGACGTGACGTCATTTACGGACGATGGTATGTATTTGTAGTCTGAAGTCTGAACTGACTAATGAGCATGCTGTTGAAGGTGACCATGGGTGGCAAGCGTCACAGCGTGCGTGCACATGCACTTGTGATCGCATCTATATGTAGTTGTCATCGTTTGCATCCTTCCTCCACACTCCACAGGTGAACGTTATTAAACGCACAGACCGTCTGGCATCGATTGCTGGCCTAAAAGACGTAAACAAAACGTGCATCTTAATCATAAAAGCATTTCTCTATTGTTTAAGCATAATGATAACTGATTGTGTAAAATTCCATTGTAAACAACGACACATATGATAATACAGGCCCTATGTATGCATGTATGTGTATGCATGTGTGCGTGCGTGCGTGTGTGCGTGTGTACGTTTGTACGTTTGTACGTGTATGTGTGCATGTGTGCATGTGTGCATGTGTGCATGTGTGCATGTGTGCATGTATGCATGTATGCATGTATGCATGTATGTATGTATGTATTTATGTATGTATGTATGTATGTATGTATGTATGTATGTATGTATGTATGTATGTATGTATGTATGTATGTATGAAAGATAGCCTAAACAATGAATTATATTATTTTTTTATTTGTCATCAGGACTATTCATTTGGAAAACATCTTCTGCTATGTGTTATGTTAAATTATATTGTCTGGCTCAGTCCAGGACCTTTATCTCAATTGGACCCTCGCTTTTGGGAGCGCTTTCTCCATCTACTCGATCTAAAATTCTATCTGGTTACCCCTCCTCATCTCCTCCCAGCGCCTGTGAACGGTTCACCATATCAGATGCGTTTTATAATTCTTTTATTACAATTCCATACGAATACCTGCACACCCTCTACGACTCGACTCAGCCACTGGTTGCACTCTGCCAGTGCCAGTCCCAAGGCTAGGCAACGGAGGAGGGCGTCGCTGATTATCTTTGTTATCACACAAAAACCGAAAGTCCGAAACTACTTACCTACATCTGCGAGAACTCTCAGCTACTGGTTGCACTCTGCCAGTGCCAGTCCCAAGCCCGGATAAAGGAGGAGGGCGACACTACTCACCTTTGACATGGCAGGGTCGTTAAACATTAGCAAGATGACTGTGCGATCATTATCAGCTACGGTCTTCCGTAGCAGCAGAAGCCGTGCATTAATAAACAGACCAGTGATGATGCAATAAACGCGACGTTACGACGCGGCCGAAAGACGTCAATGAAGCCCAGCGTGAAAGCTGCGTGTAGGAGAGTAGTAGACTTCAGTCCCGACACGTCTTCCCGCCCACCATCTTTAGACGAGCTCTAACATCTGCTTACAGGGACAGTGGTGGTAGTGCTCATGCTTGTGCTGCTGCTTATAACGACACTGTCATTCCAAAGACGATTGGTGTCGCCCTCCTCCTTTATCCAGACGTGGGACTGGTACTTCCAGAGTACAGCTAGTGGCTGAGTTTAATCCAGCATCGACGTGATAGTTATAGTTTGGATCAGTTCTTTAGTGTAGGAAAAGAAGTGCCTGGACGCTCCTTACCTTTCCATGTCGCTCTGGCATAATAAGTGGCAATAAGTGACGGTGTTCAGATTTCAAAATAGGTGCATGGACGCCGTCCATGGCCGTCCAGCCACACTTTAAGCGCTGGTTTGAATCGGGTGTCACTTGAGAATCGAGTTCGCGCCAATAAGGTTCCTCCACTAACTCCATAATAATTGGGGCCGACGTTTGAGTGAATAGACCTTGCCTTGGTTGTCATTGTTCAGGACGTCCGTCACCGGAACCTCGTGAGGGCATAGGTGCAATCACGTCCTAAAAGTTGGGGGACCATAATGAATCACGTCCTAAAAGTTGGGGGGCCATAATAATAAAGTTAGGGAACCACTCAAAAGTTGGGGGGACGCGTCCCGTGGTTCCCATAGGGTGGTTGCGCCTATGCGTGGGGGGCGTCCATTTTGCCCGCCAAAATAGCTGATGACAGATGCGCCAATTTCTCCATGCGGGGGCCATGGCCGGATTTGCCCCCTCCCCCTAAATCCACCCTTGGTGCTCAACACAACCAGCACACAGGCATATATGTTGTTAATTAAAGCGCCTCCCTTTCCCTATTATCAGGTCTTTTACGATAAATTACACCTATTGATACGATGTCTAAATATTCTGGCTATAGGCCTAAATACACCTATTATCTGGACAGTGACGCGCGCTTGCTTTGTTTAATTAACAAAACAATAGAAACGACTGAATGGGGATTAGAGACAGCAGCGCACGGAACAACTTGTAGCCTATAATTATTAATCAGCTGTAATGGGTTATTAAGGGCAGAGGCCAATGCTTATCTGTGATTACGCTTAATTACAGTCAATCCTCGCTGCCTATCAGCAACAACACAACCAAGAATCAGGAGCGTCTGTGAGTGATCATTTGACGCGGCGGCGTTCAACAATGTGACGCTAACCGATCTAATTACCCGCTTGTTCAGCGACAATTGTGTCAATATTATTATTATTATTATCAACGATGAGTATTAGGCTACTGTGTTAGCTGTTTTAGCTCATCCTACGAAACAACAATAACGGCCCCATTGAAACAATCAGCAGTAGGCCTATAATTATATAGGACTTAATTGTCTGTATGTAATCAATTGGTATTACCCTGGGCGGAGACCTAGGGGGGACAGGGAGACGGTTCCCCCCCCAATGGAGATGTTGGGGGGGACGGCCCATGCATTTGTCCCCTCAATCATTGAGCGTCACGACTAAAAAAAGGTCATCAACTTTTTTTGGCGGCGAAAATAGAAAATTTCGTCGAGATTTCGTCGGACGACTAAAAAAAAGGTCGTCGGAAATTTTGGCCGACAAAAGATGGAAATTTTTCGGCGACACTCAGCCACTTCCGCCCATGGGTATTAGCCTACTGTTCGCACTCTGACAGTGCTAGTCCCAACTGTCCCATGCCTGGATAAGGGAGGAGGGCGACTTTAATCATCTTTGTTGTGACAAAATGCCATAAAACAACAACAAGCCACGTGCATCAATTGACATCATGAGAATGTGGTTCGTTTGGGCTGGATCACGGACGAGCTCCTATAATTATATCTAGACCTCCATGGCTCGATCTACATGCGGTTTAGATATAATTCTGTGAATGTGAACATGGGTCTATAATTATCATGGGTCTGACCCACTGAACTTGCCCTAAATGATCTGGAGCGCATTTCAACATATACCGGTCCATAGATTTTGTTTTGACTGAGCGCATGTAATCTATAGTCGGCTCTATTAGATTGACTTCGGTGTTTATGGATCACCAGAAACCATTGCAGCTATGGTGAGGCGGGTGTAGGACATTAGCCCCCCCGGACAAAAGCCCCCCGGACATTAGCCCCCCGGACATTAGCCCCCCCGGACAAAAGCCCCCCCGATTTTACCTAGGACATTAGCCCCCCCGGACAAAAGCCCCCCTTTGTGCAAATCATAGAATAGTGCAGTAGCTGATTACTTGTCACTGGCATTCACATGCAAACGAAAGTTCTTAGTGTCATTTAGGTCCTAATTCTGTCAGTAGGCCTAAGCTTATAGACTTCGATTTGAAATGAACAATGGGAATGGTATACAGGGCCTATACTGTCTATTTGTTTAGTGTCCTACTGTAACAAAGAATCGTATACAGTAAGTAGGCCTACTTGTTAGTGTCAGCTTTGGCTACAACGGTTTGTTAAAGTCAGTTAGGCATTAAACTTTTATCTAGATTTCAAAAACTTTGGACTTATAATTTGTTACATTTATGAGAGACTTTACACAATGAGTTGTTTGCATCGTTAAATGTTTTATAATAGGCCTATGCATAATAAACCTTCAATTGACTTTGCATATTCCGAAAATGTTGAACTGATGTGCAATGTAGGCTTATTCGCTTAACTTAGGCCTATTGTTACATTTTGTGCATCATTTTCAGGTAATGGTATAATAGACTGGGGGGGGCTAATGTCCTACCTTGGGGGGCTTTTGTCCGGGGGGGCTAATGTCCGGGGGGGCTTTTGTCCGGGGGGGCTTTTGTCCGGGGGGCTAATGTCCGTTCCCCGGTGAGGCACGGTGGGCGATTGGTCAGAGAGGGCGGCGTGTATTATACGGGTTCGATTCTCGACCGAGGATCTAACAGTTACTGTGGATGTATTTTAGGTCTTTGTGCACTTGTTACAGCGCCCCTTCAAGATACTACTCAGAAGCGTGTCCCATGCTTACGATTTGCTGCCAGTTCTGTCCGTTTTCGACGCAACTTGACAATAATGGTTGCCATTTTTGTTTGCGAACAACGTGCAACGGTCGCTGCCTTAATAAGCGGATATTTGATCTGATTTGATTTGATTGATTGATTGATTGATTTGATTTGATTTGATTGATTTTATATGATTTTATTAAGTTAAGTTAAGCAACTTAAGCCCACACTAGGCAAATGAGCATTGTTCATTCATGGTAAACTAAGTGAAAAAGTGAAGGGTGCGATATCCAGGCCAAAGATCAAACAATCAATATTGCTTTAATTCTAATATCAGGTAAACATGTAGGCCTACGCAGCCGATCGCACGTGGAGTTTATAGTTCTGTTTTGAATTCGCCTACAGTAGGCTAGACAATACTGCAGTTAGGCCTAACTTGGCAGCTCAGCTGGTAGGCCTACTTGTTATCTGGTTTTGACAGCAGGCTATAGGCTAGTTGGGGACAGTGGGTTTGGTCTGCATGCGTTTATGACCGTGTAGCCTAAGAGTGTGAGAATTGTGGGGGAGGGAACTCGGGAGGGGGTTGGTGGAATATATGATCCAATTGGAATTGGGGTGTGAAGAACACTTTACTATGGGGCTCTAAGAAAACTTGGGGGTGAAACCCCACCCTCCCGGCAATTCTCACCGTGCATGTAGGTAGGGCTACCATCAGAAACTTAACATACGCAGAAGCGTCACTGTTATGTGTGTGCCACTGTGTGGTAGACTGGTAGGATTGGCAACAGGCTACAAGCTTGTTGATGTTTCATATCAACGACGATTAGTGTAATGTCGCCACGTGTCGCCCTTCTCCCTTCGCCGGACTTGGAGGGTTTGTGACGCATTTCCACTAGTCCAGCAGTATAGGCCCTCTTCATGCATAGGCTATATATATAAACATACATATATATATATAAATATACATATATATATATAAAATTATATATATATGTATCCCTATACATATATATTATATATAATAAATTTGTTTGTTGTTTGCATGTGCATTTACCCTTCAAACTCGCTACTCAGAGGCGCTCCCGACTGCAGCGCGGACACCGCATCGGAGTTTCACGCCGAAGCGCTGAGCAATTGCGATTGAAGGACTTGCCCAAGGTCCCTATACGCGGCGACTTGATGCGGATTTGAACCTGCAACCCTTCGGCTGCAAGTCAACGAACGTAGGCTATACCCACCACACCACCGCGCCCCTAATATACAAAATACATATAGGCCTATATCCCTATATATATTATATATAGCCTATATCTGTGGGAGTGGAATATTACAACAGCCTGGCTTGACATTCATTTCATAATAAGGCCTAGACTAAATTTAGCTAAATTTAGGCCTAGTTGTCTAACGTGACTCGCGTGTCGCATAGGCTATGGGCTAACAATAATTAGCCTAAGCCGCCGAACTGCGGTCCAGATTGTGGACCAATGGAGACACCAGCCAAAAAGTTGTGAATAGAAAAACAATTTTAAGCTCGGCAATAGCCTAACTGTTGACTAAAAACGGCTCAAGATATGAAAAATAGGTCAAGATATGGAAATAGGTCAAGATATGGAAATAGGTCAATAGGCCTATATGGAAATAGGTAATCCATTCGGAGAAAGATAACCGCGTGACTATAGTCTATAGGCCTATCAGCAAACAAAATCCGGTTTGGCCTACATGAACAAAATAGCTGCGATTTTTAAGGACGCGCTGTGTCAATAAGGCCTACTTAGCCTAGGCTACTATAAGATGATCAACTTCGCCATAGGCTTGGGACAGGAGCCAATTATCCAGTAGGATAGACTAATGTTAGTCTAGGGTTACTTAATTACTTAGCCTAATTACTTTCTACGAAATTAGGTGGACTTACACACAACCATTTTATTATATACGCCTTTGATCGACTTTCTCAATGTAGGCCTATATGTAGGCTACTGTAACAGGACCAGGACGTGAAACCCATCCCATTGCCCTCTTCCGAACCTGTGCGGTAACCTACTGCCAGCCCAAATCTGGATAAAGGAGGAGGGCGACGCTATTAACCAGGGCTGTTTTTAAGGAATTTTTAGAACTGCACAACTCCTTTCTTTCTCCATCTTCCATGGTAAATTACTTCCAATCATTGTCGGGTGACAATGACCTTTTTTGCTAGTTTTAACTGCACAGAACTTGTGACAGAAGTGCTTCTACAACTGCACAAATCCATTTAGAACTGCACATTTTGTGTACAACTGCACGTTAAAAAAACCTGCTATTAACCGTAATATGACTCTCTTCATTGGGCGATGGTTGGCATTTATAAACAAACGAACAAAATAATTATTCACACGCATATCGAATTAAAAAGGAGCTACAACATTTATATTAATTTTTTGGGCGACGTGTACTTAAATCGTTATTTCCCATGTCGTCGGAATTTACCACAATGTCATGGAATTTACACGTTTTTTTGTTGTTTTATGGGCGATGGCGTTGAACTAAACTAGGAAGCGGATGTTGTATTGATTTTCAGTGATTTAATCACATAATCATCGTGTAAGCAGATTACAAGTCATAATATTTGTGCTTTTAAATACCAAAAATCGCTTCGATGTAGACTATGGAGCCGTATTTGAGCTGTTGCAGGACTTGCGCAGGCTGCGCGACCGCGCGTGTCCTGGCTGCATGCCTGATAGAGCATGATGATCAGCAAGAGAGCTTGCAAAGATATTTGGACATCGGGCGTTGCATGGGGTTGTGGGCTAGTTATAGGAATTTGAAACGAATTGGCCTAGCTCCGGGATGTTTTGCAAATGGAATAGTTTAGGTGATTAAAAAAGCGTGTAAATTGTGTTAAAGCGTTGGCCTCAAGACGCCGGCCATTTTATAGTGTAATGCGTTGGTCGCCATGCTACGACTGTGATGTGCAGTAGGCTACATCTATTATGAGTATGTACGGGTAATAAACAATAACAACAATGACCTTGCATAATAATAATAATAATTACGACAATTTATATGGCGCAGGAACAACAGCCATGCCGTTACAAGGGCGCCTGCCTCCTTGCATGAGGATGAGAAGGGCCGGAGGTTGTGGGGTTCAGCCCCATAGTCTTTTGTTTAATGCCACAGTAGGTTGTGGGGTTCAGCCCCATAGTCTTTTGTTTAATGCCACAGTAAAGTCCTTGCGCACTCCCAAGTCCACATGATCAACGTCTGACCCCACAGTTATTTTTCTACCATTTTCATACTGTAGATTTAGGGTAGAAGAGCAGTAACTCGACTTGATTTCAAGTCCAACCGATCCATGAACAACACTGTACCACATCTCTGGAACGATCTGCATTCTGAGTTCCGTATTTTTGCGATTCCTCCACCGTCATTTATCAATCACCAACCATCACCTGCCTCAGGCTGCTCTCTCATCCCTTGGGCTTTCTACTCGAAGCCAACGTCTCGCCTCTTCAAGAACTTTTGCCCTGACTCTCATGCACCTTCGAAATTCTCCACCTCTGCTGACACCTCTCTTTTTTCTTCTGTGCTCTACAATCTTAGCCATGTTCTTAATTGCCTGTTGCCTCCTATTAAGAATGTTACCTACTCACCTCCGCCCTCGATCACACAATCAAGAGATTCCTTGTGCTGATACATTAACTAGGAAAGGCTTTATTATACTTTTGATATATGAATGACTATTGAAGTTTATTCTGCTATTTAGCCTACTTTTATGTAGCGCTGAAAATAACTGCATTTTTCACTCACTTTATTATGCCTCTTGATTATTTAGCTGTGTATCTATAATTATATTCACTGTTTTTTCCATAACTGACCGATGTTCCCGCAGTGCTTTTGCAGGCAGTTCATTAAATTATGTACTTACTTACTTAGATTAAAAGTGGTATGTAAATGGTTTTGCGTTTCTTATATTAAACCAGGGTTTTTCAAACTTTAGCTCCACAACTTCGAGTCTCATTAAGATTGTCATAGCGTATTTCAGTAAGGATATTATTAGTTTTTAACTATACTAGCTATCTACATTTTTTCATCACATGAACTGTTATAATATACCATAATCAAATTTACGATTAAATGTAAATAATAACACTATCGATGTACCTTTTAGAACTGATGGATCTATCCTTGTTACAGCACTTTTGAGAGTTCGTGAAAGGTGCTATATAAATAAGGATTTGCATTCAGCAATCAGGAGGGAGAAGGGATGAGAAGAGGGAGGAGAGGAGGGATGGGGTGCGACAGGATGTCACTTCCTAGAAGAGACCTTAAAATGCCCAAGTGGCATGCAGATTCTCTTTGGGACAGGCATGTATTATTGTTTACTTGTATTAGTATATTATGGCAGCATGGAAATCAAAGCCATTGCTTTTAGCTCACCAGCCACTTGTGATAATTCATCATCACTATAGTCGTCGTCGTCGTCGTCATCATCATCATCATCATCTTCAATCACCACCACCACCAACCCAGCACCTCACCACCACCACCACAAGCTGGAACCAAACTGTACATGTATCCGTTTGTATCGTTACAATCTACAGAATATTATCTTGTAAACCAAATATAATTTTTTTTACAAATTTAATTAATAATAATCAAAACTTAAAAGACAAGCATCTATAGATTGCAAATTCATTCAGTGCTTTCTTTGCAGTCATTGCTTGCATCATTTAACATAAAACACCCTGTTGTGCTCTGCCATAAACCTGGATTTCAAACCACTGCGGTCTTTACTATTAAATTGAAAGGCTGTCCTATGCAGTTTACAATTGTGGTTGGATTGGGAGTGCCTCTGAGTAGATTAGTTTTAAAGGGCGCTTTATAAAAACTTCTTAATAATAATAATTGTGGTGATTAGCGTAATGTGTTTTTTTTTGGCGGAGAAGAATCACGTTTGGTGGTGGTGTTGTCTTTTTGCGACTACCTGCGATACATACATTCCTGAAGAGATATGGACCAGGTTGTTGCGAGAAGACTACGAACGATAAGAAAGAGCAAAGTCAAGGTGACGACGAGCAACAGTGAGAAGGAAGATGGAAAACGGCTGGAAAAGGATTACTTCATCTTTGTAAGATGAAATGGTGAAGTCTTACTGTTTCATT
Source organism: Lumbricus terrestris (assembly GCA_949752735.1). NCBI lineage: Eukaryota > Metazoa > Annelida > Clitellata > Crassiclitellata > Lumbricidae > Lumbricus > Lumbricus terrestris. The sequence continues at coordinate 37,616,025 of OX457048.1, forward strand.
ACTGGAGACTATTCTATTATTTATAATACAATAAAACAGTAGAAGTTGAATAATTCTATATATATATTCGTTTTATTATAAATCCAAACACATGGATGGATGACACACTGCAGCCAAATACGCAGCGCTATAAATAACAGCAAGAAATAAAGTTTGGAAAGTTAATTGAAAATGGAAGGCTTATGATGAAAAAGAGAAACTTGTTTATATAAGAACCTTGATATGAAATTCGTATTATCTTTTACTACTATGTCTCTCAATAGACTCAGAACTACAATTGTTGGATTGCATGCTCAGACTGCTACCGAATGGACCATGGTAACGGTGCTAAACACAAAATATTAATATTAATGCTGGTTTAACCTGTTGATATTATTGGCTAATTGTATATCATGGCTCTATAGCGGTAGATGATTATAATGCGTGAAAAAAAGCGGATAAATGCACGTGGATGCGCGTTCATAAATAAATAGGTATTTAACTGTTATCTTCATTTCTGCAATCATTGTCATCATCATCATCATTGTCATCATCATCATTGTCATCATCATCATTGTCATCATCATCATTGTCATCATTGTCATCATCAGGCATTTAAATTATTATGATTGATATGATAACAAAATGCGTGATATATAATTTTTCTCTTATTTACATGTACAGCCAATGCTGCTGATGCTGTATTGTCCTCGACGAAGAGAACCGTGGAATACCAGCAGTACGTGTTTACATTTTAAGACTTCATGTAAAACATTAAATAAAAACGTCGGTGAATAAAAAGTTTTTTGGTTGGTGATTATGGAGTTGATATAACATAATCATTAATCATATCCACAAATTTTGCTGCTTTATATACAAAGTTATCAACATGTTGTAAAGAAATTTCTCTAAACAAACTGAAAACAAAGCGATATAGACACCGTTAAGGGACCTAAGTCCCGCTAACGGTATTACCCATGTACGTTGCGAAATGACGACCAATTATAATGTGAAACGATTAAGGTTCATGTAACTTTAACTGTTCTTCATTTCTCACCGTTCTTAAGACTCTTATTCTACCAGGGTTGGACTGGGAGCGCTCCTGAGTAGTTACCTTGAAGTGGCACCAATTAATGAACTTCTTTATCTTTCTTTGCCCCTTTTTCGCAAGCGTTTGAAAACCATTCTCTTTGATTGTGATTTGGTGTCAGGTCGGGAGCACTCTTGGTAGACCTATTAAATACGGCAAGATGGCTGCTGTAAGGATTAAAACGCTAATAACTCTGGTTTTAAAGCACTTGAATTAAAAGCTGAAAATAGTTGCGTTGACCTTATAATTTGGGTTAGAATCAATTGCCCAAAAATTGTTAAACTGAGGCTCTGTCGTTTCCGAGCTATCTCTGGGACGAAGAGTCAAAATACATCCGGACACACAAACAGAGGGACAAACTTTCGGACTTATAATATAAGATTATGGCATGGAATATTCTTTATAAGTCGACCAATTGCAAACCGCTTTTGACTTGCACTGTTTCTATATTTTTGCAGGTTTCTATATTTTTGCAGGAAGTGCGATGCACTGGCTGAAAAATTTGTTCAAGGAAATGGTTGAAATAGCGCAGAGCCTTATTATAAGGTGAGTATAATTTTAATGGTTGCTGTAGAGAAAAGGCATCCTGTGGTCTGAAAAAGTGAAGACCCAAAATTTAAAATACAGTTACAGAAATGTATTTATTTACTTTTGTAAACCGGATTGATACCATGAAACATCCATAGTAGAGGAGTCGAAAGCATTTATTTTCATTCATGGTTTATGTTTGAGATGCCCCCACGTGTTTCACCATGCATTAGCAGCAAGGCAAAGTTTGAGATGCCCCACATGTTTCACCATGCATTAGCAGCAAGGCAAAGTTTGAGATGCCCCCACGTGTTTCACCATGCATTAGCAGCAAGGCAAAGTTTGAGATGCTCCCACGTGTTTCACCATGCATCGGCAGTAAGGCAAAGGACTTGAATTCAAGGTCCTCACAGGGTATATGCCATATATCGAAAAGGTGTCTTGAATCCACACCACATGTCAAGGTGAATATCCAAAATTACTGGCTAATGACTGCCATGTCTAAGAACAATGATGCCCATGGACATGTTTTGTGGAGCTAACGAGACCAAAGTAAAGTAGTTCCCTACGCTAGCCATGAGAGAGGCAGTCATGGGCATCAATTGTTGTTGGCGGCTTCATTGTTTTTGGCCTTCGCATATGAGAATGGTTGGACACTGGGCATTCCTCTCCATCTCATTTTTCCACTGACAGTGTACAGTCGGTGTGCTCATGCAACACAGCAGATGCAATGCAATGGACAATACAATGTACACAATGCAACAGACAGTACAATGAACAAGATACCACAGATATCATATGAAGAAATTGAAGTTGAAGGCAGATTGAACTGCAGACCACTCCAAGTTCAGGATATATTCTATCTTTAAGTAGGGAACCACTGCATAACTTTGAGTATGCAGGCAGGTAACTGTGATAAAACTGTGCACTGTTTTAAATGCCTTGAACGATCCTGTTTGTTCTCATTACAGCCATCCAAAGGTATTGGCTTGCTATTACGACGCTCGTGGACTGACGTTTGAAGTTTCGAAGAAGAACCACGTCGAAACTCGTCTCTACATTAACAGATATTTAGGGTTATACAACGTATTGTCTAAATATGAAATCACTGTTTATGAGTATGGTAGTAAGAAAGATACTGCATACTCGCCTGTACATCGAGTGTCTATTGGGAATAAGCTGGCAATGCTTACTGGAGTTTTCAAAGGCAGGTTTATCCGTGAAATGGGTATTACCGTTAGGCACTTCTTTGCTGACTGTGCTCCAAAACTGGAGGTTACAGGGGAGTATGAAGAGCTGGAGTTGCTAGGAGGAATGGTAGGGAGATGCTGCGGAAAGGAACGTGAGATAGTTATTGATGGTAAAACGTACACGGCTGACATAGCCGCCATCTATTTTCCACCTTCACCCAATAACCCTGGTTCCTACGATAACTTTAATGAGGTCGATATAAATGGGCGGATATACCAGTCGCGGCTTTGGGTGGGAGATGAGATCAGCATATCGCCTGAGACTGTAGTTTGGATGGTTGACCAAGATGGGGGATTGAAAACTGGAAAGATACGGCGTCTATTGTTATACGACAAGGAATTGGAACTTTACAACGTCATGCAGATTGTGTCAGAAAATCCAGGCAAGTGTTTTAGTAAGAAGGGCGACAGCGGTTGTCGTATATTTCTGCCCCCGCGTGGTTCTGATCATATGTTGCACGTGATTGGTATGGTTATTAGTACAGTGAAATATGGCACGATGACGTTGACAAATGGAGTTTGGTTGGGTAGGGTCTTGCCTCATTTCCTTAAAACTCTTTTTGCCCCTCGTTGTTTTAAAGGACCATGCCCCATATCCTCGGATGATAACCTTCCTTTTGGTTTGAATTTAGTAGATGGATTGGAGTTCACGGGATCGGTCGGTAAATTTGAAAATCTAAGTGTTCAGTCGCTGAAACCGTTATATCCCGAGGACTATGCAATCGCGTTGAAAAAGGTCAAATTGAAAGAGTTTGGTCCTAGTGAGAGGTATGACTTATGTGAAAGTTCTAATTGTACCCCAGTTGAGTGCAGTGAGGATAACCTGGCAGCTGGGGGCATTAACAGTGACTCCAATGTCATTGAGGTTTCAGATTCTGGAATAGATACACTGGCAAGTGGTTTTGGGTGAACGGCATTATTAATTAGCGCCTATGTTGCTAATAATACACAATGCCGTGTGTTTCCATCTATCCTAACATATTGATAAAATGCTTGGTGTGGCTTGGTTAGTTGTAGGAATGCTTATCTTGTTATGTGTGTAGTTAAATAGATAGATGGATAGATGTTTTGCTGCTGACCTGGGATGTCATGTACGTTACCGGTAGCTGGGACTGATATAAGCTGTCTAAGAAAAAGAAGTACCGTATATTAGAATGTTATGACCAACATCACAGTGAGTAACTGGGGGAAAAACCCAGGGGAACCAGTCTTTAGGTTTAAGGAAAAAACTAAGTTTTTTTCTTAGCACTTAGCTGAGAAAAGGCCAAAGAGAAGTTTTGATTTTGGCAACAGATTGCAGTGCTGAAATGCTTAAAAAGCATTGAGGTTGAAAGTTGTTTTACAGATTATGTTGTTTATTGAGAGTTGAAAAGTAAAAAAAAAAATAGTGTCCAGCCACTTGGGTTGGGGAAGTTTTGATAAAAAATTAAAAAGTGCGTCATAGCTTAAAAAGCTTCTGCAAATTTGGAATGCGCTGTGTGATCAAAGTGTATTTAGAGTTTTAAAAAAAAATAAAAATAGTACCTGGCCACTTTGTGTTGTTTAAAAGTTATAGGTTAAGTAGCTTCGGTAATATTGAAAGAGTTGGGATGCAGTATGCTATTAAAGTTGTTGACTTAAAAATTCTAAGAAATTGAAGGTCTTTGGCCAGGTGCTGGACTCTTACGTTGGTATAGCTTGCAATGTTACTGCAAAAGCATGTGACTTAAGTAGATAAGTTGGTTAGGTGGCATCATTTTTAGGTTTTTCAGGTTCATATGGGTGCGCTATTTTTGGGAGGTTCAAAAATGGTAGTTAGGGTAAAGAAAGGTAATGATTAAGGTAATAATTAAGGTAACGATTAAGTTAATGATTAAGGTTATGATTAAGGTAATGATTTTCTGGCCATCTACTATGGAATATGCTTGGGGAAGCATCTGTAATAAAAATTTATGTAGTGCCGCTTTTCGGGAGGGGCCCATAGAGTAATGGATAACACGCTGGCATAGAGAGCGAGAGGTAGCGAGTTTGAGCCCCTGTTGGGCGGAATTGCTTTGTAGGCTGCTATTAGCGCCGATTGCTGCAGGCTGTCTGTTCTGTTGGTATAGTTAAGATTTGTGTTTTCTGTGAATGCGTTCTTGTAAATTGTTTAAAATGTACGCTATAACCGGTTGCGTTCTGTCAACCGGATTGTTGAATGAACGATAATTATTATTATTATTATCAAAGAGATGCTTGATTAAACAAAAACATTCTGTTTCGTAGAGCACTTGATGCTGAGGTTTTTCTAACTGGTGAGTGGATTGTTGACATTCTCCGTAAAGCTTCTAATGTTACTAACATTCTGAAATACAGTGTATTCTAGATTGCGAATATCGTTGTATATGGTTGAACTTAGGGTGCGATTTGTGGTGGCGAGTATTGGTTGTAATTTTATGGTTGTATTTGGGGTGCTATTTATCCAATGCGAGCTATTTTTGTCATTTGGAAATTTTGAGATGTAGGGTCAGAGTTGGGTGTGCTATTTGTGGTTTGGCGCATTGGGGTGTATGGTTGACAATGGTTGTACTTTAGTCATTTGGGAAATATTGGGAGAGCGGAAACCTGTGTGAAAAAGGTAGAATGCATGGTGAAAAGGTAGAGCATTGGAGATTGCTTATACCCATTTCTGCTACAAATCGCACCCAAGTTATTTTGCTTTTTTGATATCTGTAGTTTTATTCGTGTCGTTTTTTGACATGCTGTTTATATTAGATTTACAGTGTCATTGTGCTTTCTTGTACTTTGGTGTGGTCTGTGCTTGAGAGCATTGGGAAGGGAAGACCTGTGGGTTTGAGAGATATTAACGGGGAAAAAGAATCAGGTTGTTGAAACCACTGGATGGAAAGATAGACAGACAGATATGCATAGACACACAGAGGAACGGATAGACAGATGCGCGAGTGTGTGTGCGTGTTGTCAGGGCTTAAAGTGTGCCTGGACGGTCATGGATGGCGTCCAGGCACTTCTTTTCAGATCTGAACGTCATCCTGTCACTTATTAGGCCAGCACAACCTGGGAAGTTAAGGGGCATCCAGGCATTTCTTTTTTACATTTTAAGCGGTGGGTGTGTTTATCTTTATGCATGCAGGTACATGCATGTATTTGTGTGTGTATGGGGAACCTGGTAGCGCATTGGATAACCTTGTAGGGACCTTGGATAACATTGTAGGGACCTTGGGCAAGTCCTTCATTTGCAATTGGTCAGCGCTTTGGCATGAAACTTCGATTCAGTGTCCGCGCTGTAGTCGGGAGCGCTTCTGAGTAGTGATCTTGAAGGGGTGCTAAAACAAGTGCCCATACAAACAAACAAACAAACATGGAGAGCGAGAGGTACCGAGATCGTGCCTCGTTGGCAGACATGCTTTGTAGGCAGCTGTCAGTGCCATGTATTGCATGCGGTCTGTTCTGTTAGTAGTTAAAACTGATGTTAAATAACATTGCTGCATAACTTGCACATGTACATTTGTACGGCGCTGTGCGTTTGCAAGCTTTTTTCATTAAAGAAAAATTATTATTACTGTTATTAATGTTGTTATTATTATTATTATTATTATTATTATTATTATTATTATTATTATGTATGATATATGAAAGTATGTATGGCAGATGGCAGGAGTAAAGTGGGTGGGGTGCATCATGGTGGGTATTGTCAAATCATGTGGGGGTGGGGGGTTTCTCCACTTACCATACAAACCACACCTGGGTTTTTCTGCTTTTAGATTAGTTTTATTGATTTAATCACAAAATATTTCTTGTGACTGACATTCCTTAGTGTTGTGACTTATAATTATTATGGCAATTTTTCTGTTTAGTATGCAGTGCTTTTTAGATCGTGTTTTTAATTAAACTACAATTGTTGTTTTTAATAACCAAGACACATGTATTTTATTGTTGGCGTGGCATTGTGACATTTTAGTATAGCCTACATTACTGCAGTGTAACTAAAACATTACCGTACATGTTAAATGTTGCGAAAACTTTCATGTATGTTATATTTTAAATATTTAAATACTAGCGGGATTATGATTATTATTCTGGTTTTCCTTTGCCTCCAGAACTAAAAATAGAAATCTATATGTAAAATCTTATGTTAAGTTACTTAAATGCTTTATTAGTTAATTGTGAATAACTTGAATACTTGGTAATTTAATGTTCATTGGAGACAAATTTAGTCAGTTACATTAATTACAAATAATCCAACCATGTAGGAATCTACATTCCTTAAAACTCTTCCTTCAGATTCTCTATTGACTGTCTGCTTGTGTTTTGTCTGCGTTGTGACGGATTTGGTTTGTCATCCCAACTCGTAATAGACGTAGTAAATTACCTAAATAATTGTTTATTTTAGTTAGATAATTTATATCTAAATTAATTTGAATATTTGGTGGTTTAGCAGTATATCTAGGCTCTTTAAATACTTTATGATATAATAGTGAATTACCCAAATATACCTGTGTTGTTTTGCCATTCATAGAGGACTTTAGTTGTTGAAACTGGTTTGGTCTTGCATTTAATTAATATCTTTTTGTTATCTATCATCTATGCTATGATTGCAGTCACCTGCTTACGGTATATTAATGTGCGTGCTTCATAAATTGTCTACGCTGTTCGGTTTTTGATTGAGGAATTGATTTGCATGGTATTGCAATAGTAGATTATTAAATAATGGAAAATTATATTTACTTCTATTACTTGTCTAATTAATTGTAACTAAGTGTTTGATCTAGTAGCCCTGCTTGGGTGGGGGGAAATCGGGTTTCTGGAGCTTTTGGGGGTGTGGGAGGGGGAGGCAAGCGACAACCCCTTTCTTAGTCTTTTGCCCAGAAATCACAAAGAATGTTTTAAATCTGATTGGGCCTACTTGTTTTTTCTCTCGAAAATCATACCAATTTCTATGCTTTTATATCAGGTCATCTTTTTTGTTTTTATCTTAGAATTTCCCAAAACCAGAAGATTTTACATATATATGAACAGGACCTGTCAGGTTTTCTCGCAGGGCAGGGTGGGGATTGGTGGTGATGGAATTTCTATGAATACAATTTGGAGGGGGGATTAACTGTGTCCTTGTCAACAACAGCTGAAAATTTTCCCTGCAGGGAGATGTCATGCCTGGAGAACCCCAGGGCTTTTTTTAAAGCGTGCAGTTGTACACAAATTGTGCAGTTCTAAATGGATCTGTGCAGTTGTAGAAGCACTTCTATACAGTTAAACCTATCAAAACAGGGCACTGCTCTCCGATTGGAAGTAATTTACCATGGACGATGGGAAAGGAAAGGAGTTGTGCGGTTCTAAAAATTCCTTAAAAACAGCCCTGAGAACCCCCTCAGACACGTAGACACGTATAGATTAGACACTGATTGTAGCTGTAACTCTACATTCCGGAATTTCTGTGGCACTGGATGAAGCCCAAACATACCGAGTCAACCCGTGAATATTTAAGAGATCGACTGATGTCCAAACAAGGGCGGATACAGAAATTTTCGAAGGGGGGCCAAAATTTTGGGTCTTGTTGTTGCCGCCGAAAAAACTGATGACCTTTTTTTTAGTCGTCGACCAATTTTTTTGGGATAAAGATACCATCTCAAGCGCCGCTAAATCGATGGGGGGCCACGTCCCATACAATTTTTTAATGGGGCCTGATGTCCTGTTTTTCTCTCCCATTACATTTATTTAATGGCCTGTTGAAACCAAATGGGGGGGCACGTCCCATGCAATTTTTAAATGGGGGCATGGCCGGATTGGCCCCCTGGATCCGCCCCTGTGTTCAAACACACCTGTAGCCTATACTGTATAGGCCTAGACATAATATAGCCTGATATAGGCCTATTAAATGGCGGTTGCTGTTCAAAGTTACATACGCCTAATCGGGACTTTTAACGTGCAGTTCTACACAAAATGTGCAGTTGTAAATTAATCTGTACCGTTGTAAAAGTAGTTATGTGCAGTGGAAATCATTAGAAAAAGGTAATTGCTGATCGGTTAAAATTTTCGCCAAACAAAGAAACTAAAAAAACTTCCTAGTTGTGCAGTTCTACGCATTTCTTTTAAAAAGCCCTGGCCTATTAGGTCTTATGTGATCGCTCGTGAATAAGCCGGTACCCTGATCTTATCCTTCGAGTATCCATTTTTTTTATTGTTGCCGGAATGTATGCTAAGTTTTACTTGGATAGTGACTGATAATAATAATAGGCGTAATTATTATTAGGTCTATTATTATATTCATCATCATCATTATTATTAAACTCCTACCATGATATTCATAGTGACAAAATGGTGAGTGATAGGCCTAGGATACATGTAGGCCTAGACTAGCCTAGGCCTAATCTCCGTAGGCCTAGCCTATAGTCCAATCTGGGACTAATAACGTGGCAATAATAATAGGCTCTCCTTTTATTGACTTTAACATTATGTTATAGACACTACTATTAACAAGGGAAGCAGCGGCTATTCTAAATCATGGCCTAATGAAAGAACCGATAGGCTAGACTAGGCCATGGCTATCTATAGCGTAGGCCTAAGTGTCCACATGTCTGGTAATGTGCCTCGAAAACCACCGCTGGACAGAGGCCCTATGAAGACGCTCTCTCAGGTCACCCGTAGGCCTAGACTGCGGTAGACGGTTATGACCGTGACCAATCAGAGATGGGAAGCAATCCCATATTGCTGTGCGTGCCTGCCTGTGATTGGTAGAAATTGGTTCATACTTTTGAATATTCATATCGATGACGCCATAATGACGTCACGAACCGCTTGTTTTCAGTTCGATCTGCGCCGCCGACCGCTTTGAAGCTCCACCATCTTCAGCCAAAATTAAATTAAACTTTAAATTAAATTATTTATAATATGCATCATAACAAAAGCGGTCGTTTTCGATAAACCAACAGCGCACGGTAAGAATCTAATCGAAATTTGACAGATTTAACGATGGGCTAGCAGTTTAAATCCACATTTTACATCGATCGATACACCAGCCGTTGAAAATTTGGCAAACCTGGTAATGGCGGTCCCAAATTATAGCATGAAGGAAATCGATACATAAAATTGTGTTAACATAGAAAATTAAAGACCATGTTGTCTTTAATTTGACACTGTAACACGTCATATGCCATAGATTTCACTCAGCAACTTCAAATATTCTCCGAACACGTGCAACTTGTGACTATATCTCCACCGGATAGGCCCTACTTGTTTTTTCCGACCACCAAGATACCAAGAATTAACGTTGCAGCGTTATCTTTAATAAACCCATGCAACTTCTAGTTTCCCAAGAATCCTTTTAATCGATCCAGCTTCTGTTTAGGCAAGAATTGGTTCGATAAATCCCGCTTCTATTTCGTCAGCAAACATTTTTCATCAATTTTTCATAGAAAATTATTGTTCATCAACCCAGCTTCAATTTCAGCAGAATGACTGCACTAACCCTAAAACTAACCCTAACCGACTCTCACGACGCCTAACCTGAGCCCTAACCGACCCTCACGCGGCAAATCCCGCTTCTATTTCGTGAGGAAATATTTTTCATCGAATTTATAAGTTTTGGTGGTCGGATAAAAAAAACAAGAACCCTCCACAGCGCCAATCCAATAATCTGCACTATAACCACGCGTCAAGTTTATGGTAATATATCGTTTTAGCGTCGGTAATTATTCGCTAGTTGCAGCATTGTTATTTTTAATCAATCCAACTTCTAGTCTGGCGGAAATCCTTTTCATCGATCCAGCTTCTGTTTAGGTACGAATTAGTCTGATCAATCCCGCTTCTATTTCGTCAGCAAACACTTTTCATCAATATAACTTTTATTTAATTCAAAATTATTGTTCATCAATCCAGCTTCAGTTTCCACAGGATTGTTTTTTTTTATTAATCTCGCTTCTATTTCATACAAATTATTTTCATCAATCCGACTTCTATTTGTCAATAATTATTTTCCTCAACACGACTTGTGTTCGGCCAACGCTAAAACCCATGCAATGACGAATAATTACCGACGCTAAAACGATAGATTACCAAGTTTATAGCCTTCACGAAATCTCGATTTCCTTACTGCTATAATTTGGGACCGCCATTACCAGGTTTGCCGAAAATTTAAGATCAGTTTTCGAATTTTTTTCTTTTGGCCTAATGTTCAGTAGGCCTAGGGGGCCGTCCATAAAGTACGTCACGCTCCAGGGGGGGAGGGGTGTAAGAAAGTGTGACAGAGTGTGACAGGGGGGAGGGGTCAGGCCATGTGTGACGTCACACATTTATTTTTTAAATTCTTTATTATTTTTTGTTTTTAGGCCTAGTACCTAAAATCCGACCCGGCCCGGTCGTGTCTAAAACCCGGCCTGGCGGGATAAAAGTTTATTTCCCGTCCCTATCAAAGCGTTTAGGGACACACGTCACTATCAGAGGGATTAGAGATAGTATCCTAGGGTTGAGAGGGATAGGTAAATGGTTATGTTTTTAAATTTTTTGCTCGAAAGTGTGACGTACTTTAGGGGGGGTCCGAGATTTGTGACAGTTTGTGACAGGGGGAGGGGAGTCAAAAATAGCGTGACGTACTTTATGGACGGCCCCTAGCCCAGTTTTAATTAAAGTAGGCATATTATAGGCTACATTTCTTAAAATTAATATCTGTTTACAACAAGTATATAGCGTTCAACGCTGCTACAAATGGTGGTTAGAAACGTTTAAAAAATTAAACTCAAAACTGTGTTTTGTTGCCGACTTGCCGTGCTAGAACCGGGAGCGCTTCTGAGTAGCCCTAGAAGAAGCGCTATATAAATTCTGGAATGAATGAATTAAAAATCTTGTACTTATATTAAGCCATCCGTCTTGCTTAATTGTTTGTGTTATAATCTCGTAGAGCGGCAAACGTTGTTTGAATCAAACATCCGTAGCATCAACGTTATTAATTTTATCGTATCGATTATTATCCTACCCTCTTAGTGATTTGTCGTATCTTATCAGTTGTGTTCATATAATTTCTTGTAATCATTCGTAGGATATCTGTTGCTAGTAAAACACATTATTGACAATTCCTGTATGTAAATAATAATATTCGATCTCAACTTGTATGTGTTAACTAGAAACTCATCTTAGAGATCGTACAGCGGCGGACGTTGTTTAAAGAAGCAACGTTGGCCTTCTAAGAACATCCACCTAAGAACACTCCAACGTTGACCTTCTAAGAACATCGACCTAAGAACACTCCAACGTTGACCTTCTAAGAACATCGACTTAAGCACATTCCAACGTTGACCTTCTAAGAACATCATCGAGCTAAGAACACTCCAACGTTGACCTTCTAAGATCATCATCGAGCTAAGAACACTGCAGACGAACGAGATGAGTGATACGTCATCCATATCCGGCAACAGCGACGACGACGACAACATGAGCAACAGCAAGAACAAGGATCCGGGTAGGCTAGATACATTGACAGAAAATCACACATTGCTGAATATAATTATGAATCTTCATATTTGTAGTTTTATCATGATAATTATGCATCGCACTTAGGCGACGACGACGACGCTGATGATAATTAAGCTTAGGGCAGGCTGATGATGACGTTTTTGATGATGATGATGAGGATGATGATGATGATGATGATGATGATGATGATAACGACGATGACGTCGACGATGATGACGATCATCGTGACGACGACGATGATGATGGTGATGATGATAAGGACGACGACGACGACGTTGTTATAGCTGCTGATTCCGACAATGGCTTCATATAACATTTTCTCAGTCGACCGTATCTTAAGTTGGTATCATTCTGCAGAATCCGGTTTGTTATATTATGGCTCGATGTAGACCCATTTGTAGATTGACCCATAGATGTGGCTTGTTATATACTGTTTTTCGACACTGCCATGTATCAATGATGATTAGTGTCGCCCTCCTCCTTTATCCAAACTTGGGACTGCCACTGGCAGAGTGCAACCAGTGGCGGAGCAATGTAGCAACAGGACATTTATATTATATTCAGCTAGCTCGCCTCTTAGGAAACCACTCCACGATCATCTTCGTAATCATCATCATAATCTCCATTCTCCAGCGTTATCTTCGTCACCACAACATAACATAACATAACATAACATAACATGGGTTTTAAGTGGTTCAGAAAACACTGGGTCTTGCTTGATTGCTTCATTGATTTATTGAAGTATTGTTTGTTTGATTGATTGATTGAATTTGTTTCACCTGCTTAATTGACTGCTTCCATGACCCTGACGCAACTTACTGACATTGTTTAGCGGAGGATGGAACCACGTTCTCGGTCGGAGTATGTGACAAATTGGAAGACATAATTTCATATCTGATCATCACAAGAGAGTGTCCAGACCTACTGCTTCTTAGCAACGCCTCGGAGAAGGCCTTTCAAGATAACAAGGCCCTCTTAACGTGGTAAGTGTAGCCTGTTGTCTATTTGACTGCAGTGACCTATATTTCCGTCCTGCATTCCACATTATTTGTCTCTCACTGTGTTGTTTGTATGTTTATCTAATCTTTAACCGATTGGGTATTTATGTTGATCTCTCTTTTGTCTTTATGAATGTTAGTCATTTTGATGTTAGTAGTGTGCCATGAGACCCTACGTAACAGGACTGTTGACCCTTTTGGGGCTCTCTTGCTGCAAAACATGGAAAATTATTGATTTACTTTTGCTTATTGTGGGGCGTGGTGGTGTAGTGGGTTTGTTCATTGCCCTGCAACCGGAGGGTTGTAGATTCGAATCCGCCTCAAGTCACCGTGTAGGGACCTTTAGCAAGAACTTCACTTGCAATTGCTCATGTGCTTCAGCGTGAAATTCCGATACAGTGTCCGCGCTGTTGTCAGGAGCGCCTCTGAGTAGGGAGCTTGAAGGGGCGCTATGGCAATTGCGAGAAATAAATAGATTTGAAAATCGGTGGTTTCAATAAAAGAATTGACTGGTTGACAAAAAAATTGCCCATCCTTATGTCCGTCTAGCTGCTATTCGTGTCTGCTGATATTTAAAGGTTTGGGGTTGAATTTTTATACAGAGGATTTATATAGCACCTCATCTTATGGGCTACTCAGAAGTGCTCCTGATTCTAATACGCCCGACACTTAAGGATATAGTATTATAGGCTAGAGTGCGTAAGAGATTATATGCATGCATAGTTGCATACATGTATATACATACGTCTACGTATGTATAGACATAGATGTATACAATGTATACATGCATACATACATCGATGCTTGCATTCAAACATGCCTACAAATATACATTGGCCTACTTACATAGATACATGCGATCTTGCATAGATAGGCCTAATTATTAATCCTACGTGATGTACGATTTTATGTTTTCATTTTACATCTTTTAGGTGCGGATACTCAATCGTGGACAGCTTTGCGCGTGGCTCTGGTTCTATCGTTTGCTTTAGGCAGTCTCTAACTCTCGAGCGTCACACAACATTCAAGTTAGATAAGGTGCGTCAACTCACCTCATAATATATTTTACCTGATATTATTCAGTAATAGTAGACGACACCGGGATCTGCACGCTCTCTTATACAGTGCAGCTCTGGCTAATGTAACTAACTGACCTATCAGTGCTATCACGCCTTTTGATAATGGAGCGGCGTTCTAGAAGTCAATGGATTAGACTAGATTTTAACTTGCCGTATCTGTAAACGATGAAGAATGACGAACTTGCCTTGTGAGCCGATGGGTCAGAGGTTGGCAGAAATTTAAATGATTTGTCTCCAATTGCGTTGCAGGCTAACTCAGCTAAAATGGCTCCTCAGACGAGTAATAGGTCGGCTAGGAAAGGACTTGCCTCGGTCGCTCATATGCCGAGACCAAGCTAAAGCAAAGCGGCTTATTTATTATCGTTGTCAGCATCATCATCACCACCATCATCACCAGCATCAGCATTTTAGCCATCACAATCTTATTCTTCTGTCTCTTTTCCCCTCGTAGATCTTCTAATTTTCCTCCTCCTTCATCTTTTCCTCCTGCTTCTCCTCCTTCTCCTGGTCTTCTTCCTCTCCTCGTAATTATCCCCTTTCCATTCCCTTAGGGCTATGCATACGTTGTATTAAGCACTGCAGTGTTCAAATAAATCCCAACTCGTTTTCCTTCCAATTGCCCTTACCCATCCTCTTCTTCTTGTTCTTCCTCCTCCTCTCACTTCTTCTTCTTCTGCTGCTGCTTCTGCAGCTGACTTTACTCAGCATCTTATTTACCGGTTGTTGATGTCGTTGTGCGTAATAGGCTGCAAGCAGCAGATGCAAAGATTCTACGCTGCTGGCATTGGTAGTGAAATCTGCATTGGATGACAAGAAACTGAGGATTGGGGTGTATACTGGCGCTACTAAGGTAGCCATGTGTTTCCTTTTATATGAGTTAAACATAACATATGATTGCGCTCATGGCTGACGAGAGGAATTCCAGGCCCCTACTGGGCCGAGCAGTCACGGGCCCCTGAATTATCTTAAGTCTTAATGAGGAGCTCATTTTTTACAAACAAGCTGTTCTAAGTGACAAAGGTGCAGGTGCAACCTACAATTTTGAAGTTTACACTGATTGTAGTTAAGTTTATTTGCAATATTATATTTAAGAATTATAACCTTTTCCACATAACTACCTGGCCCAGGTCCCTAAAAGTCGCCGTGCCCTGGACATCTTCCCTTCTGCCCCCACCCCTCTTTGCAGACATGACTTTGCACTGTCATGAATTTAAATCTGTACGTACGTGTGCGTGTATGTATTTGTGTGTAATATGTAGCCTATGTGGTGGATAATCCATGCCTCCTGTATGCTCAACGTCCATTGTTCATTGACTGACCCATATCTAGCGTACTGTGGCATTTCCTGGGCATCAAACTATATTCACTGATTGCATAAACTTGTAATCCTACAAAAGAGCTTTTGAGTAATGGCAAGTATATCACCTGGCGCGCCTACTATCATATTTAACAGATTAAAAAGTCTTTAAACTACGTACTTTTGCTTGTATGTATGTATGTATGTATGTATGTATGTACGTATGTGTATGTATGCATGTGTGTATGTGTGTATCTACTGTATCTATGTATGCATTTATTTATCTGTGATTGTACACTATATACCAGTGGTTCCCAACCTTTATTGCCTTTAGGGCCACTTTTTCTAACTTGGAGGACACGAGGGCCACTTTTTCTTAGTTGAAAGACATTAGGGGGCCAAAATGCTATAATTTAATTAACCAAAATCATATACAATTGTTATAATTAATTAAAAAAGAATGTTTGATGCGATTTATTAACGCCCAAATAAAATAATTTGCAATAGAAAAAAATTCTCTCATGTCCAAGTTGTCAATTTATACCTATATTTTTCCTAATTCATTGAGGTGCTGCGGGCCATTTTTGTAGGCCAGTGGCCCGCGGGCCACGGGTTGGGAACCGCTGCTATATACAGTATCATGTATGCATGTATGTTTGCATGTGGAATCCACATGCAAACATACATGCATATATACATAATTATTGTGGATGTATATATTATGTGAATGTTTTCAATTCAATTAATTTATTCGGCAACCAGAGCAACGAATTAAATCAAATGAAGCATCAAAGAAACAAAGTTAGAAAAATAAAGCAGTGCTTAAATAATGATGCTAATATTTTCCATTTGGTTGTACAGGAGACTAGGAAGGAGTCTTGCATCCCGCTAGATGGGCCTCTGCATGGGCGGGGATAGATGATGATGATGGCCATTAGGGGCTGCCATGGAGTAGTATAATAGTACACGTGTACTAGTCTTGTGCATGTATGCTACTGGTTTATCTCCATACCCACATGTTTCTCAATTATCTCAGCATGTAGGTAAGTAAGTAAACAAGCACGAACTGAGGGACGTATGATCGGATGGAAGGACTGGTGTGGGTTGATTACCGATCAACTGGAAATGCGTCTTCCTGAACATCAGTCTGTTGCATTTTTGTGCTATGCTCGGGTGCAGTGTGTAAACAGGAAATTCAGAGACATGGGCTGTTCCCACTTGGTTCGCTATACTAAAAGGCGTTTAGTAGCATTTGCTGAATAATTATTTAGTATTCCTGCAATGTTGTTGTTCATAGGATGAGGAGGAAGCGCTCAGCAAGTTTGTTCAATTTGTCAATGGGGAAGATGAAAATATATCAGCAATTCTCTTCGGCATCTCAAGCCAGGTGTGTGTGTGTGTGTGTGTGTGTGTGTGTGTGTGTGTGTGTTACTTGTGTGTGTGTTACTTGTGTGTGTGTGTGGTTTTTTTCTGTGACCATCTGACTACTTAGAAACGCTTTTTTAACAAATGCAGCTTTAAACATAGCCAGCTAACTTGTAGCAATCGATGGGACATAAGGTAGGCATAACTGGGCTACCTAGGCTCTTAGGGATCCTTTCTATCATTTTATGTTTTCACCTATTACCATAATTTGTGCGTGCTTTATTGTATTATTATTTTGATCTATTTGAGTGGTTTATTGCTTTTGATCTCTATGAATAAACAATTTGTGAATTGAACTTATTCCTGGCATTGTCTGTGTCAGTATTTTGCTTGCAATCTTAGCAAACACTTTTCCCGAACGAACGGTTTCATTTTTAAAATAACAGTGCAATGTGTTCACGTCATCTTTTGATGGGCCGGGACCGGCAGAGGCCCATGGTTCTTTGAACTCAAAGGCCGATGGGTGGAGGTCTCTGGCATCATATTATGGGCTGCACTAAGTCTCAAAGCTGGTCGTTTCAGAGGGCCATGGAGAAATATTCACTTCCTTGTTCTGTTCAACAGCAGCTCTCAATCAAGGTCTTCACATTTTAACGCGTTACTTCAGAACTAAGACAGGGCACCATAGTATTCACGAGCGCTGCGTTGCCTTGTCAAAAGTGATTTTGTCAAGATGGGTGTCCACTGTCTAAGTAAAGATCAGAGACTGGTTGCTAGTTGCTAGAGACGAATTTATTGTGACATCTCCGTCTCAATGAAAATTGTTGTTTTTCTCCATATCGAGAATAATGCAGAGACAACTGAGACAATTGTCTTGCACTGTCTTGTACGTAAGACTATGCCAGTCTCCACTCTACAATTGAAGTG
>OX457048.1:37636478-37648978 GCA_949752735.1 Lumbricus terrestris
CGCCAGTGGCTTTTCTGTCGTTCACTTACTTCAGGAATTTATCTAAGCACCCCGTCAAGAAGCCTACTCGGAGGAGCTCCTAGTTCATCCACGTTGATACAGATAAGTCTTGGGAGCTTCCTGTACATCTCTGGGGTGTTGTCCCTGTGTACCCTGTGTGATAGGCAAGTGTATTTCCAACGGGAGACCATTCCATACAATATTATAATTTAAGACCGAACTTTAAGGATATACTTGTCATCCGCTCCTGGCTTGTCAATAATTGAATGAGATGGGTACAAATAGCTGGTCTCCATTGTTCTCCGTCAGTTGCCAGGTCCATTGTCCTCTGTGCGTTGGTCCAAGTGTTGTGTCCTCATTTTAGGTTGTCTATTTGGCATTGTCTTTGCGTTTGCTTCGCTCTCCTTCTAATCTCGCAGACTTAACGCATTGTGTTGAATTCGGTCGACTGGCAGAACGCTTTCTATTAGTATTAGGAGTTCTTCGCACTGGGAGCGCCTCTGATTAGGTTGTACTGTGAGAGGTGCTTTATAAATCCCAAAATAGAATAGAATAGAATGTCCAAGCCATCGGAGTCATCATCATCATCATCATCGTTGAAAAACTTTATCTAGCAGGACTGTTTTGATGTCCAATTATATTATTGTTCGACTGTTTTAATGTCATAATTATTACAGCTAGTTATCTTAGTCTGGATCAGTAGTTATTGTTGAATCTTTTTAAAGTGAAGTTTAAGATTAGGATTTGATGTCATCAAAGACGACTTAAGCTTCATTATTTTAAACGAACTGGTTGATTGATTGATTAGTTGGCTGATGATTGATTGGTTGATTGATTCATGGACTGATTGATGGATTGACTGATTGATTGACTGGTTTACTGATGATTATTGGTTGATTGATTCACGGACTGATTGATTGATTGACTGGTTTACTGATGATTGATTGGTTGATTGATTCACGGATTGATTGATGGATTGACTGATTGATTGATTGACTGGTTTACTGATGATTGATTGGTTGATTGATTCACAAACTGATTGATAGATTGACTGATTGATTGATTGACTGGTTTATTGATGATTGATTGGTTGATTGATTCATGGACTGATTGATGGATTGTCTGATTGATTGATTGATTGGTTTATTGATGATTGAATAATTTATTGGTTGATTGATTGGTTCATTGATGATTGTATAATTGATTGGTTGATTGATTGATTTACGGACTGATTGAGTGTTTTGGTGATTGATTGATTGTAATTATTTATGTTTTCTTGAAACTTATGTCTTTACGATTATGACTGTCTGTTTGTTTAGGAGAGCCGCGGCGCTGTCACCTGCAGAGACGAGTACGGCAAAGTTCACAGCTGCCGATAAGGAGTGAGTTGCAATGATCACCAACGCAGTACAGAACATTTCAATCTGTTAATCTGTTCTGTGCTTCATCTGTAACATAATCTGCTCTTGCTCCCCCTCCCGCCATTCTTATATGGCTTCCACTTCCTCAACCTTCTTTTGTTCCTCCTAGTAGACTCATGATTTGTTTTTTCTTCTTGCATTTGCCATAGCGACACTTCAAGCTCTCTGTACTCAGAAAATTGCGAGAAACAAATAAATAAATAAATAAATAGGTAAAATTTTTATCTAAATGTTTTCGTACTGCAATTAGTCAGTTTTAATTGAACAGACGAATATTAGACTAGCCATAAAATTACATGATCTGGTGAATTCTGTTTTCAGCTACTATCCCGTTAACTTCTCCGAACAGGAGGTCTCGGAAGCCTTGAAGCATGGCAGGGGTTTGACCTGTCCGGGTCAAGGACCTGTGAGTAGAAATTATTAATCAATGATTAATACGAGAACTATTTAGTGCCTTGTTTCAAAATGATTGGCCTACTCCAGGCATGAGAGCGAGACTGAATAGACTATAGCTGCTTTTGGTACAAAATTTCTACTTTACAACGGGAGTAGTTGAGCCTCAATTATTGCGAGATTTTTGTCTGTAGGATAGGGCATGCAGACTACTATTTTAACAGACAATTGATTATTGTTTCTGTTGACTATTTGTTTGCATGCATTATTATTGTTGACTATCTGTTTGCATGCATTATTATTGTTGACTATTTTGTTTTGCATGCATTATTATTGTTGAGTATCTGTTTGCATGCATTATTATTGTTGACTATCTGTTTGCATGCATTATTATTGTTGACTATTTGTTTGCATGCATTATTATTGCTGATTATTTGTTTGCATGCATTATTATTGCTGACTATTTGTTTGCATGCATTATTATTGCTGACTATTTGTTTGCATGCATTATTATTGTTGACTTTTTGTTTGCATGCATTATTATTGTTGATTATTTGTTTGCATGCATTATTATTGCTGACTATTTGTTTGCATGCATTATTATTGCTGACTATTTGTTTGCATGCATTATTATTGCTGACTATTTGTTTGCATGCATTATTATTGCTGACTATTTGTTTGCATGCATTATTATTGTTGACTATTTGTTTGCATGCATTATTATTGCTGACTATTTGTTTGCATGCATTATTATTGTTGACTATTTGTTTGCATGCATTATTATTGTTGACTATCTGTTTGCATGCATTATTATTGTTGACTATTTTGTTTTGCATGCATTATTATTGTTGACTATCTGTTTGCATGCATTATTATTGTTGACTATCTGTTTGCATGCATTATTATTGTTGACTATTTGTTTGCATGCATTATTATTGCTGACTATTTGTTTGCATGCATTATTATTGCTGACTATTTGTTTGCATGCATTATTATTGTTGACTATCTGTTTGCATGCATTATTATTGTTGACTATTTTGTTTTGCATGCATTATTATTGTTGACTGTTTGTTTGCATGCATTATTATTGTTGACTATCTGTTTGCATGCATTATTATTGTTGACTGTTTGTTTGCATGCATTATTATTGCTGATTATTTGTTTGCATGCATTATTATTGCTGACTATTTGTTTGCATGCATTATTATTGTTGACTATTTGTTTGCATGCATTATTATTGCTGATTATTTGTTTGCATGCATTATTATTGCTGACTATTTGTTTGCATGCATTATTATTGTTGACTATTTGTTTGCATGCATTATTATTGCTGACTATTTGTTTGCATGCATTATTATTGTTGACTATTTTGTTTTGCATGCATTATTATTGTTGACTATCTGTTTGCATGCATTATTATTGTTGACTATTTTGTTTTGCATGCATTATTATTGTTGACTATCTGTTTGCATGCATTATTATTGTTGACTATCTGTTTGCATGCATTATTATTGTTGACTATCTGTTTGCATGCATTATTATTGTTGACTGTTTGTTTGCATGCATTATTATTGCTGATTATTTGTTTGCATGCATTATTATTGCTGACTATTTGTTTGCATGCATTATTATTGTTGACTATTTGTTTGCATGCATTATTATTGCTGATTATTTGTTTGCATGCATTATTATTGCTGACTATTTGTTTGCATGCATTATTATTGTTGACTATTTGTTTGCATGCATTATTATTGTTGACTATTTGTTTGCATGCATTATTATTGCTGACTATTTGTTTGCATGCATTATTATTGTTGACTATTTGTTTGCATGCATTATTATTGCTGACTATTTGTTTGCATGCATTATTATTGCTGACTATTTGTTTGCATGCATTATTATTGTTGATTATTGTTGACGTGCTTCTAAGTGTGAATGTGCATCGGAATGCTGGTACATTGGCTGTACAATAAAGTAATACATGTATACTCATTTTAAATTAATTTATTGAAAATTTCTATAGTGCCTCTTCAAGGGGTACACTCAGAAGCGCTCCCGACTCTAGCACGGGAAAAATGCACAGTTTTTGAGTTGATTAAAAGAGTTTTCAGTAAGAGCACCAGGAAGCAGATGTGGCTCCTATTACATAATTTGGATGCAGTTTTCAAGGGATTAGTAAGCATGAAAACATGAATGTTTGTGGTTTTTATGTGCCTCTCTGAGTCGCTAAACGGTGCTTTGCTGTCTTTTGTGCCTTAATACAAGTAGGTATCTTGAAGGGTTGCTATATAAATGTTGATTGATTGATTAATTGACTAATTGGTTGATTGATTGATTGACTGATTGATTGATTGATTGATTGACGGATTGATTGATTGCTTATAAATGGCAAATACTTATTTGTGGTGATGTGCATGTAATTTCGAGTTAAATTTGTAATTCAGTGCTCCTTTTCGGACGTTGGTGGGTTGGGAGAGACGATTGACATCGTCCGAAAGACCATACGGCTGCCTCTCTTGTGCCCCGAGTTCTACTCGGAGTTTCGAATCAGACCGAAGAAAGGCCTCATCTTCTATGGACCGCCAGGTAGAATATCATTATTACTATCATTAAATTGGTAACCATCGTACGTAATTGTTTGTATGTGCACTTGTTATAGCGCCCCTTCAAGCTCTCTCTACTCAGAGGCGCTCCCGAATGCAGAGCGGACACTGCATCGGAGTTTCACGCCGAAGCGCTGAGCAATTGTGAGTGAAGGACTTGCCCAGGGTCCTTACGCGGCGAGGTGGGTTCGAACCTCGAACCTTCCGGCTTCAAGGCAACGACGCCACCACTACACCACCGCGCCCCACGATGTAATTAGTGATGTGGTGTAATTAGTGATTTCTATAGAACCCTCACTGCCGAGACCATTTAGTAGCGCTCCTCGGTGTGAGAACCCCGGAGAGCAAAAATAGGTCTCAAGAAGAGACAGACAGACAGACAGACAGACAGACAGACAGATAGATGTATTTAATGATCTAGAAAGAAGGGTGGAAGGAAGGGAATTCCATAAGGAGTGTTCAATATGATGGTAAAGGAACGAGTTTAAGCAATAGTGGTCCTAGCTCGTGGTACGAACAGTCATACCTGTCTAGTAGTGTCTGGAGAATGGAAAGGTCCTAAGAATATGTAATTAAGTTTGTATAGTTTGTATTACTCCATTAATTAGTAAAGGCACAATGGAGCATTGAAATCTGCTGTAAAATAAAAACATAGAAATACTTTATTTTAAGAGGATAGTAGTAACATCAATGAAATTTAGCTAAGTTGAAACATGAGTATCAGCCATCCTGCTAATGGTAAATTGGTAATGTGTGGTGGTGGTGGTGGTGGTGGTGGTGGTGGTGGTGGTGGTGGTGGTGGTGGTGGTGACGACGACGACGATGATGATGATGATGATGACGACTATGATGATGATGACGCGACGATGATGATGATGATGACGACGACGATGATGATGACGATGATGATGATGATGATGACGATGACAACGACGATGATGACGACTATGACGATGACGACGACGATGACGACTATGACGACGACGACGATGATGATGAATTTTGTGTTTAGCCTCTAAGGTTAACAGTTTAATATATAGGTGACAACATGCTGAAGCTTTGTACGCGTGTGTGTACGTAGGTGTGGGTAAGACGATGACGGCTCGAGCTCTGGTTGATGCATGTAAGTCGTATACCAACCAGAGAATCGCATTCTTCATGCGGAAAGGATCGGACATGCTGAACTCCTACGTCGGGCAGTCGGAGGCAAACGTCACGAAACTCTTCGACGCGGTAACTACACAATTACCCGGCATTTTCTTTGCTCAACAAACAAACAATAGAGTTTTTGACAGGCTATTCATTCATTCATTCATTCATTCATTCGGAGATTTATATAGCTCCCCTTCAAGAAGAAACTACTCAGAAGCGCTCCCGACTCCAGCGCGGCCCAAAATAACAGTTTTAAGTTTAGTAAGGAAGGTCATAGCATAAAAGGGAGACAAAGATACGACTTATGAAGGTCCTTGTTTGGACAGTGGCAACATAATATCATGGTTGTGAAAGCTGGACCATTACAGAGGAGGGTGAAGAGAGGATAGAAGCTTTCGAGATGAAATGTCTACAACAGATCCTGAGAGAATCCTGGACAGACAAGAAAACAAACGTATGGGTATTGGAAGCGGCGGGAGTTTAAAGATGTCTGCTAAACTCAAGCAGAAGAAGAAAGATGTCTTACTTCGGTCATCTCTACCTGGAATAGTCTTCCTCTGACCCTCCGCTCTCTTTGTACAAATCCTTCTCAGGCTTTCCTCTCTCATCTTAAGACAGTTTTAATTGACCGCGCTGAGGTTGGGAGCGCCTCTGAGTAGTCCCCTTGAAGAGGCGCTATATAAATGTACATAATGAATAATGAATGAACGAACCTGATGAGGAAAGAAGGAAGTTGTCTGGAAAAAGATATCATGAAGGGCACAGTACCGGGGAAAAGAGCACTCCAGGGAAGACCGGGTACGAGCTGGATTGCAAATATCAGAGACTGGTTGGAGATGCCTTTCGATCAGATGATAAGAGAGAAACAAGGGATCGAGAAAGATGGAGAAAACTTGTCCGTGTAGCGACCAATCCTCGATCCGAGGACGGTTAAAGACAGGACAAGGAAGGATCCTGGTAGAGTGCCAGGGTGTAGGCGTAGCTCAGAAGGTTTGAAATTATACGAATCCATTTATAATTGGACATTTAGTGTAGAAGTGCGGACTAAAAATAGCCCTTCCTCCTTCTTCGATTTGGTCTTGATTGGGAGCACCTCTGATTAGGCATCTTGACTAGACACTATATTTAATTCTGATTGATTAGTCGATTGATTGACTGATGGATTGCTTGATTGATTGCTTGATTGATTGTTTGATTTATTTATTGAAGTTCTGATTGATTGACTGGTTGATTGATTGAATGCATGATTGATTGTTTCATTTATTTATTGATGTATTGTTTGATTGATTGACTGGATGATTGATCGATTGATTGATTGATTGATCGATTGATTAATCAACCTAATTTTCAAACAACCACCTAACCAGGAGCTGCTAGTTCACCCACCGACCCACCCACCCGTTCCACGTGACTGAGCGTTGCCTATTTGTTGCTGTACTTCTTCCTCTCAGGCCAAGCAGATGAGCCCGTCGATTATATTCCTCGACGAGTTCGACGCGCTGGGCAGCATTCGAACCCCGAACTCGCACAACCATGTCGAGTCGAACGTTGTCTCTACGCTGTTGGCGCTCATGGACGGACTGGACGACCGAGGCCTCGTCTTCGTGATTGCCGCTACGAACCGCCTGGACGCCATCGATCCGGCGTTCAGAAGACCTGGCCGATTCGACGTGGAGATCTCCTTCGAACTGCCCGATCTGGAGGTACGTGGGCGCGGCGTGTTTGGGGGTGGAGGGATGCCGGTTTCTGGGGGAGTGGGCGGCGTGTTTGAGGCTTGGGTAGCGTTTGATCTAGTTCCCCTACTTTGGGGGGGTCAGGTTTCTGGGGAGGGTGCAGCGTGTTTGGGGTTGGGTAGTGTTTGATCTAGTTCTTCTACTTTGGGGTGTGAGGTTTCTGGGGAGTGGGCGGCGTGTTTGGGGGTCTGGTTTCGGGAGAGTGGGCGGCGTGTTTGGGGTTGGGTAGTGTTTGATCTAGTCCCCCAGCTTTGGGGGTCAGGTTTCTGGGAAGTGGGCGGCGTGTTTGGGGTTGGGTAGTGTTTGATCTAGTTCCCCTACTTTGGGGTGAGGTTTCTGGGGAGTGGGCGGCGTGTTTGGGGTTGGATAGTGTTCGATCTAGTCCCCCCTGCTTTGGGAGGTTTCTGGGGAGTGGACGGCGTTTTGGGGGTTTGGTAGTGTTCGATCTAGTCCCCCCTGCTTTGGGGGGAAATTTCGGGGGAGCGGATTGATTGATTGGTTGGTTGGTTGATTGATTGATTGATTGATTGATTGATTGATTGATTGATTGATTGATTGATTTCTCTTTCAAAGGCTCGCAGAGACATTCTCACGAAGGCGACATCAACTTGGATGATCAAACCATGCGTACTCGACGTTGTCGCTGAGAAAACTGATGGTAAGAATTTCGCCGGTTGTTGTAAAGTAAAGACATAATTAATAATTATATTTGTAATTGTACCGATTGTATAATTTGAGAATTTTTAACGCTATTCAGAGGCGCTCTCAGCCTGATAGCCCCCGAGGTAATAAGACAGACTTCAAGCAGCGAAGGGCTGAAGATGACACCCCCAATGAGGTCTTACTACGGATAGTGGGAGGCAGGTCATTCCGCCTAGATGGGCCTACAATGGCAAAGGCGTGATGTTGGGCCATGGTAGTTCTTGCCAGTTGAGTTAAGAGATCAAGTCGATCAGCAGACCGGAGAGGGCGGGAGGAGACAACGGAGAGGGTGTTTGTGCATCAATTCGCAGAGGTGTTTGGGAGCTTGACCATTTCGGTGTGACCTTGCGCGTGTAAGAAAATTTTTTGTAATAATAAAAATAATACGAAACAACGTGAAAAATTAAGAATTAAATAATTACTAATAATAAACGTGAAAAATAATGAATTAAATAATTACCAATAGTAAATGTGAAAAATGATTAATTGAATAATTACTATTAGTAAACGTGAAAAATAATGAATTAAATAATTACCAATAGTAAACGTGAGAAATGATAAATTGAATCATTACTGATTTCCCATGATGCATTGCAGGCTTCAACGGGGCTGACCTGGTGTCCGTTTGCGAGTCGGCGGCGTTGAAGGCTCTGGAGAAGGAGAATCCCGCGTTGATCGACTGTGGCGACGAAGATTTCCCAGAGATTCGCATCAAAAACATTCGAGTGACAATTGAAGACTTCAACGCAGCCTTGAAGACCGTCAAGGCGAGCCGCGACCGTCTGAAGGACAAGTGAAGGTGCTATATGAATTGTTGCTCTCCTCGTCGTGTGATTTGTTGTGCTTCTATATTGCATGCTGTATTGTTCTCACATTGTACTATGTTCTGTTGTATTTTATCAATAAATCAGCCGTTTATTGACTCAGCAAAAGATATATCAGGTAAACTTCGAAATGAAACAGAAGCAGAAAGTTGGAGATTAAGCTGCAGTGTCGTGGTTAGACAATCGTAGAGGATGAGAAAATCCGCTAATGCAGAGCTGTCCATTTTTCATTCATGTACACACATGTAGTTAGTTAAACAGTTTATTGTGATCAAACATGATTATAAACATTAATGTGTTTATAAGTGTACATCCTGCATGTATGCGAGTGTATGCATATTATGTATGTATGCGTGTGTGTCTATGCTTAGACATTTAATAACCTTGCGATTTTCCGGATGGGTAATTCATTTCTGGGGAGAGAACTTTTCTCCCACCCCAGAGACGTCTTGATTACACACTGAATCGTGAATGCCATAAATGTGGTTTTGATTGAAATTCAGTCTGTTGATTTGTCCAATTCTCAACTTGCACTAAATAGTAAAATTTAATCACATGTATTTACATCGCATTACAAATTCCATTTGTATTTTTTTGTTTACAGAAACGGGCAGAAGTCTGTCAGGTGATTTGATAACGAAGACGTTTACCACCGAATATTATCATAGAAGGAAGAAAGAAAGACGTTGTAATGCGCTAACACACCAGCCAGTGTACATTATATGCGGCAGAATTTTTTATAAGAACAGTAGCAACCTTAGGATCCAAATTTAAGAACTGTCCACTGGCAAAACTGTTGGTAAACTCTGTACAGAATACAGATATAACTGAATAAATCAAGCATTGAATACGTATTCAGGTTTCGTCTAATCTCGTCTGCTTTAGTGCGATTGTCCTGTTGCATAAAGCCAATAAAAAATATCTTGCACCTTTACGGGTAAGGTAGGGTAAATGGTGAAAGAGCAACGTATGGCTTACAACAGGAAGGCACCGGAAGCGATCAGGGTCCCGCTTATTATGGTTTTCTATGTATTTGTACGCACGCATAGGGGTGGGGGTTCCAAAAAATGTATGAGTTACAACATGGTACTATATGGTATGGTGGTCGAAGATACGGTTTTCTGGTATGCGAAATATATCGTGGCGCGGTGGTGTAGTGGGTATATTCGTCGCCTTGCAGCCGAAGGGTTACAGGTTCGAATCCACCTCAAGCTGCCGTGTAGGGACCTTGGGCAAGTCCTTCACTCGCACTTGCTCAACGCTTCGGCGTGAAATTCCGATTCAAGGTCCGCGCTGTATGAATAATTATTTTTGATGACGACCATCGTTCGAACCCACATGTATAACTGAAATCGCCACGCAATTCGAGCTGTCAGTATATAGATATATTCGTTTAATGTGAAAAAAACAGGTTGACAAGACCGCAACTCAGTAACATGAAAGGGAGCATTACGGGTTACACAGTCGCTTGTTGAGAAGGCACTTATAGAGGGCTCTTGGAATAAAGTTTTTATCGTCCTTCGGTGGCAACTCAAAGTTATGCGGACGTGGTCGAAGGCAGTATTGACGCTGAATAATCGGAGGAAACAAGGTCCTCAGCACATGAAACGGATTTTTTCAGTGATGACTCGGAGTCAACTCTTAGCGGCCACTGCGATCTTGCGAGTCGTCTCACTCGTCTGCCTTGATGCGGCAGCCACCTGTTCCCGCCGCACCTCAGCCTCACTCGTCTCTCCCTTGAGCAGGCGATGCAGTAGGTTCTGACCGGAAGCGGAAGAAGAGTCCCTCTGTTTTCGGATGAGGAAGAACCTCAGGCTAGATGCTCCGCTGGGCTTCAGGAACGGAGGAGCGGGCGAAGAGGGTACTAAGCTACAGCGCGGTGACCTAGGGTCTCCCGACTTCCTACTCATCAACTCGGCGATAATGACGTCGCTGCCTCGATTCGGTTCGCGTAGAACTGCTTCCGCCTGCAACATGGCGGCCAGCACTTCCGCTTTGTGGACTGCGCATGCGTCGTTTTTAGTCAAGTCCGGTTTCGCCCGCATCTCTTCGCTTTCGTTGTCGGTTTTCGTCTCTTCGAAAATTCAGAGCGCGCGTGGGATATTCCAGCGTTCGGGAATTCCCCCAGCGTCCTATAAGAATCTCGACTCCCCTGGGTTTACCCGTCTCCTTGGAAACACCGACGTTCCGCGGTCCGTCGCCAGAGGGACGATCGTATGCTGACGTCACTTGCGCCAACGTCACCGGAAGTTCAATCCTGCGCAACGCTTATCGATTTCCCGTCGCGACTCAACCCCGAAACTCTAACCTCGTGATCTTGCTGGGCGACTGGTTTTCTCCATTGTCACTGGATTTCCGCTTCGACGACGCGCTCGGCGTGGCAACGAGAACTAGTTCCGGTTTCGCCGGAACTTTCGGTACGGCATCTACTTCCGGTATGGGCCGCACAGTGGGCGGACGACCTCGCAAAGCAGAATGTCGAACTGCTCCCCCGAATCGGAACAACACGAAGACCGGGATTCGGGAGAAATAGCGACGTCTAGCGGAGACGCGCAATCGGAAGAACTGCTTCTGTCTCATGATCTCATCCGGCGTTTCGTAGAGATTCGGTCTAGGGTAGATAAGGGCTAGATGGAACGCCTGGCGGGTCAAGTGAATCGACGAGGTCAGAGGTCACGCCGTCATCCGTTGGGAAGATCCGATGTTCGTCGAGACTCGTGTGTCCTCTTTACGTCGAGGTCCCCGCAGAGCGATTCTCCGTCGAATTCTCTCGGACTTCCGGTGGCCTCCTCCTCCGACGGTTGACGGATCGAAGCGGAGTGATGCGGAGAATAATTTATTGTTTATTTATTTTTTTGTTATTTATTTGGTTGTTTTATTTATTTTCGCCTACTTTTGCGGTTGCTATAGCTCCCTTCAAGCGCTCCAATCGGGGGCGCTCCAAAACGCGTCTCCTCTATACTGCATGCCTCCCGACTTTGGGGTGTGGGGCTGCTCGGAAAGCACGCTCTATACGGAAGCGGAAATGGACCATGGACCGGAAGTTGGTCTATAGATGATGGGTGGCGCTTGAAAATGGACTGTCGATCGACCCGGAAGCGTACATGCCTCTGGATAGGCTATTAATAGTGCGCGATTTAACGCTTTGAGGCCAACTCCGCCACTGGTTGTTTTCTGCCAGTGCCAGTCCCAAGCCTGGATGAAGGAGGAGGGCGACACTAATCAGCTTTGATATGGGAGTGTCGTTAAACATGTAACATGTAGTTGCTTTGAGACCTGTACAATTGCTGGGCAAGCTAATACACCTTCTCTCCGACGACGGTTACTTCGGGCCCCATAGAACATAGGCTACTAGTGCTAGCAGTAGCTCTCACTGGCATGGTGATCAACGGACTCGAGTTCGATTCTCGAAGCCCCCGTAAGATATAGACATGCTTTGTTGACTGCTATTAGCGTCCTTGTATTGCAGGCCGTCTGCTCTGTTAGAAGTTAAGATTTATTATTTATGTGATTTTGTGTTCCTGTGAATTGCTCCAATTCCATATCTGTGCAGTAATGCATTTGAAACAATTCATATTGCAGCCGGATTGTGGAATGTTATTATTTTATTATACACAAGTTAGCTTTCTTTAGCCGATGTTATCTCAATCTTGTGCTTCCCACTCTCAGACA
>OX457048.1:37653978-37668978 GCA_949752735.1 Lumbricus terrestris
AAAAATTGGCTGCTCACGGAGAGCTGGCCCAATTACTTTGTACGAGACAGTAACATGTTCGCGAGGCTCGGAAGTTGGCCACTGTACGGAGGGAAACTCCTTTCGCAGGACATATTGAAGCACAGTACAGTCAATGTGATGGAGTCGCTCCAGGACCCGAATCTATTCTGCAGAGAAGTCCTGCAGTCCTCGACGATCTGCGTGAGATGGTATCGAAAGATCTTCCTGGGAAAGTCACGCGACTGTATCGACGAACTGGCCGTGTTCGCTTCGAGACTGGACTTCCTTCGACGCGACATCGCAAACTACGCTTTGTATCGAGAGAAGGAATACATTTCAAAGTTTAGCGCCGCTCTTTTCGTTCACCTCTTCATGGCAATTAACAGGCGCGGACTTCCACCACCTTCCCACGTGGAGAACTGGATACAGGAACTGAGGCCTGTGTCGATATTCAAAGTTGGCGTCGATCGTCGATATCTAGCGAGCACGGCGCAGATTTTAGACGCTGCAATCGCCTTGCAGTACTACACGGTGTTTGCGAAATATCGGGATTCATCGACGGTCAACTGGTCACTTCATCGAATGACCAAGAAATATATCTTCAGAGCGTTGAGTTGCTTCGATCCTAAACGAAGCATCCTCTGGCCGACAATAGCCGCGTCTTGGGCGTACTTTGAGTTCGCGCTGAATCCCAAAGTCGATCATGTGGAACTGGTCAGCATCTGCGACGAAGCGATCGAGCTGTTCAAGCGAGACGATGTCACGTGCGTCTACGAGCGTCTTCGAGGGAGGCAGCTGGCACCGCCGGTGGAATTCACGCATGGCATCTTCTTCATGCTTGACGACCTCATGAAGTGCATTGGCGGGTACGTTAAGCTATTCGAGCACGTTCTTGCGGGATTGAGGTGTCCTCGATGGCAGCCCGGACAGTTTCGATGTCTCGACTTCGACGAGTTCTCGCCAATCGTGATCACCTACTACGTCAAGGTCGGTTGCCTACTTCGAACGTACTCTGGTCGGCCGCAGGAAAGGCGAGAGCTGATAGATACGATGGTGGAGTGGAAGGAGGTGAGCCGAGTTTACGGATTGGCCTTGGAGCAATTCATCTTTAGGCTGATGAGGCGAGAGGTCGAAATGAAAGACGGGGAACATCCGAGGAAATCTAGAGTTTACTAAATTCGTTTATGTTCTACGACTTCAAACGGTTTAATCTAAAAGATATAAGTATATATGCGTTTCTATCAAAACAAGCTATTTAAAGCTTTCAACCACAACTCGGCATATATATATATATATATAATGTAGGCCTATATATAATCGACAGTCGATATATTTATATATATAAGGCCTGTGTATACAACGTGCAGTCTGCCGAGCATCGCCACGGCTCGTAGGCCTATGTACTCTTTCAGTGCCAGTCCCAAGTCTGGAGAAAAAGGGAGGCGCTATACAAATTTCCGAAATAAATAATTAAAATAAAAATATAAAAATTCGTGCCTAGAGCGTGTGCAGTTCTTCAACTTATTCATATACAACCTGTATGGTCTCAGGCCTATTGCTATGCTACACGCCATAGACTAAGTGTCATGGCATAGGTTTATTGTTATGCTACACGCCTAGTGTTATGGCATAGGCCTATTGCTATGCTACACGCCTAGTGTCATGGCATAGGCCTATTGTTATGCTACACGCATAGTGTTATGGCATAGGCCTATTGTTATGCTACACGCCTAGTGTCATGGCATAGGCTTATTGCTATGCTACACGCCTAGTGTTATGGCATATAGGCCTATTGTTATGCTACACGCCTAGTGTTATGGCATAGGCCTATTGTTATGGTGCGCCTATAATTACTGCCATGTGTCGGTCGCTGTTTCACTTGTTCTCACACGATGACCACATACAACTTTTTGTTTGTATACGTGCACTTGCTATAGCGCCTCTTCAAGCACTCAACTCAGAGGCGCTCCCGACTGCAGAGCGGACACTGCATCGGAGTTTCACGCCGAAGTGCTGAGCAATATTGCGAGTGAAGGACTTGCCCAAGGTCCCTACGCGGCGACTTGAGGTGGATTCGAACCTTGAACCTTCCGGCTTCAAGGCAACGACACCACCACTACACCACCGCGCCCCACGTGACTATCCGGTTTGAGAATTGGAAAAGATAACTGAGGGTCAGGCTCTAATCCACGCGGAGTTGGGGGTGTGCAAAGAAAATCTAACTAAGACACCCGATGGGGAAGACTGGGGTTGAAACCCATCCCCATAACCTGGCACTTCTTACTCTGCTATTATCCTACTATCACGGACTTTGCATCATGAGCGTCAATAATTGCAATGCTGTGGATGTTCTGCATGGTTGCTCTCAAAGCGTCTGCCAGATTCCGAGCTGCGGTAGTGACACACGATGATGATTATTGTTCTGCAAAGACGTACGTTACGTTAGTAGGCCTATTATTATCAGGGCTTTTTTTACGTGCAGTTGCACACAAAATGTGCAGTTCTAAATGGATTTGTGCAGTTGTAGAAGCACAAGTTTATGTACAGTTAAAACTAGCAAAAAAGGTCATTGTCCTCCGATTGGAAGTAATTTACCATGGAGGATGGAAAAGGAAAGAAGGGATTGTGCAGCTCTAAAAATTCGTTAAAAACAGCCATGATAAATATCACGGTAGTGTGTGGTGTAGGTTTGCATGAATTTTAAGGGTCACCGTCAGCCAGTGGCGTAGGCAAGGGGGGGTTTCGGGGTTAAACCCCCCATTGGCTCGGGAAAAGGTTTTTTAAGGTTATTTATCCATTTAAGTAAGAAAAAATAGCCAAAAAACAGGGTTTCCGGCCATAAAACCCCCCCATAAAAATTCCTGGCTACGCCACTGCCGTCAGCCAATTTGGGGCGGAATTTAGGGGCAATTTAACATGGACGACCGGAATGGGACGAAAGGGCTGTCCAGTGGGAAAGAGCTACATTGTGTTTTTTGGGTAAGTTCAAGGAGAAAGACTCTAAAAGGTCATCAGGTTTTCGAGAGACTTGGAACGTCTTCGAGAAAAATTTTCGTGGCGGGTTACTTAAAAGGTCGTCAGAAATTTTTCGGGCCAAAATTAAGGGCGCACAAGATTAAAATTGCTGGTTGTGCAGTTAAAAAATTCTTTTAAAAGAGCACATACCACAGAAGCATTGGAATGACTCCTGCGTTAAAATATTTATCTAAAAGAACTGCGTGGCAGAAGTTTGTTAGGCTAGCAATCGATTAAATCGTAGCAACGATTGCAGAACGTGCTTTCTCGGTGGTAGGACCTTCAACCTGGAATGGTATAGCCTACGTTTATTCCTTTGACACTGCTCCTTTCTAAAATTCCTTCTCAGGCTTTCCTCCTTCCGTTTTGGCCGTTCTGAGGCTGGAAGCGCCTCTGAGTAGCCCCCTTGAAGAGGCGCTATATAAATAAAGAGATGTTTAGGCCTAGATGTTTCTTGTAAGTAGTCATCGATGTAGAGAGTTCTTGGTGTCTGAGACGAGCGTAGAAATCCAGTAGCAGTAAAATATAGCTTACATTATAGCCTAAATAAAAGAAAGATATGTTTAACAAACGAGTGCATTAAAAAATGTCCTGTCTTCAAATAATAGATGGCGCGATGCTTTTCCTGCGTTCGGCAGATGGCGCCGTCAGCGAATGACGTCAGGCGTAATCTACGAGCAGACGCATCCACGACGGTGTCACCATCATCATCGTCGTTTTCGTCTTCGTTGGCGTCGTTTTCCGCTTCGTTTTCCACCGAAAAACATCGGATTTTCACACGCGGAATGCACGCAGAAATCGGAAAATCCGTTCATTTTATTCACGCGTTGTGTCGTCTATCGGATTAGTTTAATTATTTCCGCGCAGCGTTTTTTCCGCTCTGCGTCGTGGAACCCTGGCTCAACGCGGTACACATCCATACACGCGCTCGGCTTTTATTATGATTATATATTGGGCACGTTGCTGTTTTTTCTACGGGGGTGGTGAAAGGAGGTACTGACGGGGCTTAGGGGCCGGAAGACGCCGCGATGTTGCCCTGCCTGCCTCTGTGGAAGGCCTGCAACCAGCAAGTTGATTACCTGGATAAGAGACATTGCAACCTGCTGGCCGTGCCAGATGACATTCTCCGCTACACGAACACGCTGGAGGAGCTGCTACTGGACGCAAACCAGATTAACGAATTGCCCAGGGTAGGCGATTGAAGAGGTCCTCTCTGTCGTCATTGCTGCATTAATCTTTTGTCATGATGATGATTGTTCATGCCTTTGGCGTTGTTGCATCATCATCATCAACATCATCATCATCATCATCATCTGCATGTGTTTTTGTCCTGTATTGTGCGGTCATCTTTAACATTCACCTTCTTGTGAGAAACGTTTTGCTTTAGCACCTTAATTGCTATGCTCGTGGTAGGTGTTGTTACGAATATTCGGATAGATGCATGCATAATTAGGTGAATATATGGTAATTGTTGAATACATACATGTACTCGTGATAATTCATTGATTCATTCGTTCAGTGGATTTATAAATAGCACCTCTTCTATAGATAACTCCTCACAAGCACTGCCAGTCCAACCCGGACAGCCAAATAGTCAGGCATGCAGGCGGACAGACAGACATACAGATAGACAGACAGATAGACAGACAGACAGACAGACAGACAGAGGGACAGAGAGGCAGGCGGACAAACAGACAGAGAGTCAGGCAGGTGGTCAGATAGACAGCCTCTCTGTCCCTCTGTCTGACAGACAGACAGCAAGACATAATCACTGAAACAAGGCAGCATGTCATGATTGCCATTCCCTTAGTCCTTCACTTTCTCCTCCATTATAAAGTCAGTTTTCAGTTTGGCTTATTGGCTGACTGGTTGAATGCATGTCCCGTAACTCAGTGTTTTAGACTTGAGTTCCCTCTGTTGCATAGGAGTGGGATCCATGGAGCACAGAAACACTTCAGCTGCATCAATTGCTTAAGGGCATGTGCACAATTATATAAATCTTTTATTGCATTTTACAATTGCAATCAATCAGTCAGTCAAACAATGAATTAATAAATCAATGAATAAATCAACTTATCAACAAATCAACCGATTGATCAATCAACTAGCCAGCCAGCCAATCACTCAGTCGGCCAGTCAGTCGGTCGGCCAGTCAGTCAATCAATCAATCAATCAATCGATCGATCAATCAGTCAATCAGTCAATCAATCAATCAGTCAATCATTCAATCAGTCAATCAGTAAGTCACTGAACAAGTTGAATCTTCATGATTGTTGAATTCTGGGTAATGTTTTGAATATTCAAAGCATTGTCTTGGTATTTTGGAATCATCGGTGGACCGACCAATCCAGCACACTGTTGCCCACTTTAAAATTTCTTCTACTGTAGGCTATACCTAGACCATACTAAACTATTACAGGTCTTCTTATTGTAAGGAATTTTTGGAACTGCACAACCCCCACCATTCTCTTCCTTTGCATTCGCCATTGTGGTAACCGTAAATTATTCCAAATCAAATGACAATGGACAATTTTAACTATATTTCACTGAACAAAGATGCTTTAAAAAGCTCTGCACAAATCCATTTCGAACTGCAATTTTTGTGTGGAACTGCATGCTAAAAAAGCATGAGCTGCAGTGTGAGAATTGTAGAAAAATGACTGTGGTGGTGGTGGTGGTGGTGTGGTGGTGGTGGTGGTGGTGGTGGTGATGGTGGTGGTGGTGGTGGAGGTGGTGGTGGTGGTGGTCAAGGGCGGATACAGAAATTTTCGATGGTGGGCCAAAATTTAGGGTCTTGGGACAGGAAAAATGTTCGTCTTGGTCGCCGAAAAATCTGATGACCTTTTTTTTAGTCATTTGTCTCGAATTCCCAAGACAAGGATACCATTTCATCAGCCAAAACAGTTGATGACCATTTTTTTAGTCATCAGTCATCCTGGTCGGAGTAATGGCCTCTCTGGTATCCTGCTTTTCTGGCTTAATGGCTTGTTGAAATCAAATGGGGGAGAGGGACGTCCCATGTACTTTTTAAATGGGAGCATGGCCGGATTGGTCCCCTGGATCCGCCTCTGGTGGTGGTTACACATTGTGTCATAGAGATGAGGTGACAATGAAGGCATTGCTGTGGGTCCTATAGGAAAAACTAGGATTTGAACCCTAACCCTCTCAATTCTTACCCTATTAAGCTCCATCACCTCTGCCAGGGCCGGATTTACATGTAAGCCAACTAAGCACCGGCTTAGGGCCTCCGGAATCTGGGGGGGGCCTCCAAAAGTGAACTAGCCTAAGTAAAAAAACTCAGTGGCTTATAAATTATATGCCACTGATTTTTTTGATTTTTTTAGTTCACGATTGATTATAATCAATCATTTTATTTTTTATCTTACTTTTTATTAGGAATTGATGTGGCTAATGCGTAAGATCGAACACACTTGCTCTTTTAGTCTCATTCTTTAATATTAAGTAGGCCTATTTTATTTCGTCTGGCAAGAACCTGCGACAAGTTCCGACAACCGATACATTATTGTTTAATGCGGAAAGTGAGGAAGAACACGTTTTTAAAATGTTTGATCGATGGTAAAAGTGCATTTTAGCATATTTAATTATTCGCCATTGCATGGGTTTTCACCGTTTCAGTGTTTATCAGATACAAGTCGCAAAATATAGAAGATGGATTCATAAAAATAATTTTACTGAAATAGAAATGGGATTAATTAAAATAATCTCGCTGAAATCGAAGTTGGATTCATAAATAATAATTTCTAATTAAACAGATATGATATTGATGAAAAATAATTCCTGCTTAACAAAAGCTTCCAATCCAACTGGAAAATGGTGAATAGATCTATAAGGAAATACAGTCATCAAGATTTGTATGACATCATTGTCAGGGACGGCATCAAAAGCGCTTTTCCTAACCTTGAAGTGGTGCTTCGTATTTCTCTGAGTCTAATGGTAGGCCTAACAAATTGCACTAGCGAGCGATCGTTCTCGCAAAAAAGCGAACTTCGCTCCACGATGCACCTGAATAAATTAGATCTGCTCATTGAGCTTGCTTTTCATCGAATGCAGACAACTACGCAAAATTCCTTTTGATGACATTATCGCAGATCATGCGATGCAGAAATGCAAGAAAGTTGATGCAAAACTTCATTGTGATTTTTAGTATGTAGGCCTATAGGCCTTCCATAACAAAAACTGGAATAAAACGAGCGTAACCTATCAATTACAATTCGACTCGTTATAAAGACTAGCAGTAGTTGATCAAACATGGATTACTGGCGCAATATGCATTATATAGGAATACTAGGTGAGGTACCCGGCGTTGCCCGGGAAATTTAGGATTCGACACACTCCGGCCACAACCCCACCACACCACACCCCACCACTCCAACCTCCACCGGTATGCCACCCGAGAAATTTTGGTTTTCGGGTGGCAAATTTGCCCCCCAAATTTCCCCCACTCTCCCCCCACCTCCACAATACGCCACCACTAACTCCGACCTCCACCGGTACGCCACCCGTGAAATTTTGGTTTTCGGGGAAAAAATTCCCCCCCAAAATTTCCCCCCAGACCCCTCCCCACCCCTTCACAACACGCCACCACTAACTCCGACCTCCACCGGTACGCCACCCGTGAAATTTTGGTTATCGGGGAAAAAATTTCCCCCAAAATTTCCCCCCAGACCCCTCCCCACCCCTTCACAACACGCCACCACTAACGCCGACCTCCACCGGTACGCCACACGTGAAATTTTGGTTTTCGGGAAAAAAATTCCCCCCCCAAAATTTTCACCCCCCCTACCCCCCCTCCACAACACGCCACCACTAACTCTGACCTCCACCGGTACGCCACCCGTGAAATTTTACTTTTC
The DNA here is from genome assembly GCA_949752735.1 of Lumbricus terrestris. NCBI lineage: Eukaryota > Metazoa > Annelida > Clitellata > Crassiclitellata > Lumbricidae > Lumbricus > Lumbricus terrestris. The sequence continues at coordinate 37,661,868 of OX457048.1, forward strand.
GGGGAAAAAATTTCACCCAAATTTCTTTTCCCCCCCCACCATCCACCAGGCCCACCCCTACACCTCCCACTCGAAACCTCCCCCACCCCACCTCCCCACCCCCACAACACGCCACCACTAACTCTGACCTCCACCTGTACGCCACCCGTGAAATTTTGGTTTTCGGGGAAAAACATTTCCCCCAAATTTCTCCCCCCCCACCACCCCACCTTCCACCACCCCACCCCCACCCCACCCCACCCCCTTCCCCACAACACCCCACCACTAACTCTGACCTCCACCGGTACGCCACCCGTGAAATTTTGGTTTTCTGGGACGAAGTGTGAAAATACATCCGGACATCCGGACATACATACATACACACAAACGGAAGGACAAACTTTGAGAAATATATTATAGATACTTAGATCTAGCAATTATAGGCCTATGCATTTTGTATGTTTTTGTCCTTAAGTGGGGCCTCATAATTGAAATTGCTTAGGGCCTCACTCTGTTCAAATCCGGCCCTGACCTCTGCGCTCTATCAGCGCCTGGAACCGTGACTACGCCGGGATATATAAGCGCAAAATAAAATCTTCAGAAATTATTGCTAAATAAGTAATTATTTGTGAGGATCAACATGAAGGCAGACTGTTTAGGCTACCGTATACGTGTTTCGATGACCAGGTCACGTTGTATAACTTGTTCGATTGTTCATGTCTTGATTGTCTTCGGCACAGTATCGGTTTCTTCGGCTCTGGTCTCGGCATTCTCATAAAATATGGATGATCGAACAAAGCCACCTCTCGCTCCTAATTGGTTTGCAGTCGTTGTTTCGGTTAATCCGTAATCCTGTTGCCCATGGTGGTCTGGACGGATATCTGTGTGCCGTCCGTCAGCTGGCTGGTTCCCTGTCCGTCAGCCGGCTGGTTCCCTATCTGTCGCTGACGAGCCGTAATCTGTTCCCCGGGTCTTTAATTGTATGCAATCTGTTACCATGCCAATCATCGGTCAGCCTTGTTTTGGCAATAAACCCCAGTCTGGGTGTTTTTTGGTTCCCTGGAGAGTAGTCTGTCAACAGTTTGGGAAGTCAGAGCTCTTGTTTCTGGCAGCAGCTAGAGGATTCGTCGAACATACGTACTTGCTTCTCTAACATGCATCCTTGCGTCTTTAACATGCATACTTGTTTCTCTAGCGTGCATGCTGGTTTCTCTAACATACATACATGTTTCTCTAACATACATGTACATACTTGTTTCTCTAAAGTGCATACTGGTTTATCTAACATACATACTATTACATATATTTGTTTTGCTGACAAACATACTTGTTTCTCTAACGTGCACAATTGTTTTGGAGGCATTCTCTGTGATATGATCAATATTATCATAACGATTATGCAGATCAGTTGGCAAAATAATGCTAATATATATAACTAGCTGATCTACCCGGCGTTGCCCGGGAAATTTCGATTTTTAGTTCCCAGCCACCTCTGACCCCGCTCCCACGCCGCCCTTCTCACCTTGTCTTACATCGGTCCCAACCCGATCCCACTCTGATCGCCATTCCCACCTCGCCTTCATCCATCGGCCCCACCCGGTCCAACCACTTTGAGTGCCCAGCGTTGCCCGTGACATTTAGGTTTTCGGTCCAACCCAGCTCACACCCATCCATGTTTGCGCTATTATAGTCAGCATTTTTGCGAAACCGCGTGTCAAAAGACCTGCCCTCGTCGAAAAAAATGAGGTTAAAAATCTATTGGTTCGTTAAAAACCGATCGGCGAAAACTATTGCGTCTTAAATAGGCTAGTGATACATATACGGTATAGATATTAATTAACGTCACAAAGCGCTATAATTTTAAAATCGGCGGTGACGTCATTAATGTACTGGTTTCAATCATCAATAATTATATCATCGATGGTTTCAATGTCTGTTGAAAATATGGTTGAAAGCAAATAAAATGGCGTCTTAAACACAGCGTTAGGATTGGATGAAAAATGAAATGTTTCAATCTCGGGAAACGGTAAGATTTTTGGATCGCGAAGCCCGATAGTGTTCCCCGGTGATGCTAAAAAGTATTTTTGTAAATATTGAGAAAAATCGGTCAGGTGGATAAGAAGAAAATTGGTTCATTAAAATGTAACAACTTGATTTTATAGGTTTAGATGTTAAAAATTACCAAATCCAATTCGATGCGACACATTAAAATTCAATGAAATGCAATATAATACAATGAAATTTAATACAATACAATACAATACAATAAAATGTAATACACTAAGACTAAATACAATGCCATATATACAATGCAATAGAATACAATGAATTGCGATACATTATATACTATGCAGCAGAATACAATGAAATGCAATACAATATATGCAATGCAGAAAAATGCAATGAAATGCAATACAATACAATGAAATGCAATAAAATACAATGATGTGTGTTCATCATCATTCAGGGTCTGTTTCGTCTGCTCCAGTTGCGCAAGCTGACGTTGAGCGACAACGAAATCTGTCGCCTACCACCAGATGTCGCTAACTTCATGCATCTGCAGGAACTCGACCTCAGCAGAAATGGTACCATTAATTAATTCATTAAATTAATTAATTAATTAATTCATTCATTCATTCATTCATTCGTTCATTCATTCATTCATTCGTTCGTTCGTTCAATCGTTCATTCGTTCGTTCATTCGTTCATTCATTCCATCATTCATTCATTCATTTATTAATTAATTTTTTCGTTCATTCTTTCATTCATTCGTGGATCAATTAATTAATTCATTCATTCATTCATTCATTCGGTCGTTAATTGATTAATTAATTAATTCGTTCATTCGGTCGTTCATTCATTCATTCATTCGGTCTTTTATTTGTTCATTCGTTAATCCATTCATTCATCTATTAATCCGTGCATTCATTTATTCGGTCATTCATTCATTCGCTCATCCATTCATTCATTCATTTATTCATCCATTCATTCGTTCATTCTTCATTCGTTCAATCATCCATCCATCCATTCATTCATCCATCCATTTTTCCATTCGTCTATTCATATACCCATTTTCCCCACACATCCATTTTATCTATCCATCTGATCATCCTTCCAACCATGATCTGTTAAGCTTATACCCAGTAAACCATTGATATAATAATGATTGTTATTGCATATGGACATTGAGATGTATGGTGACGGACCCGGAAGGTTGCAGATCTGTTCTATTTCACGAGTGCTGGTCTGTAGGAGCACCTCAGAGTAGGTGTCTTGGAGTAGCTGTGCCATACATGGAATGAAAATGTGGGTGGGTGGGGTTGGGAGGAGCAACCCCCACCAATTCATGCTTCAGCTGTGCTTGCCGTGGGGCGCGGTGGTGTAGTGGTGGCGTCGTTGCCTTGAGGCCGGAAGGTTCGAGGTTCGAATCCACCTCAAGTCGCCACGTATGGACCTTGGGCAAGTCCTTCACTCGCAATTGCTCAGCGCTTCGGCGTGAAATTCCGATGCAGTGTCCGCTTTGCAGTCGGGAGCGCCTCTGAGTAGAGTGCTTGAAAGGGCGCTATTACAAGTGCACATACAAACATACAAACGAGTCTTGGACGCCCCTTACCTTTCCAGGCTGTGGTGCATGGCCTAATAACTGGTAGGACGGCGTTCAGATTGAAAGTAAGTGCCTGGATGCCGTCCATGCCCGTCCAATCAAACTTTAAACCCTACTTCTATCGCTCCAGTTAGTAATAAAGATTACCCTGGAGTCTTAAGTTAAGTCCTTCAGGTTAAATCCTATATCCTTCAAAGACTTTCCGAAGTGCACAGGCGGCCGGTCCTACGTCTGAGCGTCAATGCACTAAGCTACTGTGCGTGAAGGACTTGTTCATTTGTTCAAGGTTGCTATAGTGGAGGCTTGAACGTCTATTTGAGTTGCTAGGCAAGTGCCTGGATGGATGGAAGGATGGATGAATGGATGAATGGATGGGGAACGGATGGAAGGATGGATGGGGTATGGATGGATAAATGGATGGGGTATGGATGGATAAATGGATGGGGTATGGATGGATGAATGGATGGAGTATGGATGGATGAATGGATGGGGTAAGGATGGATGAATGGATGGGGTAAGGATGGATGAATGGATGGGGTATGAATGGACGAATGGATGGGAATGTATGGAATGATGCGGTATGGATTGATGAATTGATAGGGTATGGATGGATGAATGGATGGGAAATGGATAGAAGAATTGATGAATGGATGGGGAATGGATGGAAAGATGGATATTGATGGATGGGAAATGGATAGAAGAATGGATGGGGAACAGATGGATGGGTATGGATGGATGAATGGATGGGTAAGGATGGATGTATGGATGGGGAATGGATGGAAGGATGGGGTATGGATGGATGAATGGATCAGAAATGGATAGAAGAATGGATGAATGGATGGAATGGGGTAAGGATGGATGAATGGATAGGGGAATGGATGGAAAGATGGGGTATGGATGGATAGGGTATGGATGGATGAATAAATAGGAAATGGATGAATGGATGGGGAATGGATAGATGAATGGATGGGGAATAGATGGATGAATGGATGGGGTAAGGATGGATGAAGAATGGATGGATGGAATGGATGGAAGGATGGGGTATGGATCGATGAATGGACGGGGAAATGGATGGACGAGTGGAAGAATGGAGGAACGGATGGATACTTAAATGGAATGTTGAATAAATGGATGGTTGAATGGAAGGATGGATGGATGGATGGCAGAAGGAAGGATGGATAGATGGGTTAATGAATGGATGGATGGATGGATGGATATAATTGATTGATTGATTGATTGATTGATTAATTGATGGATCGATAAATGAATGGATGAATGAAAGGCAAGATGGACGGAAGGATGGATGGAAAAAACCGGGCAATGTGGAAGTCCTTTACGGACAGCTTTGCTAAGTGCCACTTTAACGACTCTATATCTGCATTGATTTTCGTGCAGCACTGCTTTTAATGCATAGACCATCGAACGACAGTCGTTACTTAAAGTGTTAAAAAAATCAAGTGGGTATTTTAGACACATGGCCACATTGAGATTAGCAGTCAACACTGGCAGACGTCAGAGATAGTGAGAGAAAATAGAGTTAGTTCTAAGAAGGACATACGCTGATGGTTTGTTGGGGGTAATCGGGTGCTGGGCTGCTGGCACATTTTTTTTTACAGTGAACCCCATAAGCAGGAAAACGATCAAGAGAGTAAGTAAGTAAGTAAGTAAGTAAGTAAGTAAGTAAGTAATAATAATAATAATAATAATAATAATAATAATAATAATAATAATAATAATAATAATAATAATAATAATAATAATAATAATAATAATAATGACGACAATTTCTATGGCGCCGTAACACAGCACATGCCGTTACAAAGGCGCCTCTACAAACACAAGCGCAATATATTCAGCCAAAGGACGAATAGATGTAGTGGAATTAGTATATTGAGTGTGTATGGTGATCAAGTTTAAGTACATTAGCAATGTAAGAAAGAATAGCTTATTATTTCACGTATACTTAGTACTTAAAGTCCTTTCCGTGCAAATCTGCACATCGGGCAACGCACCTCCCCCACTCCTCCCTGTCCATCGCCAATTCTTAAGCCTCCCTCCATGATATCTCCAGACATCTCTAGTTATCTTTCATGGCATCCTGACGGTTCTTTTGTTGTCTTCATTTCTTTCTTCTACTCCCAGCATTCCAGGACGAATCTGTTGTGTTGTTTCTGTTTTTTAAATATATTTAAAACTCGGGTGGATTGCTCGCCCCCCGCCGGAACCCTACTTCTTTATCCTAGCGTAGGACAGGCACAGACTATCCTAAGATATACTCAGGTGTTGTTGCATATGATTTTAGTAAGTATAAGTGGAATGATCTAGTAAGTAGATGTAGTTTTTAAGTAAGTAAGTAAGTAAGTGTAGCAAGTAAATAAATGTGTATTGTAGGTAAATAGGTAAATATCTTACAAGCGGACCTGCATTATTTGGTATGCATGCAGCGATTACATGCAGTTTATAAAAATTAATTCTTTACAGGAGTAGACTCTGATGTATCATCAAATCTATTCAAATCAAGCCCGGAAACAATGTTGGGGTTTTTCATTTGGGGGGCTATCTAGTGAACGTTATCACAAAGTACACGAAATAGGTTTAAATTTTAGCAGCAATATTTATCTGGGGTGGGTGGTGGGGGGGGCGGGTTTACCCCATGACTCTTACCATAAGTATACGACAGTGGACGTCACGTTAGTTTGTAAAAAAGGATATATGGGATAGACAACCTAATGATATTTTAGTAATTTAATTCAATTCGTGATTAATTTAATTTGCAGTTATTATTAACGATTATTACTTCGATTTTTTGTATCCCTTTGTGCATTTATTTGCACGTGGATTGATAATGAAAATACTTATTTACATACTTATTTAATCACTCTCACTTACTCACTCACTCACACACGCACTTTCTCATTCACTCACACACCCACCCACTCACTTACTTACTAATGGAAAGCCAGATGGCTTCGTTGATAAGCGGAAGAAGCCATGCAGTCCACGAACCAGCGAGTATCACAGGCGTGGCTTATCAATCTAAAGACAGAGAGTGAGAGAGTGTGTGGGTGTGTGTGTATGTGTGTGTGTGGGTGAGAGAGAGAGAGAGAGAGAGAGAGAGAGAGAGAGAGAGAGAGAGAGAGAGAGAGAGAGAGGAGGGAGGGAGGGAGGGAGGGAGGGAGGGAGGGAGGGAGGGAGATAGCGAGGGAGAGTGAGAAGGAGAGAGAGAGAGTGAGTGAGAGAGATAGAGACAAACAGACAGACAGACAGACAGACAGAGACAGACAGACAGACAGAGACAGAGAAGAAATCTTAAGCTTATCAGGACCGTCTCAGCGTTGGTCAGCTCAGCGTAATTAAAAGGATGTTGTTAGTGCAGGACTTATATGCGGACTTACCGGTATATGTTAGGCTTTAATTAAAAGGCAAACGTCGGCAACTTCCGTGTGTGCTGAACGAAACCACAGAATAAACACGTACAGGTGATTTAAACGAAAACAGGAGCCCGGCTAAATTACTCGATGAAGTGTA
>OX457048.1:37673978-37791478 GCA_949752735.1 Lumbricus terrestris
ATCAATCAATCAATCAATCAATCTATCAATCAATTAATCAATCAATCAATTTATTGCAATCATCAACGAGCAATAATATACAGTAGCCTCGCTTCACAATAGCAGCGTAGTAACAAGGAAATCTCGAAGCCTAATGGGTGAATATCCCGATGACAGGGACACGTATATTTACCAGCGCTACTTTAATAGGTGGCTATAATAGATGGTTAACAGCATTTGGACTGTTTTTCAACTAACGTAACAGTCACAGCAACATAAAAGTAGCAACAAGGCAAGAACCTTAACTATCAACCCAAGGACGAAATTTTCAGTCGCGCTTGCGGATCGCAAAGTAGCCCAACTAGCGATTTTCGCGACGCCCTGGCAACCCTGCCCGGCCGCCACTACTGCCCGCCTTCGTCGCCTCCCTCGTCCGTATTATAGGAGGCGCTGATGAACTCCCTCCTGCGTCGATCGGTAGATCCGCTCCGTAGTCATTCCGTCTGCCGCCCTCCGTTGCTTTGTTCGTCCGTCGTTGGGCTATTTTCTCCGTCTTTCATTCTTTCTTTCCTTCCTTCCGTTCGGCGGCTCTTGCCGTCCTTCGTCGTTGTGTGCAGGGCCTGGATTTCGTCGCTATATACGTACGCTTGCGTCTGTCTCACTCGGTCTGTGCGGCGACCGAGCAGTGATGGGGGGGGAGGGCGTGGGGTGGTGATGATGAGGCTGGTGGTGTTGGTTGGATGGTGATGGTGGTGGCGGTGATGGTGGTGGTGGTACTGCACATGGTGAGGGTGATGGTGGTGGTGGTCACAAGGTGGTGGTAGTGGTGGTGCAGTTGTTGTTGCACTTTGTGGTGGTGGTGGTGCACTGTCCACATGGTGTTGGTGCACATGATGGTGGTGGTGTTGTTGATGGTGGTGGGGGTACACATGGTGGTGGTGGTGGTGGTGCGCGTGTTGGTGGTGGTGGTTTTGGTGGCGGGTAGAGACCAAGGCTGTTTTAAAGGAATTTTTAGAACTGCACAACCCCTTCCTTCCTTTCCCATCCTTCATGGTAAATTACTTCCAATCAGAGGACAATGACCTTTTTTGCTAGTTTTAACTGCACAGAACTTGTGACAGAAGTGCTTTTACAACTACACAAATCCATTTAGAGCTGCACATTTTGTGTACAACTGCACGTTAAAAAGGCCCTATAGTAGAGACAGTCTGAGAATTGTAGAAAATAACTGCGAAGTGATCTTACAATGACCCACGTGTGGAGTTGCAGTGTGCAAAGAAGACTTTACTGTAGGGTCCTAAGAAAAGACTAAGGGAGTTGAACACCCACAACCCAATTCTCACGCTGGGTTATTGTTTTGACGGTTGTGGAGGTGCTATATAATGATGGTGGTGGTAGTGGTGGGGTCCTCCACAGGACAAGTGGCTCTAGCGGCTACTGGACAAATGGACTTGGCGCTCTTCGTTCGTTCGTTAGCCCGTCCGTTAGAGATGAATTAACTTGCACTGCTTAAGCGCTTGCTTAAACGCCAACGCGAGCAACTTAGCGCTGAGTGCGCTTACAGGCGCTCTTCCCCTCCCCTCCGCGCTGTCGGCGCCATTTATCGGTGTGTCTAATTGTGGGTGCGCTCAACGCTGGATCTCCGAGTGCACTCGGAGCCGCTTTAACGCACTCGCTCAGTGTTCTCGAGTCGTTCAGACTTGTCAGTATCGTCCGAGTATACTCGGTGCGTACTCGGAGCAGACTTGGAAAGCTCCTGTTCGATTGCACAGTTTATGCATCGTTTTCCCTTTCTTCGGGTCTTTTGTTTCTTCTGTCTTTTGTGTAGAACAACATGGCGTCTCGAAGAGTATAATTATAGGATATAATATATAGTCGTTAAACGGAAACCACTACTATATATAGCCTATATGTATGACATATATGTATATGTATGTATATATATATATATCAATCAATCAATCAATATCCCTAGGCACAGTGCCCGTAGGAGTCCGACGCCACTCTCTGTCTGAGTCTGTCTCGCGTCATGTTACCCAGCTTCAACCGGTCTGGTCAACAGGTCTGCCCCATACCATTAACATAGATCTTGAAGCAGCTGGACCACCTTATCTGATTGAAGAGAATATGGGAGAGAGGCATGAAGGACAACTGGGTCAATGCCCGTATCATCCGTATGTCTCCCCCAGTCTGTCCTGACCGACCTGTGCATGCCTGCTCCACATCATGACACCTTGGAGCATCTGGGCCGCTATGTCACTTGTGTAGTGGTTTCTGCGGATTTCAATCGTCTGGGTCTTTTACTGCCAGTGTATCGCCACCCATCTGGCAAACCTTCCTCCTTTTGTCCGGGCTTAGGACCGGCGCAGGGACGTTGTTGGTTCCCTGTGGCGGAGGATGGATGCAGTTTAACGTCATGCCCAGGACCATATATATATATGATAATATATATATGCAATAGTGGGACTATATATATATATATATATATATTATATATATACTATAGTAACGACACTGCAGTGTATGATAACAAAGATCATTAGCCTGCCCTCCTCCTTTATCCATGCTTGGGACTGGCGCTGGCAGAGTACGAACTGTGACGGTCTGACGGAGTTTCCGCTCGAGAGTGGGCCAGCTCTACATAGATCTAAACAGTCTTTAAAATCTGTGTAAATTAAAAGGTTGTTTGCTGGTTAAATGAAATATCTGCGAGTTTACTGTAGGTGTCACGAAATAGAGTATCCCCGTATTAATTGTATCCCCCCAAATTAAAAAAAGTCGAGGAAACCGCTCCCGCGTGAATTTTTTTGGCAAATTAATTTTCATCTGCTTTGTTTTGAACAATGACACTAACAGGTATGCTTATTCCTACTAGACAATTTGTTTTGCCCTGTTTTTAGAGCACTTAAAACATTTAAAACACTTAAGAACACTCAGAGTCACTAAATAAATTCGAGTTGCCATTATCTGAGCATTGCCTAGGACACTTAAAACAATTAGAGTCACCTTAAATTTTGATTACAGCGCAAATTTTTTTATTATGCGCATTTTTCAAAAAAGGGGATAGAATGGTTTATCCTGCCGGATAGTATAGACCGGTTAATTCCATCCGGGGGGATAGATTAATTCATCTCCCCGGATAGCTTTCAGGGGGGATACTCCGTTTCGTGACACAGGCAGTGCATGCTTCAAAACTCTTGTATGACGGGTTCCATGGATACGGTACGCTTTAACTCGCTCTGCATTACAGAGTGCTAAATCTAACTCTTTAACTCATTCTGTGTCTCTCTCCATCTCTGTCTCTCTCTGTCTCTGTCTGTCTGTCTGTCTCTGTCTGTCTGTCTGTCTGTCTGCCTGTCTCTCTCTGTCTCTCTCTCTCTCTGTCGCTCTGTCTCTCTCTCTGGTTTTGCTGTAAATGTAATTGGTTTTGAACTATTCATATGTAGGCTACTCGATTCACCTTCCCATTATAAGATCTGCTGAATACCAACGACTTTACTGATGTCATGTGATTGAACGACTGGTTTGGTTTATTATTATTATTATTATTATTATTATTATTATTATTATTATTATTATTATTATTATTATTATTATTATTATCACAATCCTTTATTGAAAGACCAATCAAGATTAAAAACCAAACTAAAATCAGAAAAGTGTTCAAGCGTAAAGTGCATTGTTCTCGTCCCCGGTGAGTGGTGCAAAAGAACCTCTGAAAGCAACAGCATTAAAACGTTGCGTGCAGATAGAAAGTCTCTGAAAGAGATAGACAATTTTATTATTATTATTATTATTATTATTATCATTATCATTATTATTATTATTATTATTATTATTATTATTATTATTATTATTATTATTATTATTATTATTATTATTATTATTATTATTATTATTATTATTATTATTATTATTCCTTTTATTGTTTCAACAAATGTTGCAAACAGTCAATCAGTGCAAAGGCTGTGTGCATTTGGGCGAGTCCAACCACCCTCATCCATGTCAATTAAGGGCTTAATAAATGACCCTGTAAAAGCCACAGCATTAAAGCGTTGAATAGTCATGGAAATACGTTGGAACAAGAAACTTGATTATTATAATTATTATTATTATTATTATTATTATTATTATTATTATTATTATTATTATTATTATTTTTTAATAATTTGCCCCGAGGTACATATGATCCCTCAGGGACTTACACCCTATTACTAATATAAAAACATCTGGAACGGCACCTAGTCGTCGTTGAAATCCAGTGCAGGAAAAGAGCCGCGGAATGCCACTGCATTAAATCGCTGGATAGAAATAGAAAGACGCTGAAATAAGAAAGACGTCTCGCGAGCGTCTCCAGACATGGCGGTGAGGTTCTGCCCCAAAGATAAAAGAAACGTCATGCCTTCATCATTCACCGGGCCCATGGTTTCGCAGGCCAAAGGAACAAAGTGATGGACGGCTGCGAGATGAGAGTACTGTGGCGTTTCAGCCACAGGACGATAAACTCCGAACGGCTGCCTTGTCAAACTGAAGCTGGATACAAGGCCGGAGCGACGGTTACGCTCTTAAAGCAGCCAAACCGTCTAGTTAGAATCAATAATAGGTAAGGCGTAATGTCCCTAGCGGAGAAATGTACGGCGTATGCGCTACGGAAACACGCGCAATTAAAGCGCGACCGACAGTTTAGTGTCTGCAAAACGTCGCTGGAAGCAGACGAGATCGACGGCGAGGCCTAACACAGCCAAACCGCATCTCAAACGCGTGTACGAGTAGGGCTAATCTTAGTTTTAATTCCATAATTAATTCTAGGTAGGTCCAATAACTTTAATTTAGGGCGTAAGTTACGGAGAAGTCGTTTGGGAAGCGACAGAAAGAAACCTGGTGACGATCGGACAAGAAATGGATTTTTGGCGAAATAATAACGGTTTTTCTATACGGAAGACCGATCATTTGTTTCAAGCCAAACCATAGCGTGCAGACAGCGATATTCCGGTGGAATAAAGCCTGCCACACGATGTTCTGCTACTAGTGTAGAGTGATGGCGATCACTCTATGGGCAATGAATATCAACTCTGTTCGTTTCATTGCTCTCTACGCAGTCTTGGCACGTTGAATTGACATTGCTACGTTGGTTTGTTGGTGTCCAAGCGTTTTCTGGTGAATCTGAGAGAGAATACTGTTTCCGAATCGAATTCGCACACGCGAAGGTTGAACGTTACCTGCGGTGACGATCGAGCGACGGCCGACTGGGCATCGCCTCGCTACGACGCACCAGGGAGAGTTGGTGGTGGCTCATCCCGTCTTACTTGCAAATGTCTCCTGGCATTTAGTGCCGTGTTAAAAATCAGACCCGTTGAGTGCTGGTAACGTAAAATAAAGCAGTTTTACCGCATCTGATCGAGGCTCCGGCGTCGTGTAAGCCTAGGCACCTTACCCGCCACGAGCCCGTCAGCATCATACATATCATAACGAGTTCTATGCATCGAGAACGCTTCGGGCGTCGTTAGTACACTAATCCTTGAACCCGGAAAGACGAGTGGCTGTCTTGGACATTGCTGCTCGGGACTATCTGACCCTCAGTGACAATCGTTCTCTGTTGTCCGTAATACGCCGTTCGTTTTCGGAGCGGCCGGAGGCTCGATAGAAAGTATTGCCTCGTGCAGTAGCTGTTTCTTTCCTCCTGCGACAAGTCACTTTTCCATCGTATCTGGTTAAACTTCCAGCGTGTGCGGCAGTGAATTGCCCTGTACGTGTGACACAGAGCTAAAATCGATACTTCTGGCGGCCCGCGTCGGTTAATCCGCACGGCCGACCAAGGCGAGCGCGCAACCGTAGAAAGCGGTAAGGCCTCGATAATTCTGAATCCTTGTTTCCTGGTATCTGTAGCTGTGGTGCCTCTTGTAACTGCACACGGCGGCGTTTGGTGACCTCTGCGAACGTCGTGGGATCATCGTTTGCCGCACTTAGCCGACGCGAAACTTGGTTTCCCCGGTCTACTCGGCCGCCAACCAAAGTGCGTTGCTGTTCTGTTCGCGTGCTATCCCAGCGGTCGCCCGGACGAAGTAGTTGCGCACTGAATAACTTTGTCACCTGTGGTCCGATTCCTTCGAGGCCGGGAGCAAAAACCTCCGTCTGGTCCGGGTGGTCGCGAATATACCGAGAGTTGGTTACTGAGAGTCCCTGGAGAAACGGTAGAGGCTTTACCAGTTTGGTGCTGCCTATTAGAGCCGGGGGTAACATAGTGCAGAAACTGCCTGCAAATAAAAGTGTCGACGTGAATAACTTTGTATCCTGTGGTCCAATCGCTTCGATCCAAGCGACAATCTTGTTCACCCGAACGAGTAGAAGACTTTTCCTGTTGAGAGTGTGTCAGTATCTGTTACGGTTCCAACGGTATAGTCTGGAGGAAGCGCCTCGCGCGTGAAAAGGACTTAGCCGATTCTTCGGTCTTTCGCCTGGTGCAGCGGAGACCGGCCGCGTTTTCAGCGGCTTTGCCATCTGTCGTCCGATTCGTTCAATCTTGGTGTCAGATTGTGCATCTCGTTGAGCGGGACAAGTCAGTCGGAAGAGAGTTAAGCGATATCTGGAAGGGTTTCGACGGTAGGAGCTCGCGAAGAGTTTCCCCCGGTCTTTTCCCCTAGAGTTCGGTTACGCGGCGCCGCGGTCAAGCGAACGACCGCCGCCGACAGGTCTGTGTGGGCAACGCGCAGTGCCCTAGGTCTGCGAGTGTATTGCGATATTCTTTGACTACCGAATATCTTTCCTTTCACCTCTGGTCTTTGAATCGGCTAGTAGCAGAGCCTGTTGATACGATCGCTTGGCTATATCAGCCGCCGTTGATCAGCGTTGGTTGAAGTCCAAGGTAGATACCGGCCACGACTGGTCGGGTGAGTGTAACTTTGTGAGTTGTTGTGCGAATAACGAAAAGTTGGTGTCATATTGCTCAGTAAATCAAGCGCTCTCTAGCTACATCGAGAGCCAGTGACCTGTGTCAGTGATTCGAGTTCGTGTCGGAAGCGTCTTACGGTTGCCACCGGCGTTTCCCCCGAACAGCGAAAGACCGTAAGCGTAGCGGTCGAGAACGTGTATCTTTGTCAGTTGTAGTCCGACTTGTACGATCGGGGTGTTGATCTACTCAACACACCCCGTGTAATATCTCTGTAACATCTGTTGGTGAATATCGTGTGTGTAGCAAACGGTGAAAGCTTGTCTTCACCGAGAAGCGCATTTCCGCGACCAAGGGAAATCGCGCACGCATTGTCTAGGAGAACTCAGCTGGCCTAGACAGCTCCCTTTAATTGCATCAGTTACCGGTTCGTTACCCTAAGTTAATTTAGTTAAGGAAGTGTATACCCCTTAGCTAATTTTTAAGCCCCCAATACGGGAGCGATGCTGGTCTGTTGGCAGTGACCACGAGCCAGAAGCGATACGAAAGTCAGTTACCGTTGACGCCTGTTGCGGCGGCTTACGTGAAGTAAAGAGTCGACCGTACGCAATTCCTTCGGATAGCGTGCAGGAAGCTCAGTGATAGAGAATCGCGTGCGCTTGGCAACCGCCGCGTATTCCGGCTATTTTGATCTCGGCGTGTTCGGCCGTTGTACAAGTTAATCGCCTCCGAGCGATACAAGGGTGGTCTCCCTAAAGGCCTGGTACCAGAAACAAGACCTATTGGTCGCGTTGGCATACGAGACAATGCCTGTGTCGTTACTTCGTATAGGGTTAAATCCCCTGGAGTGGAGCTGGTTCCGTTGCCTATGGCCGACTGGATGCCAAACTCAGGTCATGCCTCTCGGGAGTGAAGGCGCCTCGACCGTTCGTTGTTACATGGTACGAAAGAGAGAAGACCGCGTAGGGAAGAAGGCAAAGGCGGTCGCGGTGAAAGGGAGTTCCAAGCGCGGATCGGCTGCCCGTGGAAAAGTGGACCCTGTTTTGAGCATTGGCCATCCTGGCGCTCAGGTCGTTACCTCCCCGGTGACCGCGGACGGGGCAGATGTGGATTCCGACGCGACGGAGCTATACTCCCAGTTCCGGGCTTCCTTGCTAAGACAATCTTCCCCGGTCGTAACCGAAATGTTGGATTGGCCTAAGTACGATTTGAGAGGCCGTGACGAACGGGGCGTGCCGCCACAAAGTGGTACCAGAAGTGGGGTTTTTGCAAACACTTCTGAGGTGGTACCTGCGGTTGAGTCCGGTCGGATTGAAGGTGATTCGGAGGCTGAAAGAGATGCGTATGGTGATTTCGGGCAGCTTGACCGTCGACCTCCTGTTGACTATTTTGGTGCTCGTCCCAAGGTTCGGCCTCGAGTCTCGACTGGTGATTTGATAACTCTGGATGAATTGGGTTCGTCTGAATCGGTTGGTAGAGGTCCACGTTCTGCAACGTCTGGAGTTGAGAACTGGCTACGATCTGTCCCTGAAATCGGCGACGGAAGTCGACCGAGGTTATCACAAAACACAGTTACTTCTGGTTACGTACGTGAAACAATACAGTTACCGTTGCCCGTTGTGTCTGGTGGGAATTTGGTTCGTGATCCGAGAGCGAGTCGTAGTCCTCGAGTACAGCGCTCGGAGGCAAGCGATCGTGCTTCGGCTGTGGGTGAAGCGGGTGGTGAATTTCGGTCTCGACGGAGAGACGCGGAGGAGATCGATGTGAAAGCGGAGCTGCTAGCCTTACGACAAGGTATGGCGTGGATAATGAGGAAGTTTGAGGAACGGCCAGAGCCAGTGGCTCGAGACAATGAATCGATGCGAGTGCAGCTGTCGAGAACAGAGAGTTACCCCGAGCATCGAGAGGCCCGTAGAGAGACGGTGCCGATGGAAGTATGGTCTCGCGTGCAAGGACCGCCGGAGGTCCGACGCTTGACAGAAAGTTACCGTGAACAAGAGGTTACGAGAAAACCTAAACGGGTTTTTGAGTCTACGGTTCCTATTGACTTATGGCCTGCTGATAAAACAGAATACCGTGAATTACCGAGTGTGGCCCCGAGACCAACGAAGGCCAGGGCACGGATAATGTCGTCAGACGATGCATCTACCGAGGCTGATGTTAATTATCGGAAGATGACGCCTGACAGGAAAAATGTGAGCCGGCAAGCTTACAAGGCGGGTGAACGTCCGCGTGCGTTGAGATTCAGTGACGACGTGGATGGTAATAAAAAGGCAGCCGCGCCGGTGCCTAAGAGTAAAGCGGTACGAGAATCTGGTCGCCCTGTTCGTGAAGCAGTGGAGCAGAGACCGCGTCGGTCTGAGAGGCTAACCAAGAGGCCTGAGAAGGAGCCGTCGAGTGAAGAAGACAGTTCACCGATAAGGCCTCCTGGTCGAACGTACAAGAAAGCGACGGCGCTTGGGAGGAGCAAACCCAGCGGCCATCGCGGGAGTCCGAGTTCAGGAGATGACGACGACTCCGGTGACGACAGTGATCGCCCGCGACGAGGTCATCGCAGGGTTGGAGTACGACGGTCGCCTGTCGATCATAAGAATGGCATGACAGCGGCTGATCGTGGAATTCGTATAAAGTTAGAAAAGTACGATGGGAAGACAGCGATCGCTGCTTTCCTGGCCAAGTTTGAGGTGTGTGCCCGGTGCAATAACTGGAGTGCTCAGGAACGAGCCGACCAATTGATGTGCGCGTTGACAGGACCCGCTTCGCAGTTGTTATGGGACATGAGCGCCCAGAAGGATGTCACGTGGCAGGACCTAGTTGATAAACTAAAGGCCAGATACGGGTCTGATAAACAGACGAGTCTGTATCGTGTAAAGCTTCGGGCTTACCGACAGGGCCCAGGAGAATCGTTGAGTGCCGTGGTGCAGGAGGTAAGACGCTTAATGGTCTTAGCCTACCCAGGTCCAACGAATGAAGTTGTCGAAACGGTCGCTTGCGACGCGTTCATGGATGCGTTGTTGAACCAGGAGTTGGCTCAGAAGGTGAGGGAACGAGAACCCGCTAACCTAGAGTCCGCTTATAAACACGCAGTCCGGTTAGAAGCGTACGGTCGTCCGGCCACGTCTGGAGTGGAGGTCGACCGAAGACATGGCAGGGTGAAGACGACGAAAGAGGCCCCAGCGACGAGTGAATTGCAGAATCGTCGCGTGGAGGATCTCGAACGGAAGATAGAGAACCTGACCCGAGAGTTAAGTCGAGTTACGACGAGACAAGACTCTGGTGGCATGACAGGAAAACCGTTACAGTACGAGCGGTGGAATAATCCGGGAAGGGCACCGGATGGGCCGTGGCGAGGCGAGCGGCCGGCGTTCCAACGTCGCGACGTTCAGCCGGACCGTTGGCGAAACTCGGAGATCGAATGTTTCCGGTGTCGACGTAAAGGGCATGTGGTCAGAGATTGCCCGCAGCCTGCGCCTGAGCGAAGGGATGACACGAAAGGCCCGGAGCCCGTGAAGAGCGAGTCTGCGAAGGAACCGTCGCAGAACCGACTGGTTTGCGGTAGCCGAATGGCTTACGTTGTTGCCCGCCTGGAGGGGACACGTCGAAACTGTCTCCTTGACTCTGGTAGCGAGTTATCCTTGGTTCCCCGGTCGTTTGTGTCTCCTGGTAAAGTGACGTCGTCCAGTCAGCGGTTACTGGCTGCGAACGGTAGCGAAATCAGAGTAGACGGTGAAGCGGAGTTGAGACTTGGTATTGGTAAGCAATGGTATACCTTACCTTGTCTGGTTACGGACCAAGTGACCGAGGTCATCTTGGGATTGTCATGGCTAGAGGTGAATAAGGCTCGTTGGGACTTCTCTGGTCGTTGTGTCTTTTTGGGCGACAGGAAGATCCCGTTGAAAGAGTTGTCTACCGAACTTATGTGTCGTAGGGTCATTGTGCAGAGCGACATTATGGTTCCGGCTAGATGTGAACTGAACGTCCCGATGTCTGTTGTGTATCCCCATTTGCAAGCTGATACGGAGGCCTGGACGACTACGCCTACTGAAGTGTCCAGAGGCTTGGTGATTGGTCGAACTCTAGTGACAGGTAAAGAGTCGACGGTGTACATTCGGATGGTGAACGTTAGTGACAACGATGTGGTGGTTGGTAGTGGAACCGAGTGTCGGTTGGAGCGAGTGGAGTTACTCAGTAGCGCCAGCTCGTCTCTGGAAGCGTCGCGCCACAACGGGCGACCGCCGGCAAGAGTGTGTATGACGGCTAGTCAGTCGGTCGACCCGGAGGCCGAGACAGTCTTGAAGCGACTATGGGAAGAGGTTCCTGACACGGTGTCTGCGAGTGAAAGAGCTCGGTTGCGTGAGCTCATCTTGAGATATCAGTCCACGTTTTCGCTTGGCGAAAAGGATCTCGGTTACACGGCCGTTATCCAGCACGAGATAGATACACAGCAGGAGAGGCCTGTTCGTCAGACACTGAGACGACAGCCCCTTGCGATGATACCTGAAATCGATCGACAGGTTGAAGACATGTTGACCCAAGGGATTATCGAGCCCTCCATGTCGGAGTGGGCGTCGAACGTGGTAATGGTGAAGAAAAAGGACGGGAGCATGCGCTTTTGCATCGACTACCGCCAGTTGAATTTGAAGACCCGGAAAGACGCCCATCCGTTGCCGTTGATCCGTGAGAGTCTGGATACTCTCGGTGGTGCCCGTTGGTACAGCACGTTCGATCTCAGGGCAGGTTATCACCAGATGGCCTTGCACCCGAGAGATAAGCATAAGACAGGGTTTATTACGAGAAGAGGTAGCTTCCAATTCAAGGTTCTACCCTTCGGTCTCTGTAACAGTCCCGCCTCGTTTTGCCGACTCATGAACCTGGTGGTGACTGGTCTCAATTACGATATCTGTTTGGTCTACTTAGACGATATCATCGTGTTTTCCCGTGATGTCGAGACTCACATGAAACGTCTGGAGATGGTGTTTAAGAGGTTGCAGGAATACAATCTTAAACTGAAACCGTCTAAGTGCCACTTGATGCAGCAAGAGGTACTGTTCCTTGGTCATATCCTCAGCGAGGAAGGTGTCGCGACGGACCCGAGTAAAATCAGGGCCGTCGAGGACTGGAGTGTTCCGAAGAACTTGCGTGAAGTACGATCCTTCATCGGTTTGTGCTCCTATTATCGTCGATTCATTCATGACTTTGCGGTAGTAGCGCAGCCTTTGCATGTGTTAACTCGAAAGAATGTCCCGTTCCGATGGTCTGAAGAGTGCCAGACCGCGTTTGTGGAATTGAAGCGGAGATTGGTGTCGTCTCCAATTCTAGCGTTACCTGAAGACGAAGGTCAGTATATCCTAGATACAGATGCGTCGGCCTACGCGATAGGCGCGGTCCTATCTCAGGTACAGGACGGAGAGGAGCGAGTTATATGTTATGCTAGTCGGTTACTGTCTACGGCTGAGCGTAACTACAATGTGACACGTCGGGAGTTATTGGCTGTGATCTACTTTCTTAAGGAGTTCCGCCAGTATCTCTTAGGTAAGAGATTCTGTCTCCGAACAGACCACTCCGCGTTGCAATGGCTACGGAGGACCCCCGAACCCATTGGGCAACAGGCCCGTTGGTTAGAAACGATTGAGGAGTTTGACTTCGAGATTGTTCATCGGGCTGGTACAAAACACGGTAATGCGGACGCGATGTCCAGAGGTCCAATGGGAGCAGGGCCTGAGACTGAAGAAGCTGCGGAAGAGAGCGCAGCGTGGATCTGTCCCGTCGCCGAGACAAGGCCTGTTGCGGCCGCACCTGGTGAAGACGTGCATCCGGTTACCGATTGGACGACGGAGTCGTTACGTAAGGCACAGTTAGCCGATCGACAAATTGGTCCCGTCTTAGCGTGGAAGGAAGCAGGCAATCGGCCGACCGAACAAGAGCGGATGTCGTTGAGTGGGGAGGCGAAGACAGTGTTGAGTCAGTGGGATTTACTGGAAGTTCGTCAAGGCGTTCTTTTCAGGCAGTGGATCCGAGGGACTACTGGTCAGACAGAAAGACACCAGTTGGTTGTGCCCGTCGTGCTCCGGCATGAAATGTTTAAGCTAACGCACGGTAGCTTTGGTGGTGGACATTTCGGAATACGTAAGAGTCTAGAAAAGTTACGCCGAAGAGCGTACTGGCCGGCGTGGAAAGATGATGTGCGACGTTGGGGCGAACGATGTGATGTGTGTGCCCGGTATCGGCGTGAGAAGCCGCCGAGGCAAGGTTGTTTACAGTGTCCCGTGACTGGTGAACCTATGGAGCGGTTGGGGATCGACATCACAGGTCCTCATCCCGTCTCGAATAACCGGAATAAGTACATTTTGACCGCGATCGATTATTTCTCTAGGTGGGCGGAAGCTCTGCCTATTAGAAATCAAGATGCTGCGACAATCGCTGAAACCTTGATGAACCACGTGTTCTCCCGTTTCGGAATGCCGCGACAGATTTTGACAGACCAAGGTCCCTGTTTTGAATCAGAGTTGTTTCAGGAGTTATGTAAACGGATGGAAATTGACAAGGTGCGTACGACACCGTATCATCCGTCTGGTAACGGTATGATCGAGCGTTTCCACCGGACTCTGAACTCGTTGCTTGGTAAAGTTGTGTCCGAATGTCAGAAGGATTGGGACGTCTATCTTCCGTATGTGATGGCGGCGTACCGATCTACTGAGCATGAGGCCACGCAGCGGACTCCTAATTTCCTGTTTCTTGGTCGTGAAAACCATTCGCCGCTGGATTTGATTCTTGCCCAATTTGCTGATCTCGATCGTCCGTCTTACCCTGACGTCGAAGATTATGCGGCGAAGCAGAGGGAAAAGATGGAATTTGCGTATTCGTTGGTACGGACTCAGCTGGGACGAGTCGCCGAGCGCCGGAAGAAGGCGTACGACTTGCGAGTGAAACCGGTCAAGTTTCCTCAGGGTACGTGGGTGTACTATTACTATCCGCAACGGCGAGGCGGTAGTAAGGTCAAATGGAATAAGGTTTACACGGGACCGTTCCTTGTAGTACAGGTAATCAGCCCTGTCTTGTATCGGATCCAGCGAAGCGCTCGAGCAAACGCACTAGTTGTGCATGTGGACAAACTAAAAGTGTTCTACGGGAACCCTCCTAAGAGCTGGTTGCCTGGTGTAGACACAGAGACTGTGATTAACGAGGAAGGTCTAGACAGTTCGTCCCAAGGTGGCCACACCGACGACGAGACTGTGGAGGAGATAGCGGCCCCATCCGCTCCGGAACTGGACAGCGCCGAAAGTCCCTGTCGGCGTAGTACGCGTTATCCTCGCAGGGTAAGCGTACGGTGAAGCCGTTGGCTTTTGGTGAGCCAGCCGCTTAATTGCGGTGGATTTGAGAAATGTGAGTGCCTCGGTTACTTTTTGATGATATCCTTTTTCGTTCTGGCAACAAGTGTGGGCCAGGTGGTGCGAGAGACGCGAACTGGGTCTCTACACCGCTTAATTGCGGTGGTTTGTGAATCTGTCGGTGGACAGTGTACTTGGTTTCCTTTTGATGACATCTTTTCAGTTTTACGCCTGTCATTTCAGTGGTACACAGAAGATGAGAGATGCGCTCTCGGCGTTTCTTATCTTCGCGTAATGGCGATGGTTTCCTGAGACTGGTGAAGTTTCCTTGAGTTCTTTTGAATCTGCTGACCGCTGATCACGGTGGGACTTTCAGTGCGGTTTGCCTGAAGACTCAAAGTTTGAGTCACTTTACGTTTTGATCACCTGTTTCTTTTAATGGTAGGTGATGGGATGGACGGACATCCCAGGTGAAGAGATAGTGTGGCGACTTTTCTCTTCTTAAGGTCCCCTAGCCTACGGGTTAGGTGGAGCCTAGGTCTCGAGACAGAGGGGCTCCTAAGGTTGGTAGTCTAGGAGGGAGGCTAGCTACCAGTAGAGTGTGGTGGAATTCTCGCACCGTAAATGCCAGGTAGCGCTTGGGGAGAATGTCCGGTGGTAGTTGGGATCGTCTTGCACCTGCCTAGCTGACGGACGTAGGTAACGTCGGGCGGGGTCTTAAGTCAAGCTTTCCTGTGTGTTGAGGTCTTGCGCCGTAAATGCCAGTCAGTGCTTGGTTGCGGATTCTCGTGTGGTCACGGATTTGAGTAATCGTCCTGGTACCTGGAGTTTTGGTGAACACTCTACAACTGTCTTTACGGTTCCTTGCACTCTAATCAAAACCTAGGTTGAAGTGCTTTTGTCGCGAGTGATAATCTCTGATCCTGAAGCCGGCGCGTAGCGTCGATGAACGGCACGGAAAGATACAGTGGACACAGATCGTTGGTTCGCGTAATGCGAAGATTACCGAAATCGTCGGGTCGACGATGGTTATGTTTCTTTTGATGAATCGATCGTATATGAAACGCGACACTGCTTAGCGTTTCAAGGGGCAATTTACGTTCGAATTACTGGTAACGAACCGTGGACTCACCGCTAACTGTTGTAGGTTCGATCCTGATTTTCTTGGTTGGCCTATGTATTCGTGTTAGGTCCTACGCGAGTACGACTGTACGGTTCTTTTGAAGTTAACGGAAACCCCACTTCTGATCCCGGCGGCTCGCAGCGCCTTGATCGCGGAGAGGCGAACGTGCAGCGGTTCGTACGGTGATGGTAACCCCACTTCTGATCTTGGCGGCTCGACAGCGCCCTGATCTGCAGATGTGAGGGAGCACCGAAGTTTGCCATGTGACAGTCTGTGTTGGCTAAAGGCCATATCTACCCCACTTCTGATCCTGGCGGCTCCCAGCGCCTTGATCGCTAGTTGGCGAGAGAACGGAAAAAGGAATTGACGGTGAAAACGGAGTACTCCACTTCTGGTCTCGGCGTCTCGTCAACGCTTTGACCGCATAGAGGTGTGGGGAACGAGGTGGACTTGACGGTGAATGAGTGTGAACGTAATAACCCCACTTCTGACTCTGGTTGCTCGTAGCGCCTCGGTCGATAGATTTGGTGGTCGTGTAAATTTGGTAGTGCAGACCCTACCGCGAGGAAAGAGTCGTTGAAACGACGTGAGTGGAAGGATACCCCACTTCTGACTCTGGCGGCTCGCAGCGCCTTGGTCGCGTAGAAGTTGGTGGTAGTGGAACGTTGGTAAACATGGCCCCACTTCTGATCTCGGCGCCTCGACAACGCCTTGATCACATAGATTTGGGTGAGCCAGACGTTTGGTAGCGCAGAACCTACCGGTGAGAGAGCACTGTAGTACCGTTAAGAGTGGACTCCTTGGTGGAGCTGGTATAAGCAATCTAAGGGAACTCGACTTTTGGGTGTTGGACAAACTCCTTAAGTAGGGCCCTGCGTGAGATTGTTTGTGTTTCGTGTTACAGGTGAAGCCGTGGTAACGAGAGCGAGTTGACTGGAGCTCGTGAGATGACTGTGGTGACGAGAAAAGCGAATTTGCGGATACGATGGGCGAGAAACAGCGAGTACACACGCTGAGAACAACGCCTACATCGAATTACATTGCATAACATTGTGAAACTTTGGATGATGTTATGTACTTGTATGTGACTGTTGTCTTGATCGGAGGACAGCGTGTTAGTGTTTTCCTCCGAGGGGCTTAAATCTAGGTAGATAAGTCCCGGGGACGGGAGGGTAAATATCTCGTGAAGAGATCGTAGACTAGTTGACCCCGATGCTCCGCATCAGCCGGAGAGGAGGAGAGTGTGGCGTTTCAGCCACAGGACGATAAACTCCGAACGGCTGCCTTGTCAAACTGAAGCTGGATACAAGGCCGGAGCGACGGTTACGCTCTTAAAGCAGCCAAACCGTCTAGTTAGAATCAATAATAGGTAAGGCGTAATGTCCCTAGCGGAGAAATGTACGGCGTATGCGCTACGGAAACACGCGCAATTAAAGCGCGACCGACAGTTTAGTGTCTGCAAAACGTTGCTGGAAGCAGACGAGATCGACGGCGAGGCCTAACACAGCCAAACCGCATCTCAAACGCGTGTACGAGTAGGGCTAATCTTAGTTTTAATTCCATAATTAATTCTAGGTAGGTCCAATAACTTTAATTTAGGGCGTAAGTTACGGAGAAGTCGTTTGGGAAGCGACAG
Source organism: Lumbricus terrestris (assembly GCA_949752735.1). NCBI lineage: Eukaryota > Metazoa > Annelida > Clitellata > Crassiclitellata > Lumbricidae > Lumbricus > Lumbricus terrestris. The sequence goes on from OX457048.1 coordinate 37,690,931, forward strand.
AAAGAAACCTGGTGACGATCGGACAAGAAATGGATTTTTGGCGAAATAATAACGGTTTTTCTATACGGAAGACCGATCATTTGTTTCAAGCCAAACCATAGCGTGCAGACAGCGATATTCCGGTGGAATAAAGCCTGCCACACGATGTTCTGCTACTAGTGTAGAGTGATGGCGATCACTCTATGGGCAATGAATATCAACTCTGTTCGTTTCATTGCTCTCTACGCAGTCTTGGCACGTTGAATTGACATTGCTACGTTGGTTTGTTGGTGTCCAAGCGTTTTCTGGTGAATCTGAGAGAGAATACTGTTTCCGAATCGAATTCGCACACGCGAAGGTTGAACGTTACCTGCGGTGACGATCGAGCGACGGCCGACTGGGCATCGCCTCGCTACGACGCACCAGGGAGAGTTGGTGGTGGCTCATCCCGTCTTACTTGCAAATGTCTCCTGGCATTTAGTGCCGTGTTAAAAATCAGACCCGTTGAGTGCTGGTAACGTAAAATAAAGCAGTTTTACCGCATCTGATCGAGGCTCCGGCGTCGTGTAAGCCTAGGCACCTTACCCGCCACGAGCCCGTCAGCATCATACATATCATAACGAGTTCTATGCATCGAGAACGCTTCGGGCGTCGTTAGTACACTAATCCTTGAACCCGGAAAGACGAGTGGCTGTCTTGGACATTGCTGCTCGGGACTATCTGACCCTCAGTGACAATCGTTCTCTGTTGTCCGTAATACGCCGTTCGTTTTCGGAGCGGCCGGAGGCTCGATAGAAAGTATTGCCTCGTGCAGTAGCTGTTTCTTTCCTCCTGCGACAAGTCACTTTTCCATCGTATCTGGTTAAACTTCCAGCGTGTGCGGCAGTGAATTGCCCTGTACGTGTGACACAGAGCTAAAATCGATACTTCTGGCGGCCCGCGTCGGTTAATCCGCACGGCCGACCAAGGCGAGCGCGCAACCGTAGAAAGCGGTAAGGCCTCGATAATTCTGAATCCTTGTTTCCTGGTATCTGTAGCTGTGGTGCCTCTTGTAACTGCACACGGCGGCGTTTGGTGACCTCTGCGAACGTCGTGGGATCATCGTTTGCCGCACTTAGCCGACGCGAAACTTGGTTTCCCCGGTCTACTCGGCCGCCAACCAAAGTGCGTTGCTGTTCTGTTCGCGTGCTATCCCAGCGGTCGCCCGGACGAAGTAGTTGCGCACTGAATAACTTTGTCACCTGTGGTCCGATTCCTTCGAGGCCGGGAGCAAAAACCTCCGTCTGGTCCGGGTGGTCGCGAATATACCGAGAGTTGGTTACTGAGAGTCCCTGGAGAAACGGTAGAGGCTTTACCAGTTTGGTGCTGCCTATTAGAGCCGGGGGTAACATAGTGCAGAAACTGCCTGCAAATAAAAGTGTCGACGTGAATAACTTTGTATCCTGTGGTCCAATCGCTTCGATCCAAGCGACAATCTTGTTCACCCGAACGAGTAGAAGACTTTTCCTGTTGAGAGTGTGTCAGTATCTGTTACGGTTCCAACGGTATAGTCTGGAGGAAGCGCCTCGCGCGTGAAAAGGACTTAGCCGATTCTTCGGTCTTTCGCCTGGTGCAGCGGAGACCGGCCGCGTTTTCAGCGGCTTTGCCATCTGTCGTCCGATTCGTTCAATCTTGGTGTCAGATTGTGCATCTCGTTGAGCGGGACAAGTCAGTCGGAAGAGAGTTAAGCGATATCTGGAAGGGTTTCGACGGTAGGAGCTCGCGAAGAGTTTCCCCCGGTCTTTTCCCCTAGAGTTCGGTTACGCGGCGCCGCGGTCAAGCGAACGACCGCCGCCGACAGGTCTGTGTGGGCAACGCGCAGTGCCCTAGGTCTGCGAGTGTATTGCGATATTCTTTGACTACCGAATATCTTTCCTTTCACCTCTGGTCTTTGAATCGGCTAGTAGCAGAGCCTGTTGATACGATCGCTTGGCTATATCAGCCGCCGTTGATCAGCGTTGGTTGAAGTCCAAGGTAGATACCGGCCACGACTGGTCGGGTGAGTGTAACTTTGTGAGTTGTTGTGCGAATAACGAAAAGTTGGTGTCATATTGCTCAGTAAATCAAGCGCTCTCTAGCTACATCGAGAGCCAGTGACCTGTGTCAGTGATTCGAGTTCGTGTCGGAAGCGTCTTACGGTTGCCACCGGCGTTTCCCCCGAACAGCGAAAGACCGTAAGCGTAGCGGTCGAGAACGTGTATCTTTGTCAGTTGTAGTCCGACTTGTACGATCGGGGTGTTGATCTACTCAACACACCCCGTGTAATATCTCTGTAACATCTGTTGGTGAATATCGTGTGTGTAGCAAACGGTGAAAGCTTGTCTTCACCGAGAAGCGCATTTCCGCGACCAAGGGAAATCGCGCACGCATTGTCTAGGAGAACTCAGCTGGCCTAGACAGCTCCCTTTAATTGCATCAGTTACCGGTTCGTTACCCTAAGTTAATTTAGTTAAGGAAGTGTATACCCCTTAGCTAATTTTTAAGCCCCCAATACGGGAGCGATGCTGGTCTGTTGGCAGTGACCACGAGCCAGAAGCGATACGAAAGTCAGTTACCGTTGACGCCTGTTGCGGCGGCTTACGTGAAGTAAAGAGTCGACCGTACGCAATTCCTTCGGATAGCGTGCAGGAAGCTCAGTGATAGAGAATCGCGTGCGCTTGGCAACCGCCGCGTATTCCGGCTATTTTGATCTCGGCGTGTTCGGCCGTTGTACAAGTTAATCGCCTCCGAGCGATACAAGGGTGGTCTCCCTAAAGGCCTGGTACCAGAAACAAGACCTATTGGTCGCGTTGGCATACGAGACAATGCCTGTGTCGTTACTTCGTATAGGGTTAAATCCCCTGGAGTGGAGCTGGTTCCGTTGCCTATGGCCGACTGGATGCCAAACTCAGGTCATGCCTCTCGGGAGTGAAGGCGCCTCGACCGTTCGTTGTTACATGGTACGAAAGAGAGAAGACCGCGTAGGGAAGAAGGCAAAGGCGGTCGCGGTGAAAGGGAGTTCCAAGCGCGGATCGGCTGCCCGTGGAAAAGTGGACCCTGTTTTGAGCATTGGCCATCCTGGCGCTCAGGTCGTTACCTCCCCGGTGACCGCGGACGGGGCAGATGTGGATTCCGACGCGACGGAGCTATACTCCCAGTTCCGGGCTTCCTTGCTAAGACAATCTTCCCCGGTCGTAACCGAAATGTTGGATTGGCCTAAGTACGATTTGAGAGGCCGTGACGAACGGGGCGTGCCGCCACAGTACTTTGCGTTCTTCCGAGCAGCCGCCATCTCGGCCGCTGCTCCGGCCGTTCGAGAAGTGTTTGGCAAGTATGAAGCGGCCAAGGTGTCTGTGACCGTCACATCCCAAACCAGGCTGCGTCCCGCACGCCAAGGGATAAGAGTGAGACCATCTGGTCTCTTGCCGTCGGATCTCAGAAGGCCAACAGGTTCCTTGGCTGAGGGGTAGCCGGCTCGAACCAAGCTTCGGAAGATTAGGTCGTTCAGGTTCGCATGTCGAGACAAGCGTCCCGGACCCATCACGCAGGATAAACCATGCGCACCCTCTGCAGAAACAAGAGAGCCGCAGACACAGCTGTGCGGTTCGCATAGAGTAGCGCCAAGGCGCAATCCAACTGCGACTCTGACTGCCTCATCATCGAGTCTCAACCCACAAGATGTGATGGGGAGAGCGAATAACCAATCACCCGAGTGCGGGGCGGAGACTGCACCAAAGCGTGCTTGATGGTAAGGGTCAGTTAGTGTGGCCTTCAGATCCAAGATGACTCCGTCTGTGAGAGGCTTATCCCAGTATGATTGCTTGTGGATAAGGTTGCTGTCTACTTGCTGGATTGAACTTATACCCTGCCATTGTGTCAGCATGGCCCCGTATCGTGGGTCGGCAGGGAATTGGTCGCCGAGCATGGTGGACTGAAGCGAAAGGGTGCCCGCAGCTGAAGCCAAAAAGGCTGGAAGTGCAAGCGAGGCAGCCAATCGGATACCCAGTCCACCAGCTTTGATGGGCAGTGAGGTCTGAAGCCACTGACCATCCGATAAGGACAAGTTTAGGACCCTGCACAGGCCCTCACGCAGGACGGAGTCATATCTTTCAAGACCCGGGTGACCAGAGCATGGGAAGCATCGCAAAATGTGGAGAAGTTTGCAAGAGCTCAGTGAATATCTCAGAAGCACTAGAGCGTCGTGCCTAGCGATGAGCTCCAATCTCTCCAAGGCCCGTGAGAGCTCACCGGTACTCTTCTCCAAGACAGTCTCCAGAGCTCCCAGCGCAGACAGAGGGGCACCTAGAAGAGTCGCCATTTCCGGTTCTACATGTGAAAAAGAACCTAATTGACTATGTGCTTCCACAAGCCCGGGATCGCAGGTGATCACCTCACATTTGGAGCGGTTAAGTTGTAAGCCGAGCTCCCTGCACTTGTCCTCTAGCATTGCCACGTCATCAGCGACTGTCTGGGCGCGTCCACCCAGTGTGAGGTCGTCCAAATAACCAAGGGCCAGAGAGGATGACAGCTCGGTAAGAATAGGTTGGAGTGGGAGGCAAAACAGTAATGGGCCCAACGGGTCCCCCTGCTGTGGGCCAACCTGGGAAAGGAGGCTGAAATCTCCATACTTCAAATCTGATGGCTCGGAATAGGCAAGATGGCAGAATGGTGCCAGTTCCGGTAGCAGTGTGTAGATTGATTGCAGCATCCGATCTCTATACAGGGAGTTGAACGCGTTGGAGAAATCTAATTTGACCAAAATTGAACCCTCAGGCATGTCTTCGAGAAAGCGTCTAGCTGCGTGCGCCGCTGCCTCACATCCACCCGGCACGCCCACCCCTACCTGCCTAGGCAACAGATGTTCCACGACCCTGGGAACGGCAAAGGCGTTGGCGCATTTTGCGGCTAATCTGCGCCAAAGATATCCGATCACTATCGGGCGCAGACCACCTGAGCTCTTGCGGAGGGCAATCAGGGTTCCACCGAAGAGTGAAGCGCGAACCTGTTCAGGGCAGGTTCCGGCCAAGAGCAGATTGACCAGTGCTGTAATTGCTGAGAGTAGCTCAGGACCCGATTGTGCACAGCTGACCAATTCTAGGACATGCTGGGGGCGAAGACCATCGGGACCCCCCGATGAACCTACCGGGAAATTCCGAATGCAGGCCATCACCTCCACCTCCGTTGCCTGAAAAGGAGTGCTGACGGTGGGCAGATGGATCGCTGGGCGATCAGGAGGGGCAGCGGGGTGCTTCAGACGAAGTTCCTCCAACGTCACCTCGTTGATGGGGGCCGGTCTGTCATCAGAGCATAGGATCCTTGCGGCCGCCCTAATGTTGCCGTCTTCCAACTTGGCGGCAACAGCTGCTGCCATTACCTGCTCCCTGCTTAGACCCAACCGACGGGCCCCACCGGAGACATGACTGCTCTGAGGAGCGAATAAATCCATGCTCCTTAAAGGCGCCGTCGAGAAAAATTCATCAACGCGTCCCTTGATCTTAGATGTAAGGTTGTGGCGTTTGCCACCTCTGATCGGCTGTGTCAGCGTGAAGGCCCCAAATGACAAAAGAAGCTGCCATGGCATGACGGAGAGTGGGTCTGAAAGGATGCGGTTGATGATCGACGTCAGCAAACAGCCCAAACTGTGCCTAGCAGCCTTAGGTATGTGCTTGAGGAGTCTATTCTGAAGAATTGGGTGAGGCACTGAGTCCGATGGGGGCATGGAGGTACCCATTGGAACAGACGCCGAGACAACAGGCACGTCCGCGGAGCCCCGGGGCGATCCATGATCAACGAAACCGGAGGGAAGCTGTGCTTCTAAAGGTGGTTTGTGAGAACCTGGGCAAGGCTTATCCCGAGGGCCATGCCGATGCACAAAGCCATTTTTGTGATGCAGCTTTCTATTCATTCGGCAGACCGCACATGTGCCCGTAGCCTTCTGTGATGCTTGCGTCGGTGAAAGTGAAAGTGATTGACTATCCATGTCTTCGTGTGCACTGAATAAATTATGCTAAGCGCGAGGCCTGTCAAAGTAGGTCACCAGACGGGGTGTGGCAGGCGGCCAAATGCCGTCGCCAAAGAACGACCAAAACTTGTCTATTTTCGTTCAAAGCGAGAAAATTTGCAAACCTGCCTCTTCCTTAGCCTAAAACCTGACATTCGACGAAAAACCAGGCCGAAAACCTCTCTAAAATCGATTTAAAACCAAGAAATGACGGCAGCGAATTGTCTGACAATTATTATTATTATTATTTATTATTATTATTATTATTTATTATTATTATTATTATTATTATTATTAATAATAATAATAATTATTATTATTATTATTATTATTATTATTATTATTATTATTATTATTATTATTATTATTATATAATCACGACAATTTATATGGCGCCGTAACTCCACCATGCCGTTACAAGGGCTCCTTAATACAAAAGGCAAAGCAGCCAACATGCGGGATAAGCCCTAGCCGGATTTATTCTTGTGAAATGTCGGATCTTAAGGCTGACCGGTTGGTTATGGCTACCGTTGATAAGTCTGATAGATCTGTCTTCCAATTGACCTCTACGCTCCGTGGATCGTTATTAATTAACACTTACGTCGTTTGCATTAATGAATCCGAGTCTTAATTAGGGAACACGTATATCGTATTATTATAAATGCTGACAGGATTAATACCGGTCATCTCTGTTCTGACAACCTCTCTCTCTCTCTCTCGCCAGGCGTTTTTTTTTATATCGTTGGACGAATGTATTTGATGTCCGTCTTAGTGTCTTACTCGCTACGTCTCTTGTTTCTGTGTGTGTGTGTGTGTGTGTGTGTGTGTGTGACGGGGTGTGTGGGTGTGTGTCTGCGTCCTGTTGTGTCTTTTCGTCTGTTTGGTCTGTTGTCAGTTTGTCTTTCATTAGATCCTTTCTCTTTATCTGCCTGTCTGACAATGAGTGTCTGGCTTTGTGTCTGTGCTGTGGTCAATCTGGCTATAATTATATCATGCACACGCACGCGTGCACGCGCGCGCGAAAACACACACACGCACCCACGCAGCACACACACGCGTGCGCACGCATACACACACACACACACACACACACACACACACACACACACACACACACACACACACACGCACACACATTGACTAATCCATGTGAGCTGTTTCTGTTATTGTATGTTGCTTTCCTTATTCTCTTATTCTGTGCTATGTTTGTCTGTCTGTCTCTTTTTGAGTCTGTCCTTCCGTCTGTCTGTCTGTCTGTCTGTCTGTCTGTACACCTGTTTTTCCTCATTTATAGTCCTTGTCGTGCCCATTGTCATCGGTTTCAATATACAATTGATAGCTTCAGATTGTGTATGTGTGTTCGTGTGTAGGTGTGTGCATGTGTGTGAAGGTGTGTTTGTGTATGTGAGTGTGTGTGTCTATGTGTTTGCGTGTGTGCGTGTAGGAGTGTGGGTATGTGCGTGCGTGTGTATGTGTGTATGTGCGTGTGTGCATTTGTGTGCGTATGTATATGTGTGTGTGTGTGTGTGTGTGCGTGCGTCTAGATGATTGCAAGTCTCTGTGTGCGCGCCTATGTGTAATTGTGTAAGCGTATGTGTGTTTGTCTCTTCTACGTCATTGCACTGTGGTCTGAAAAGAGCGATCCCATCCACCAGAGTTCAATGACGCAGTCAGGGACAGAGTGGTCAGAGCGCAGCAGCAGCAGCGTCCCACACTATATATATATATATGTATATATATATGTATATATATATATGTATATGTATATATATATATATGTATATACACACTATATATATACTATATGCATATAATTATATTATATACTATATATATAATGTATGCTATATATTTATTTATTTTATAGGCTACTATATTATATATATATATATATATGTATATATATATATATATATATATATTATCGTGCAGTGCATTGTATACATGTATACGCATACCAGTCTGTGCTTCACTTTTCGATTCCCGATGTTGCTGACTTGCTTCGGAGATTTAAATCTCGGGCTGCGTTCCGTGTAACGGAAAATACTGCATGCAATATAATTTTATTTATTTATCTATTTCTCCAATCTCCATCTGCAGTTACTCTACTCAGAGGCGCTCCCGACTACAGCGCGGACACTGCATCGGAGTTTCACGCCGCAAGTACCCGTGCAATAAATTGCGAGTCAAGGCCCTGAAGGGCTTGCTCAAGGTCCGTAGGCTGCGGCTTGAGGTGGATTCTAACCTGGAACCATCCGGCTCCAAGGCAACGACGCCACCACTACACCACCGCGCCCCAAATAATAAATAATGTGATGTAAATGTATTATTTATAAGTGAAATTGTTGAGTCTTTCTCAGAACCGACAAAAGTCACCGTCAATGGCGGTGTACCATTTGAAATCCGCCTGACTCTCCGGACTTAACCCGCTGCCTATCGATTTTGTTTTGATTAAGCGCCTGCGAATAAGCTGGTTCCCGCAACTTGGCTTTTGTGGGCGCTGTAGAAGTCTCGAGATTACGATTACGATAGACAAGCTGCTCCTTTTCGTTCCGGTGCCAGCATGGTTTAGAATGGGTGGGAACGCATGCTAATGTGCGCTGCGGGGTCGCCTAAGGAATTACTTCGCAGCGCATCATCGTCATTCCGACCACACCGTCATCTTCATCTTCTCGTCTTTTGTTGCTTCACCGACGCACTCTCTAACGTGCTCGCTGTCGTCGTAAGTCTTCGTCGTCGGAACCATCACAGTCGTTAGCTGTACGGCCTCTCTTCAGGTCGCTGTGGTGGTGGTGGAGGCGGTGGTGGTGTCACGAAATAGAGTACGGTATCCCCTAACAATCGTATACCCCCAGATGAAGAGGAGTTGAGATTTAAGTCTCTGAGTAGGTATGCCTTGAAGGGGTGCTATATAAATTACGATTGATTGATTAAGTCACTTCCGCTTGTGTTTTTTTTTTTTGGCAAACTAACTTCCATTTGCTTTGTTTTGAACATTGAGAATAACACGTATAGGCCTGTGTTTATTCCTATACTGGATAATTCTGTTTGCACTGGCTTTAGAGCACTTAGAGCATTTAGAGCACTTAAGAGCACCAACACTTAATAACGCCAAGAGTCACCAACTAAGTTAGAGTTGCCTTGCTCTGGACGCTACTTAGAACATTTAAACGAATTAGAGTCACTTTAAAATTTGATTGCAGCATGAATTTATCAATTGTGCGCATTTTTCAATGATTGGGATAGAATGGTTTATCCCTACGGATACTCACTCTATACGGTTACATGACATTTGAACGGACGACAAAAGAACGTGCGACACTAGAACGGCGACAGTAGAACGGGCGACAGATGACCGCCGAGACTATTGAACGGCTGGACAGTTGATCGGGCGACAGATGAACATCATGACCGGAGGACAATTGATCGGTAAAGTTTGTTAATTTTTATGAGCAATCGAGCATTTACTGTCTTGGACATGTAGGCCTACCAAATTCAATGTCTGGTTGTGTGACAAATTTAATAACTGAGTTTAAATAATTATATAAAAATTTCTGCCTATAGCTGGCGAGTGTCGACTATAATTATTGCTTCGCTTCCTCTGTGGCTTTCCTTGCTATAGAAAGTATCCAGAATGCGTGTGTTCCATTTGTCTTTCGCTGACCATCTGGTCGTCTGCGGTCACAAGTCGGGCCTTGCATTTGAATCATTTTGTACATTCGACATCGCCATGATATTCTGCCTCTCTTGCATTGTTTTTTTTCTTTCAAATAATCATAATTTCGAGGTATGAGCGTCGTTTTACCTTTTGGGGCTACATCCATGCATTAATGCCATGTCACACATGTAAAAACAAAAACTATGTTTCACACCTAAAAGTAACAGTAAAACTTTGCATAATTTTCTCTAATATTCAGTGTCACCAAATGTCGCGCCCAACATTCAGTCAAAACTCAAAGTATAGGCTTACGTGCATAGTGTAGGCCTAGGCCTACAGCGCCGCATCTTGTAAGTTGTTCATAAGTCTACCCGTTAATATGACGTTCCGGTTAAGTGTCGCCTGTTCTATTGTCGGCGCGTTCTAATGTCGCCCGTTAAAGTGTCGCCGGTCAAGTGTCGTCCGTTCAAATGACCACCGTTCAAATGTCCGTACACCCTCTATACCTTCATCCCTCGGATCGCTTTAAGGGAGTATATAATATCCCGTGACACCGACCTTGGCGATGGGGGAGACGCTGACATTATGCCTCTAGCGTCCGTATGTCGGTGGCCTTCGTCCGAAAGCCGGTCAGAGTTTCGGATTGATTGGATGTTTGGTTGGTTGGTGTATCCTTGTGGACTGGGAGTCGCTGTTAGGACTAATCCTGTCCGTGACTTAATGGTGGTGAAGCACTTAAGAGCACCAACATTTGATAACGCCAAGAGTCACCAACTAAGTTAGAGTTGCCTTGCTCTGAACATTACTTAGGACATGTCGACACTTTAACGAATTGGAGTCACTTTAAAATTTGATTGCAGCATAAATTTATCAATTATGCGCATTTTTCAATGATTGGGATAGAATGGTTTATCCATACGGATACTCTATACCTCCATCCCTCGGATAGCTTTAAAGGGGGATATAATATCCCGTGACACAGGCTGCAGCTATGGGGGAGACGGTGGCCATATGCCTGTGGCGTCCGTTTATCGGTGGCCTTCGTCCTAGAACCGGTCAGAGTACCGACCGGATTGATTGGATGTTTGGTTGGTTGGTGTATCCTTGTGGAACGTGGGAGTCGCTGTTAGGACTAATCCTGTCCGTGACTGATTCTGTGGATTTGGAGGCGGTGGATTGTGAGTGGGAATTTTGGAGGTGGTGGATTGTGAGTGGGAATTTTGGAGATGGTGGGTCCCAAGTGGGGGTTTTGTAGGTGAATTGCGAGTGGGGATTTTGGGGTGGTGGATTGCGAGTGGGGATTCCTGAGGTGGTGAATTGCGAGTGGGGATTTCGAAGGTGGATTGGGATTGGAGATTTTGAAGTTGGAGTCTCATTGGAAGACAACCATTTAGCATACGCAGAAATCCGGAAAATTTCCCCTACCATTCTTGTGACGTCCGTGTACTTTTTACACCACTCCTGTGTACACACTGGGCCCACCTGAAATCCTATACGACGGTATTTATTAATCCACATGGAAACAAAAAAAGATTATTATTATCAGCATTTTCAATTAAAGAAAAATAGTTCATTGCCGCCTTACGTGGCATATAAAAGTGACACAGTCGTTACTTCTCCTGTTCTTTTCATGTTAATAGTTGCCTGATAGCTAGTGATGGCTGTTCTTTAACTTATTTCAACAAAGCCAATTATTGATCTTGAGGTGTCTACTCCCTCCAGGGCTTAACGCTAATTCAAGAACTATTTGTACACAGGACTGGATAATCAATACATAAAAGTTGTGTCCCTGGGTTTCACACCTTGCCAACTTCGCCACTGGTTGCACTCTGCCAGTGCCAGTCCCAAGCCTGGATAAAGGAGAAGAGCATCGCTAATGGTCTTTGTTACCACACAGTGATGTTAAACTGCAAAAACCACCATCACACCTTGCCTACATAGGAAAAGGATTCAATTACAAGGCAGTTTGACGCATATGCAATTATGCATGCTTAATATTATGTTTGCGAAGTAGGAACATATCTTTGGAGCGTCAGAACATAATCTTTAGTATTAGAAACGGAACTTGAAGTGGGGCACCATCTATGATCGACAGTAAAATGGACGTACACGATATTTTTACGACTAACCAGTCCTCTAATCGTAATCGTAAACTCCAAATTTATAAAGCGCCACTCGAAAGCCAAGCACGGGGCACCAGCTTATTCACGGGCGCTGCTAATATAGTTTCTCGATGCTAATCTAGAAGTTGGACGAGAATTTTGTTCAAATAGTTGTGTGGTGGCTTAATTGTTGCGTTCTTTTCGCTTAGATATTGAAGACATTCCAGAGAATATCAAGTACTGTCGAAACCTGCAAGTGGTCGATCTTAGCAGCAATCCGCTCCAAAGGTTACTCACCTCTAGTCTCATCATCGTCATCATTGCCGTTATCGTCGTCGTTGTCATCATCATCATCATCGTCATCATAATCATCGCTGTCGTCGTCATCATCACCATCATCGTCATCATAATCATCGTAATCATCATCATCATCGTCGTCGTCGTCATCATCATCATCATAATCGTCGTCGTCATCATCGTCGTCGTCATTGTCGTCGTTGTCATCATCATCGTCGTCGTCATCATCATCATCATCATCATCATCATCATCATCATCATCATCATCATCACCACCACCATCGCATAATAATTTTATTATTAATGCCACATCAAACATTAATTAATAACGACTTTTTTAAATTGCTGAGCTTAACTTATACCTAGATTAAACAATTAAGCATGTGAAACTGTTAGTTAATTGATGAATAGGCCTATGCTTATAGATTTTGCTACAACCACAATTATATATATCTAACTGTTTCAACACATGAATGTATAATTATGTAATACATATATACAAAAATATGCATCATCTTAGTCCTCATAGCTATTGTCGTCTTTTATCGATATATAATATGCATATGTGTATATATATGTATTGTATATATATATATGTATTATTATGTATATATATATATATATATATATATATATATATATATATATATATATATAGCACTCCAACCTCCTAATCGAAAGTATATTTTACATCCTCTCAGACTTCCGGATGGATTCACGCATCTCAAGAACCTCACACACCTGGGGCTCAATGACGTTTCACTAACGAGATTACCTACCGACATCGGCAGGTATACGTGCTTACATGCACCATCATCACCATCATCATCTCTCTTCATCAGTATATATGCATATATATATATATATATATATATATTTCCTTGAGTTGCCTGACTTGTCAAAGTCTACCATCAGCAGACATTGTTGTGCTGACGAAATATAGTGATGATTTGACTTGAAATACAAAGTATGGTGATGCGCTTCTATATGCAGCGCTATTGCGTTATATTGTATTGTGCTTCTACAACGCTATTGTATTGTATTGTGCTTCTGCAACGCTATTGTATTGTATAGTGCTTCTACAGTGCTATTGTATTGTATTGGGGTTCTGCAGCGCTATTGCACTGTATTGTTTTGTGCTTCTAATTCGCTAATGTATTTTATTGTATTGTATAGTGCTTTTACAGTGCTATTGTATTGTATTGGACTTCTGCAGTGCTATTGTATTGTATTGTATTGTGCTTCTGCAGCGCTATTGTATTGTATCTGACCATTTATAAAGCCCCTCTCGCAGCAAGAACCTTTCAGAGGCGCTCCATATGTGTGCAGCCACGCGAGAAAATTCTGGTTTTGAGATGATAGAGAGGCAAGGAAAGACTGTATACCAGAGAGTAACAGAGCGAACTTATGGGGGGGGGAAGGAAGTATCCTGGTGAGTAGCCAGGAAAAACTTTTCCTGTGGTTTCCAATGGATTTAATTTTTTTTAAACATAATTATTTTAAAAATTAGAAATTGTTCAGGAGTAAGTGCGAGCCTGTAGACACTCCAAATATATTAGATACGATAAATGTATATATATATATAAAATATTGATACATAGGCTATACCTTACCTTAGACCTTAGTCCTTCCCGTGCAGCTCTGCACATCGGGCAATGCTGCAGTTTCTCCATTTGAATGAATTTTCTGCATTGTTTCTGTTGCGCAAGGTGTTTTTACCTGGGTGGGTTGCAAGCCCACCGCAAAACCCTCCTCCTTTATCCTGACTTGGGACAGTCACAGGCTCAGGATACCCCATGAGGTGTCCTGTGGGTGGCGGAGTTAGGCTATAAGCATGCATAAATACGTGCTCGCATACATTTATGAGTGAATAATTGTTGTGTGTTACGGTAATGGCTGCGTATATTATTTTAAAAAAAATTGAATAAAATAATGAAGATTGCTATTAAAGTGTCATTATCTAACTTCGCATATAGATCGGTATAACATAACATAACATAACATAAGTTTTTATTGCTCCCAAGTAAGAAAAAAACATAACATAATACAAGTTCAGATCAGTACTAAATTGGGCTACAAAGGAAGGACCTAAAAGGACCGAGGTCCCGCTAGCAGGGCCACCTATGCATCAGCATATTTATAAGTGGAAATAGGTAACATAAGCAGTGGGAGTCATCAGAGTTCAAAAAGGAATAATACAAATTAATATTATCTAGTATAAGAATATTATAGATAAACAAACAGAATATAAGGAATAGTTAAACATTTAAAGTGAGTAAGTGAGCACGCAAACGTTTTTTAAAGAGGAGGAGATTAGGCGCATCCCGAATATCGATAGAAAGATTGTTCCAAACAGCTGGACCAGCTGTCTTAATTGAGAACTTGCGAGTGTTGGTGTGAGCAAATATCGGTCTATAGTTGGAGGCTGTTCTAGTACTGTAAGAATGGATAGTCGAACCGGTGTTAAAATAGTTGGCAAAGGTTTGGGGTAATAGGCCATGCCTATAGCGAAACATGAATTCACCAGTTTGAAATATTCTTATTTGATCTATTGTTAAAATACCGTTGAGAAGAAAAAGTTGGGCAGTATGACACTTGTAGGGAGATTTAGTAATTAGTCTAATGGCCCTTTTTTGCAAAATAATCAAACGGGTAAGACTCGAAGAATAGTTTGAGGCCCAGACAAAGTTGCAATATGCTAAATATGGGTAGACTAATGTGTAATATAGGTTAGTTAATATGTTGGCTGGTAACTTATATGCGATACGAGATAAAATACCTATATTTTTGGCCAGTTTGATAGATATTTCAGAAATGTGTTCCTTCCAGGTCAAATTCTGATCGACAACTACGCCAAGAAAGTTTACTTTGTTAGTTTGGGGGATGGGTACACCATCAATAAGTAATGGGGGTGCTTGCGTGGGGGGGATTTTTCTGTGGGAATGAAAGAGAATATAGGATGTTTTACTTAGATTTAGGGAGAGTCTATTTGCTTTAAACCAGTCACCCACAAGGGGTAATTCAAGATTTACGATTTGGAATAAGTTTTCATGGGACTTATGCGAAATAAAAACGTTCGAATCATCAGCAAACAGTTCAAAATGTAGCAAGGAGGAAACATGAGGCAGGTCATTTATATAAAGTAAAAATAGTAGTGGCCCCAGGATGGAGCCCTGGGGAACACCAAATTCGATTGGGCGAAGTTTCGATGTCTTAGTATTACATTGAACCAGCTGTTGTCTATTTTCTAGGTAACTTTTAAACCAAAGAAGTGGCAACCCTCTTATGCCATAATTATCCAACTTTTTCAAGAGGATTGCATGATTAACAGAATCAAATGCTTTTGAAAGATCGAGGAATATTCCCACAGAATACTCATTGTTTTCTATAGCTTGTGATATTTTATCCTGAATATTCAGGAGAGACATGGCAGTCGAATGACCGGTCTGAAATCCATGTTGGTTTAAGTAAAGAATTTTCTTTTTAAGAACGTAGTCATACAGTCTATTATACATGGCTCTTTCAACTAACTTAGAAAAGTAAGGTAAAACCGATATTGGTCTATAATTGCCTAGTTCAGATTTATCACCCTGTTTGAAGATCGGTGTAACCTTGGCAATTTTTAATGCGGGTGGGACAATTCCAGTGGCGAAAGAGCAGTTTATAATTTCCGATAGAGGAGTGGCGAGTAGATTTAATAATGCACTAGTAGTATATGGGTTGATATCATCCGCGCCAGAGCTGTGAGTAAGCTTAAGAGACTGGTTGATGGAAATAAGCTCTTCAGGGGTCGTAGAGGTTAAAACAAAGGACTGGGGAAGAGAAGGCATCATATAGGATTGAAAGGTGTTCTGAGAGGCCGGAATTTTGTCAGCTAGAGTTTTAGCAATACTCGAAAAGTATGAGTTAAATCTTTCAGCCATAGTTTCTGCATCAGTTATTTTAACACCATTAATGCATAATTCATCAATTTTTGTATTGCTATTGGATGTGTTAAGAATGGATCTTATGACCTTCCATGTATGTTTTAAGTCGCCATTGTATTTTTGGAGTTCAGAGGTATAGTAATTTGCTTCGATTTTAATTCTCAGTGACTTAAATTTATTTCTATATTTAATAAAATTCGCTTTATTGTTGGCTGTAGGGTACTTAATCGATTTAAGATAAAGTTTTGATTTAGTTTTGCATGACTTTAGCAGGCCACTGGTCATCCATGGTTGCTTACAAGAATTACGCTTATGTCTAGTGCGCGGCTGCAATGGAAATGCTTTATCATAAGCTGCCTTGAATAGGTCAACAAACATATCGTAGGCAGTAGTAGGGTTATTTTGAGTACATAAGTTTAGTACTAGTGACCAGTCAATATCCTCGAGAAGTAACTTAAATTGCTCCATATTATTATCGCTTATATTACGTGATAGGAAAACATCGTTCTCAGTTTTTGTCAGTGGAGTAAGGTCCAGATAGATCAAAACGGGCAGGTGGTCGGATATGTCGACTGCAAGAATAACAGTGTCAATTATTCTGGTAGGGACGTTAGTAAAAATATTGTCGATTAAGGTTGAAGTGAGTCCGGTTATTCTAGTAGGACGTGTAATCATGGGTAAAAAATGATGCGAGGTGATGCAATTAATGAAGTTATTGGTCGGAGGATGATCCATGTATTTCAGTAGATCAATGTTATAGTCTCCAGCGAGATGAACATTATGATGTTTTTTTGTCAGTTCAGATAAAAGAATATTAAATTCCTCATTAAAAGTTTCAAGATTTTGAGCCGGTGGTCTATAAACCGTTCCAAGAATAAAGTGGGGACCCTTTTTTTGAGGGATGCTTAAAAATAAACTTTCATAAGAAGTGTGAGGCTGGTTAGTTGGTATAAGATCATCAAGTAATCTAAAAGGAATAGTACATTTTATAAAAAATCCGACACCACCACCACCACGGCCAGTCTCTCGACACCTATGCACAAAGGTGTAGTCAGAAATTTTGATGGCATTCGCGGATATATGATCCAGCCAAGTCTCTGTTACCGCAAGTACATCGATATTTAGTTGGGCTATCAAAAGTTCAATGTCAGAAATTTTGTTCGATATGCTACGGCAATTTATGTGCATAAATGAAAAGTGGCTAGTGACGTGCTTAGAATTTAGATCAGCAGGTGTACTATATCTGCAGTCACTACAATTGTTAAACTTGCTTGAAAAATAGTGCTCATCTGGGTCAAGGTCTCTATTCTGTAGTAAAGGCCGGTTTTCACAGGTATCCATGTACAAATTTAGTGACAAATCTTCCCCACAAGCAGGCCTACAAGGGCTATCTAGGTCTCCATTTAGGCTTCTCATTAAGTCGGCATCATTAGGCAACTGGCCAAATGGGAATACAGTGAGTAAACAGTTGGTACAAATCGTACATGATCGGTCATGTATGTCGTCCTTACATATATAACAGACGTTTAAAGGGGATTGTTCACCACATGTTGTGCAAACATACAAATTATTGAACAAGTGCGTGCATAAATCAGGTTTAACTAAACTAAGAAGGTCTTGATGAGACTCCATGCAGGGTCAAATCACATCGCGTGCAGCGGGTTTAACCAAACAAAATCAAAAATTTTAAAACCAATGGCGAAACGCAGTAATAAGCTGAAACTGAGTTGCTGGTTTCTAGTTCAGGTCTTCCATGAGGCGAATTGCTAACTCAGAAGATGTGCAGAAATGTTCCGTGTGCATCCGGACATCCGGACGTCTGATGATCAGGTGGATCGGGCAGAGAAAGAGATGACAAAACGTAAAGAGCAGTTAATAGAATGTTACCAATTGATCCAGGTTGCTGATCGAAGCTACTCTCGCCGGCTTGTCACTCAGAGAATTCGTTTTACGGATGAAGATCAAGCCACCCGCCGACCAGGTCGAGTGGATCTTTTTTTCCCTGACCAACCTCCTGGTCATCGAGTAGATGTGGGCATTGTCCTTGGTGAGATGCTCATTGATGTATAGGCGTTCTGGGTTTGAAGATGTGGGTAGTGTACGTAGAGTTTTTTTCGCTGAGAAGACCAAGTCTCTAGCTCGTCGCGATGTGAAGCCAATGAGGATTGGGCGATTCTTGTCTTTAGCGCCACGCGAAATCCTGTGTGCATAAGATATATCTGATTCATCGATCTCCAGACCAAGGCGATTTCGACATAGCTCTACAGCTATAGTTGTTTCATCGTAGTTTGGTTTAGTCGCAGGTCGATGAGATACTACCTCTGCATGTGTTGGTGGATTGACAGGTAGCTCGGGCAGGCCGTATACGATCAAGTTGTTCAATCTGCTTGCAGTTTCCACATCATTCACTCGCTGGTTTAACTTTTTATTTTCCTCTTCCAGGTGCGATATCTTCAGATTTAGAGGAGAAGTCGCTTTAGTAACGAGATCCTCTGCGAATCTTTCGAGTGTCAGACGCGTTGTAGCCTCAAATTTTGCCTCGAGCTTTGAGAACATTGTTTCAATCACGTTGTTTATGTCAGATGATAGGCGAGCGAGAATGACCGAGATGACTCGTTCATCCTGTACCGCCTCAACGAGGTCATCCAACTTTACTCCTTTTTTCGACATTATCCGTTTCAAAATTGAATTAGTTCTGTTCGAGGTTATTCCAGACCGTATAATCCTTCATTTAACAGGTTTAAATGTTTATTCGCTTTTCGCCATTCGTTGCAAAAGGTGAAATTTAAACCTCAGACCACACCCAATGATTCCTACCCCATCGCCACCTAGCGTATATATATCGATGACCATCCCACCAGTCGTCCACACTCTCATAGCTTTATATAGCTCCCTTAACAGCTTTATATGGCGCCCCTGGGATCCTCTAAAACTGCGATATATACCTGGATTGGTTTCTATTTAAGGCTTATAAAGTTATAATGGATGACGGATGCTGGAACATCCGGCTCAGACTAATTGCTTTCAGTCTGATGCCCTCGAAGTCTATAATATATATATATATGTATATATATAATATATATATATACCCTGGAACGAGTGAGTCCCTGCAGGGTGACTAAAGTAGGCCTATAACCAACCTGCTTGGTGGCACATGAGGTTTTGTGAGAGCTATATACATGTATATATATATATATATATATATATATAATATATATATGGCAATTCATATAGCGCTTTACAAAAACCTCACCAAGGCATTGCATGTGCCACCAAACAGTATATATATATATATATATATATATATATATATATATATATTACAATATAATAATAATAATGCAAATAAATAAGTACAAAAGAACCGCCTGGACTATTCCGTACCGACGGCAAACGACCTGATGGAGCAACTCTGATCCCGTGGTCGCGAGGCAAATACGTTTGCCTGGGATGCCACTAGCATCCACACTTGCGCCACCTCATACATCCACGTGACACCGACTACACCGGGGGGTGCGGCCGAAGTAGCAGCAACACGAAAAAATGTAAAGTATGCTAACCTCCCCGCAACACTTGACTTCGTCCCTATTGCTTTTGAAACACTTGGCCCCATAAACAGATCAGGGATTGAATTTTTAACTGAACTTGGCCGGCGTTTGTCAGTGGCAACTGGAAACCCTCTCGAAACCACGTACCTTTTCCAACGCCTCTCAATTTGTACGCAAAGATTTAATGCAGTGACATTTCGAGGCACGTTCACACAGTTGTCCTGTGATGAAGGTCGCTAACTCATGAACAAAGAACTTTTGGTGCTTTTTCTTGTAAAACATGTTTCGTTTAATAAATGATTGTATAATAATAAAATAATAAAAAATAATAATAATGATAATAATAATAATAATAATAATAATAATAATAATTATGTAATGACCTCAATGTGTATTTCAACCCTGGTGTTGGGAAACATCCATAAACTGATGTTGCAAACTGGTTTCCAAATGAGCAACGCTGTAATTAACTTACGCGAAAAATTATTCATGAGAAGAAAAAAATCAATAATTATTGGGGAGTGGGGGTGGGGGCGTCTGGATTGGCATGGAAACGCGGCTACTGTGGCATGGTAATTTTTAAGGCAAAAGATTGTCTTCCCGTCCGAATCAGATAACTATGGAGCTCGGGATAGGAAGGGATATAGGGAGAATTAAAACTTATCTGGTTTTGGGCTGCTTATCCGCCATCAGCTTTGTGCGTCTGTCTGTTTGTGTCTGTCTTGTTCTCCATTTATATATCTCTTTCTCCCTGTCTGTCTTGTCTGTCTCTGTACTTCTCGCTCTCTGTCTCTGGTCCTCTGTATTTCTCGCTCTCTGTCTCTAGTCCTCTGTGCCTTTCCCCGTGTTTCGTTGCATCTCTGTCTGTCTGTATCACTTTGTCTGTCTGTCTGTCTGCCTGTGTGTTTGTCTGTCTCTCTTCCTCAGTTCAACTGACTGATATTATGATTTGGTGTTATAGTGCACTCTTTATTGTGCAGCGTATTAGACACCAACACTATGGCAGTTACTGGGTAATAGTAATGATGATGATGATGATGATGATGATGATGATGATGATGATGATGATGACGACGACGACGACGATGATGATGATGATGATGATGATGACGATGACGATGACGATGACGATGATGATGATGATGATGATGATGATGATGATGATGATGATGATGATGATGATGACGCTAATAATAATAATAGTAATTAGAGGAATTAATAATAATAATAATAAACATAATAATAATAATAATAATAATAATAATAATTCCTCTAATTAATGGGTGGATGGATAGATGAATGATCATAGATGGGTGGATGGATGGATGAGTGGGTGGGTGGAGTAAGGGATGGATGGGAGGGTGGATGGATGGGTGGATTGATGGATTGGAGGGTGGATGGATGGGTGGATGGATAGATGGATTATCATGGATGGATGTGTGGATGGATGGGTGGATGGATGAGTGTGTGGATGGACGGGTGGATGGATGGATGGGTGGGTGGATGATAATGGATGGGTGAGTGGGTGGATGATGGATGGTCTAGGATGGACGGACGGACGGATAAGTCTATAGGCCTACAGTATACATGACAATTTGCATTTAATAAGCATAATATAATGGCGACTCTGTTGTTGTTTGTTCCGTGGAATGTCCGACTTTTCTGCGATCAGATGCCGATCTTAATTAAGACGTTTATCAGACAAGAAGCGAAGAGATTTAAAGGCAGAATTCTTTCTCTTAGCTATATTATATAGGAAGACTGATTACCGACGAAGCATCGGGGTTTCAGCCTCCATGCAGTCTGGTGTCTGGACTTCAAATCCCACCACGATTCCACGTGAAAAGCGCCGATTTCCTGTCGACCTATGTACCCCTTCCTTCCCCCGGGTTTGAGTGGGATGAGGGGGGGATAGGTTGTTTTTGTGTTTGCGCTGGAGCCGAAAGATCGATTGATCAGGGCCACTGCGGACCGGTGGTGTTGATAGGGGGTGGGAGCGCTTCGTGATGGAGGGGCGTCGATCTGGGGCGTTCGATAGATCCGTCAGTGTCTGAAGTGACAGGCGTTTAAGGACCGATTATTCGACGACTAAAGTTCCCCACAAATCCTCATTCCGCACATTCGTTCATTACCCTCGTTTGCTTACATCTCTTGTTGCTTCAGATCTATGTGCCATGCCCCTCCCCACGTAGCCGCCTGGGTGTCCGTCCGTCTGATCCCGTTCGATCATGACCTACTGCAGTGGGACACCTTCGGTCACCGGTGTCTCGTCTCCTATTTAACCGCCGCCTCATTTTCCTCCCCTTTCTTCCTCTCTCCTTTTCCCTCAGTCTTCTCTTCTCGTTTTCCATTTCTTGTTCTTCCCCCGCTTGCTTCTCTGTGTTCTTCTCGTCATTATCCTACCTCCGCATATCCTTCCTTTCCGCATCCCTCTGCTCTCCCGTCTCCTGCTCCTCCTCCTCCTCCTCCTCCTCCTCCTCCTCCTCCTCCTCTTCCTCCTCCTCCTTCTCCATCTCCATCTCCTGTTTCTGATACTACTGCTGCTACAGCTGCGCCCCGCCGCATATCCTCCTCCTCCTTCTGCTCCTCCTGCTCCTCTTCCTCCACCATCTCCAGCTCCTCCTTCTTCTCTATCTCTTGCTCCTCCATTTCCTGTTCTTGAAACTGCTGCTGCTGCAGCTGCCCCGCCGCAGCTCCTCTTCCTGCTCCTCCTCTTCCTCATCTTCCCCCTCCTCTTCCTCCTCTTCCTCCATCTCCACCATCTACTTCTCCTCCTCCTCCTCCTCCTCCTCCTCCTCCTCCTCCTCCTCCTCCTCCTTCTATCAATACGTAATTCACACGCTATTGTTGCGCTGTGAATTCATCATGACGTTGTAGTCCTAGTAGTTACACCACTGCAGTCAGCGTCGTCGACGTCGTCGTCAACGCCACTCCAGGTGTCGCGAAATAGAGTATTCCCCGTATTAATCGTATCCCCCCCATATGAAGAAAAGTCGAAAAGCCACTTCCGCGTGTAATTTATTTTTGCAAATTAATTTTCATCTGTTTCGTTTTGAACAATGACTCTAACACGTATGTCTGTTTCTACTAGATAATTTTCTTGCTTTGGTTTCAGAGCAATTAAAACTTTTTAAACACTTAAAAACACTCAGAGACACTAAATAAATTCGAGTTGCCTTTCTCTGAACATTGCTTAGGACACTTCAAACAATTAGAGTCACTTTAAATTTTGATGACAGCATAATTTTTCGCATTTTTCAATAAAAATAGAATGGTTTATCCCCCCGGATAGTATAGATCCTTCTGTTAATTCCATCCGGGGGATAGATTAATTTATTCCCCCGGATAGCTTTCAGATGGTATAGAATATCACATGACACCGGCTTTACGACTACCGAGCGCCGATCGACCGACCGACCGAGCGTCGAAGGCCTTCAACGCGCTCCATCTTCTTCGCATCGCCCTTCGTTAAGAATACGATTAACGGCGGTCGGGTAGAAGCCGCCTCCCTCCACCCACCACCCACCGCCATCGAGTCCTCCTTCTCCGTCCGCTCACGCATACGCGCTCATCCATACATTACGTGTGCGAAAAAAAATCGGATTTTAGACTCCATCCTTCTGTCAGTGGCGGCGCCAGGATTTCAGGGTTTTTTTGGAGGGGAGGGGGACTAAATTCTCGCGGAGGAAATTTTTCATTTTCATTCAAAATTCCTGACGACGTTTTTTTAGGCATTTGGTTCAAATCTCACGGAATTTTCCATTTTCGTTCGCCAGTATGTTTGGGGAGGCTAATCATGGAAATATTTCATTTTACATGACTATAGAAAAAAGGATGGCCTTTTTTAGGGGGGCTTAGCCCCCTGGCGCCGATACTACCTTCTGTTGCAACTCGTACATTTTGTGGGACCCGTTTGCGTACATGCAAATAGGCTTCTCTATATACCCGCCTAATAAAAGTTAATTTGCTATAGTCAATTATAAAACAGTTGTTTTACCATAGGCTACCATTTTATATTTATTTTTGTCGAGCATCATGTTTGCTAGTTAAAATTTGTAAACTGCCTTGGTTTACTGTTAAGATCTGAACAGGGTTTAATTACAACGTATACCGGTAATTGCAATCAAGTGTTTGTATGTACAGTTTTACACTTGTTGTAAATGCCATTGGACGATACTATAGGATAAAAGTATAAAACCGAGTTATAAATAGGCTAATGTGGACATCATAATTAGACATTTTGTGTACGTACATTTTGCCGACCCCCCGACCCGTCGTACGCACTAGGCACCCTACGCATATCGTGCGACACCCTCTCCCTCCACGCGTGCGTAATAATATATGAACATCCCCTTAATGGTCTCCGTCAGCGCCCGGGCGAGACACCGCGCCCGCCTGCCAGTCCTCGGCTCAACTGGTCACCGCCACTGCCGCCACTGCAGCTGCCTGCCCAGCTTCAGCTGCTGTGTATGTATACCGGGTCGGCGTGGACACACCGCTGTGTTGCGTGCGGTGCTGCTCTGTGTGTCCGTCGGTCAAGCGAGTAAGTAAGTAAGTGGCTGAGTGAGTCGGTTGCGGATTGTGGGCGACGTGGTGGCTGATTGATTGGCTTCGGGTTTCGCTTCGAGCTGTAGTGACCGGGGTTCGAGTCTTTTCGTCGGAATTGATGATTCATCTGTGCCATGGTTATTGGTGTAGGAGGGAACGTTGTTGCATGGTGCGGAATGAAGACTGTTTGTTAATGAATTAAAGGACTATTCGTTGAATGATTGAATGCAAGGATGAATGGAGGTGAATTGATGAATGAATGAATGAATGAATGAATGGATGAATGGAGTCTCTATAATTGATGAATTAATGACTGAATTTATTGAATTATGGAGTGAATGAATGAACGAATGAATGATTGTTCGAAACTGGCAATTCCGTTATGCAAATGAATCCTACACAGAAGAGATGCTTTAAATGAGTGAATGAACGAATGAACGAATGAATGAACGAGTGAATGAACGAATGAACGAATGAATGAACGAATGGGTGAACGAACGAACGAATGAAGGAATGAACGAATGGTTGAATGAATGAATGAATAATCAAATGGACGAACGACTGATCGAGACAGAGAGTGACAGACGGACAGAGACAGCCAAACATGCAGACAGTCGGAGAGAGGCAGAGACAGAGAGACGGACAGGCATATAGACAGACAGAGATAGGAGTAAGAGAGACAGACAGATAAACACAGACAGACAAACCGACAGACAGACAGACATAGATTCATATACGTGCGAATCGTATGCGTTGTTGGGGGCGTGGGGGTGGCAAGGGACGTTTATCGAGACAGATTAAGTCATCTTCGACCGATTTGAGCGGAACAAACCTCGGTGGGTTTCGTGCATCGGCTGCTGAGGCCGTCAGCATCTGCTCTTCTCTCTTTCCTCTCCTCCTCCTTCTCCAGCACAGATTCTTCTCCAGCTGCTGCTGCTGCTGCTGCTGCTGCTGCTGCTGCTGCTGCTGCTGTTATTGTTTCTGACGATGTTACAACCGGTCGTAGCAGATAGTCGTGCCTGGAATTCGGAATCAGTTGGACAAACAATCACCGAATTACTACAGTCCAATGTCTCTTCTTTATTGTAGCGCTTTACGACCGGAGTGTGCTGTTGGATGACTTGGGGGACCGGTGCTAGATTGACTAGGGAACCAGTGTTAGAATGGCTGGGGAACCAGCGCGCCTCGTCGTTAAAGTGCCAAGTGCCCATAGACTGAGTTTCAAACTGCTCAGATGCACTGCCTCTGTCTTGGCCCTCTGTCTTGGCTGGTGGTTCGCGGCTACAGATGGAACATTGAGATTCTTGTTCTGGACTTTGCAAGTAGTAGTATTAAGTAGTAGTAGTAGTAGTAGTAGTAGTAGTAGCAGTAGTAGTAGTAGTAGTAGTAGTAGTAGTAGTAGTAGTAGTAGTAGTAGTAGTAGTAGTAGTAGTAGTAGTAGTAGTAGTAGTAGTAGTAGTAGTAGTAGTAGTAGTAGTAGTAGTAGTAGTAGTAGTAGTAGTAGTAGTAGTAGTAGTAGTAGTAGTAGTAGTAGTAGTAGTAGTAGTAGTAGTAGTAGTAGTAGTAGTAGTAGTAGTAGTAGTAGTAGTAGTAGTAGTAGTAGTAGTAGTAGTAGTAGTAGTAGTAGTAGTAGTAGTAGTAGTAGTAGTAGTAGTAGTAGTAGTAGTAGTAGTAGTAGTAGTAGTAGTAGTAGTAGTAGTAGTAGTAGTAGTAGTAGTAGTAGTAGTAGTAGTAGTAGTTGTAGTAGTAGTTTAACGACACTGAGTAATAACAAAGGCCATTAGCGTCGCCCTCCCCCTTTATCCAGCCTTGGGACTGGCACTGCCAGAATGCAAACAGTGACTGAGTTTGCACTCTGGAATGATCAAGTTCCTAAAGAAGAATGGAATAGCAGCAGTTCCTTAGGCTATTGCCATGAGGCAGCCGTGAGTCTGGAGTGTTAACAGACTTAATCTTTAGCCACGGCGTATGAGGGCTTCTTGTGACGAGGCCTAGGCCTCTTCCTCACCGTCTCGCCTTCCCATACACCAACAGTGAACCGTCAGTGTAAAGTTTTTCTGCGAAATTGACTTCCAGACTAAATTTTATTTTTATGCAGTATATATAGTAGCGGAGTCACCGTTGCCTAGCAGTTATCACCGCGTTTTACGGTAGCACGTTCAAAACATTCCATAATATGACTACGGGTCCGTGCATTTGTAGTTTTTGTCTGAGTTTAGTGTGTTGTGGAGCATTTGACCATGCTGGTGTCTGCTTCTATAGTAGACATTTTTAAGGCTACTGCTATTCACGTTTACTGTTATGCACTGTATCGATCAATAATGCACTTGCATAAAACTTAAAAAATCACTGACTGTATAAATGTGCAGTCACGTCTAGATGTGGTATACTAATTGGGACACAGACTTTGTCAGCTCTGGACATATTATCTAGAAAGGTCAGTGGCGTAGACAAGGTGGGTTTCCGGGGTTAACTCCTCCCATTGGCCTAAGCACATCCCTATAAGATAAAAATTATTTCGGCGCAATAATAATAAAGACCCGAGGTTGGACTTTGTATTGGACGTGGGCAGAGAAATGACAGAGCCACTGTTTTATGACCACTGCTGTTTGCCATGGTCGAGAAAACCACTCATCTCTAAATTATTTGCATGATTATACGACTGCTGTTAATTTAGTTGGATTCGCAACTTGAAAGGGACGCGACGTGTGCTTTGGAAGGATTCTGTTGCTTAGAAAGAACAGAATTCTGCTCAGCTTTTGCGCAGCTTGGTGTGATCATACCTGAGTGTAATTGACCAATTTACACGGTGCTATTTCCGTAGACTATCCCTAATGCCTTGTTATGGTGTTTTGCAAATTGGGAGGCTCATATGGATGAAAGCTGAGGGGATTGGGCGTGTGCTGCTTGACAAGAAAAAACAGGACTGAATTAGAGACGGAGAGAAAAAAGCGACAGATCTGTGTAAAGACATATAATTATTGGGTCTTGAGAGCAGTGTCATGTGGGGTCTATATCTCCGCGGTTGGTTACTTGAAACTGGTAAAACATCCGGGCTATTACGGACTTTGTTTGATATGGCGTCGGCAAATTTATCTGCGTGGCAGTATTAAATTCGTAGGAAGACATGTATGTACGGTTTGTCAGTGGCAGCGCCAGGTTGGCTAGGGGCTAAGCCCCCCTATAAAAGGCTAAACCTCCCTAAAAGGCCACCCAGGGTTTTTTAATAATAATAATAATAATAATATCTTTTCTTTAATCAAACGCCTGCAAGACGCACTGCGCTTTACATTTACAGGTTATGCAGTAATCTTAATTAAACTTAACTACCAACTGAACAGACAGCTTTGTAATTACACGGCGCCAATGGCAGCCTACAAAGCAAATCCGCCCAACGGGGGCTCGAACTCACTACCTCTCGCACTCTTGGCCAGCGTGTTAACCACTACTCCACCGGGCCCCCCCATGCAAAACTGAAATATTTCCACGATTTTGGACCAGACGACTAAAAAATGTCGTCAGAAATTTTGGCGGATGAAAAATGGGAAATGTGATGAAAATGGAAAAATTCCTACGGAGGCTTCAGCCCCCAAAACTGAAATCCTGGCGCCGCCACTGCGGTTTCTACTTTGCCTTCCTTTATTTCATGTGGAGCTACATTGTATGTGTTCGAGTCAGTTGCAGCGCTAACGAGTGTTCTTTAAGAGGTTCTTTTTGTATCTACAATTTTATCAAATCGGCTTTGCTTTGATTGAACGCATGTGAATAAGTTGGTTCGTGCGACTTTGCTTTTGTAGGCGCTGTAGAAGTTCCGAGTTTTCGATTACGATTACACAATATATTAGAATTGTGATTACTTACAATTCTCTTTGTGGGTAAATTTTAGTGAACACTAACTGACTGGGTGACCGAAAGTTGTCTGTTACTATAGTGGCAGATGTCTACTTTCATTTTCCCAAATCAGTCCTATTTTTATATATCTCTGTTATTATAAAGGTTGTCAGATGCTTTTATCGTTTCTTATTTTCTAGAATGTTCATTTATCAGATGTTCTTGTGATGTTATTTTTGAAGCCTTTTGTCTGACCTTCTTCTTCTGACAAACATCATTGAGGCCTATAGTTCTTTCCAAACCGTTTTATATTTAAAAAAAATCAATCTCTTATATAGAATTATAGTCAATATTTATATTTTTATTCATTATATTTTTTATATGCAATTTCTGAATGAGGCCATGGCCGGATTGGCACCTCTGGATCCGCCCCTGCCCTGAAATACGTATTATTACCAAAGGTCATGCATGCATACATGTATACATCAGTGCTTTGCTAATGTCATACGCTGTAGGTTGCCTATTAGTCTGAATGTCTACCGTCTCCGCACAACACAATAACAATGCTTCACTCCTGCATGCTATAATTATAGCTTTTCACGAATCGAATTATTCTTTACGACGTCAAATATCCTGTTAATTCAACGTCAGCTCCGTCACATATATCATCGTCCAGCACGTACGCCTGCGCAACAGCGAACGGCCTACTCTAATTGGATACGCGTGGAAGTAGTATCCTTTTTTAATCATCCTTATTGCCACGGATTGACACCGTATCTTTTCCAATAGCCTTGCCTATATATTAAACACGATGTTGGGATTCCGTTGCAGTATACTTGCGCACGCGTGTTCACGAAACGTTGACATTTTCCATTGCAATTCTCTGTTCCTGCCTTCCGCCGTAATTGAACCTATTTCGCAATTGGTTAATAAACTTAATTGTCGTGCGCACAGGAAATACGTCCACCGGCAACGTAGCAACGTACGCCGCATTGGCCAACCTTCCGTTTGCTCCAGGGAAAAACTCTGTAGGGGGTGAAGGGGGGCTTACGGGGACGCTTTGTAATGAAACGGCCTCGCCTGCGCTTGACAGTCTCGCTTTGTGGCTTACTGGAAACTACACTACATTGAAAGCAGTGACCTTTTATGGCTTTTAATTCCCCTGAGGTCATTAAAAGGTCTTTGGTGAGCGTCTATAGGTAAAGTCTGAAGCCTATAACGTATTACAGGGCTTCTTCTAAGGAATTTTTAGAGCTGCACAATCCCTTCTCTCCCTCCGTATATATCCTCCTTGGTGAATTCTTCCCAATCCGATTACAGTGAATGTTTTAAGTCAATTGTAACTGCACAAAATGCTTTTACACACTTGCACAAATTCGTTTAGAGCTGTACATTTTTGTGTAGAACTGCACGTTAAAAAAACCTATGTACAATGTTGTACAGTGTACACTAGCAGATAACTTCCGATCCTGCATCCATAGATGCAATGCAAGGATTCTCGTATGCAGTGGGTCATAGGCTGTACAAAGAGACTCTACTATGGAGTTCATAACAGAGAACATAAGAGACAGATGCGTAAATTGAATTCTGTGTGCATACATTGAATTGTGGGCATACATTGAATTGTGGGCATACATTGAATTGTGGGCCCTGCTTATACGATGCTAAGCAATGTCAACACACACCTACATATATAATGCAAACATAAACATTAAACACGTTATACACGTACGCAGAAAATGAGACCGTATACCTAAAAATATGAAATGTATATCTGTATGAAATGAAAGCATACATCTAGATAATTATGTCAACATATATCTAAGAACTTGCAGACAGTGACCTCATAAAAGTAAGAAATTTATACATAACCAGTGAAATGGATACACATCACATTGCAGAAGTAGGCTGCACGACAGTATCAACATGATATTCTAGTCGTTGAATGCATACAGATTTAGCCAGGTTTATATATGGAACTTGATATATTTATATTCGTTGTATTGAGTTCTTGTTGACATACCACATCAAATTAATGAAAGAAATGATTCAAGAAGATTCTAAAAAATTCAATCCAATTCGTCCAAGTCAGCTAGAGGAGGAGGGGTAGGGTAGAGGGTCTGTATAGTAGTTGGGAAAAGTAATAGGCCTAATAATAATAATCTTTGAAATGAAGATTGAAGAAATGCATTAACGTAAGATATACATAAAATATAATTATAATAATATAGGCCTATAATACAGGTGAGATCATTATGGAAGAGCCGTATTCACCTTTGTGTTGATACCAGAGGCCTATTATATAATAGCCAGAAACAATTTCGCAGGGAGCTTTTAGTTTGGACTTAAAACATTTTCAATTTTTGAATAATGGAAGGCCTGATGCATTTATTTAGTGGTTAGTTAAACTCCTTAAAGCATCGCCTTAAATGCATGCTGACACACAGAATGTAGGAATCTTAGGCTACATCAGCAGCACATTTCTTTATTGCCATAAAATTGTGTACAGGCATGAACTTGATGACATATATAATATATATTCTGTGTATATATTATATATGAATTATATTTATATATACGAATTATATATTTAATTATATATATGTATGCATAATTATATATAATTTTTTATATATACTGGTATACAACATTTGACAGACGTATACCTAAACAAAATTGGATCGGCAATGCCATAGTATCTAGAGACGTATATATATATATAATATATATATTATATTATATATATATATTATATATATAATATATGCTGAGTGTTGTGCATGCCGGTGTATGCATGCATATATGCTTCTGCTTAATACGCCATGCAGTCCGTATTTAATAATTCTGCTCAGCTGCAGTGTCCATGCGCCGCGTCTGGTAATATTGCTGGTGGCGTACAAAGGCGCTTGTCATCATCAATTCTGTCGACGTATATAGCGCTTGCTGCTGCTGTTGTTGTTGCTGCTGCTGCTGCTGCTGCTGTTGCTGGGCCATTTGGCCATTGCTGCTGCTGCTGCTGCTGATGCCTCGGGCAAGCCGAGCGTTTCGCAGTTGCTATTGCATCTTGCGTTTCGAATCCTTGTGCACATGTTCTTAGTGAAATTCTGCATGCACTGGCTCTAAGCCTCTAAGGCATAGCCGCTAAATGTCACTAGAACTTCAGATGTCGTTTGGCATTTTCACCGTCTTACCTTTTTGTACCATTAAAGTCTTCGGTGTCACTGGCTTTAGCCTACTTCCCGCCCTGTTTTGCCTTCATTTCTCGTGTATTTTTCTATTCATTCGTTTGTTCATTAATTAAGTAATTAATTCATTCGTTCATTCATCCATTCGTTCATTGAGAGGATTTATATAGCTCACTTTCATGGATATACTCAGAAAATGGATCATGTCGGTCGCTGGAGCTCAGAGAGCTGAAAGCATAAGGTGACAAGGTGACTCAGAAGTTCACATGTGGTTATATTGCGTACATTTCTCTTTCGTTTTTCTACTCCTCATCTAGCTTTCCCTTCGTATTATTATCATGACTGACATTAAACTTTAAGTTTAAAAACGAATTAAGCATAGAAGTTTAAAAAGGAATATAAGCGTAGAAATTAATTCTGTGAGCAGCCCTCTCAGACACTGATGGGATGCAATGGTTTGGTCAGTTACATGGTCTTTAATTCCAGTGGTGTTTACTCAACGTGACCGTCTGGTATTACCATTGCGTCTCAAAATACTGTGTCGCCTGAACTGTCCAGGTGTCATACAGAAGCAGGCCCCTCATAGGCAACATGGTTCGCTGCCTAAGATTATGATATTTTGGATGGTTAACCAACAATAATGTAATGTAAATCTTCAAAAATTTCTTCCCCCCCCCGTGAAAACCGTCGGGGAGACCAGTCTAAAGCACTGGCGCTATATCAAATGACTCAAATGAAGGCTCACAGGCCAAGCTGCTTTGTTGGTTCTGATGCCAGGATATTATCTAGCCTACTATCGTGGGACACCGTACACGGAGGTCGGAGGGTGGTGGGGTGGGTATGTTCGTTGCACTGCAGCCGGAGGGTTGCAGGTTCGAATCCACCTCAAGCCGGAGGTGTGGGACTGTGGATGAAAGGGGAAGATGAGTGGTGTTCGATCGGCTGTTGCTTATGGACGGTGAGTTATAAATCCGGTCGTTCGCTGACGTTGAGTGTACTTAGACAGCCGCCTTCATCATTGCAAGCATTAATGGAGGCGTGAGCGGTAATCAACTTCAACGTTACAAGCATTTGCAGTGGCGTGCACAGCACCCGGCTTCAGTGCTGTGAGCATTTGTAAAGGCATGCGCAGCAAACAGCTTCAGCGCTACAAGCATTTGCAAAGGCATGTATATACAACACTCAGCTTCAATGTTACAAGTATTATTGAGGGCCTGCAGTTGTAAATATGTGACTATAGTGTGCCGGTGGGTTGTCCCAAGGGAGCCTTTGGATGATCACAGCTCGAGACCCGCACTGGCTTTAATGCGGCCATGGTTCCGATGGATTTGGTAGAGAAATACACATGTAATTACTTTTAAAACTAAAAATTATTTATTTTTGGTGCCTGAACGGTTGAACTCTCCAGCTGGCATAGGCGCAATCACGTCCTAAAAGTTGGAGGGGACCAAATGAAACACGTCTTAAAAGTTGGGGGGGACCATAATGATAAAGTCAATGGGACCACTCAAAAGTTGGGGGGACGCGTCCCGTGGGTCCCATAGGGTGGTTGCGCCTATGCCGGCTGGCAGCGAACATACCCACTACACCACCAACCATGCCCACAATGAATGAACAGCAGTCTTACAAGCACTTATGATGCTCAACACTGTTCACGGCTTAATATACATAACACTCTGTCTTTGTATGACATTGATATTGACATCATGCGATTGAAAAAAAAATCGACCACATTTCAAGCACGATCCGAGACCAGCTTCAGTGGCTTAGCATAGGTGACCACATCAATTTCAAACTTTATGCATTTTGTGTATATGTATGTATTTGTGCAATGCATGTGTGCGTATATATATGTGTGTGTATATATGTGTATGTATATGTTTGTGTATATGTGTGTATGTATGTATGTATGTATGTATGTATGTATGTATGTATGTATGTATGTATGTATGTATGTATGTATGTATGTATGTATGCATGTATGTATGTATGTATGTATGTATGTAAAACTATGTAATACTATATATATGTATGTGTGTTTGTGTATCTATTTGTGTCTGGCGTTGTTGCAGTCTGTCGAACCTGGAATCGTTGGAACTGCGCGAGAATCTCATCAAGTATTTGCCTGCATCGCTCTCCTTCCTCGTCCGATTGAAATCACTCGACCTTGGCAGCAACATGATCGATGAACTGGTAAGACGAAGAATCCTTATCCTCCTGATCCCCATCCTCCTCATCATCCTCATCTTAATTCTCATCATCATCATCATCCCCATCCTCCTCATCATCCTCATCTTAATTCTCATCATCATCATCCCCATCCTCCTCATCATCCTCATCTTAATTCTCATCATCATCATCATCATCATCATCATCTTCATCATCATCATCATCATCATCATCATCATCATCATCATCATCATCATCATCATCATCATCATCATCATCATCATCATCATCATCATCATCATCATCATCATCATCATCATCATCATCATCATCATCATCATCATCATCATCATCATCATCATCATCATCATCATCATCATCATCATCATCATCATCATCATCATCATCATCATCATCATCATCATCATCATCATCATCATCATCATCATCATCATCATCATCATCATCATCATCATCGTCCTCATCGTCCTCATCGTCCTCATCTTCATCCTCCTCCATTGATCTAATGAAGACCACAGTGACAGAAAATAATAAGATTTTGCTTTCAAGACAATTAATTATCCAGTTTTTTTATATAAAAATACTCTTAATAATTATATCAATGACAGTTTTTTTTAGTTAGAGCCGTATTTTCTGTGGATGTTTTTTTGGCTGAAATGCTGAACCAACTGTAACGATTGTTAAATAAGTGATCCCTAACCTGGACATTAAAATGAAAAGGATCCCTCAAAAAGAGCAGCATGTTAGATCGACTTGGTCAGGGAATATGATAGAGTCACTTTTTTGTGTAAGCAGTAAGCACAGTTACATGTAGATGTTAATCTCTCATAAAACAGTTGTGTGTGTTTTGTTTGTGTTCAGATGCACCAGGCTTCACCAGCAACAATTTTTTTCCTGGCTTTGGTGCCAGTGGCGTAGCCAAGAGGGGTTTCGGGGGGTTAAAAACCCCCATTGGCTTAGAAAAAAGGTTTTTTAAAGGTTATTTATCCACTTAAATAAGAAAAACAAAACAATTGCTTGTAGTAACAATAATTTTTTTTCTTACTTTATTCCATTTGTTACTTTAATATTCCCTTTTTATTTACTGTAATACTGTTGGGTTGGTTTCAGGAAGGTCATCCGGCCATAAAACCCCCAAACCCCCATAATAAATTCCTGGCTACACCACTGTTCGGTGCAGTCAGTTGATGTGCCGCATAAATTACTAATTAACGATAATTAACAAAAGTGAAAAATTATAGTTGTGCTGTTTTAATTAAATCACCTGTAGGCAAAAATCATAGAAGCGTACGATCAATATCGATTCATGTAATTTCATATGCAGTAAAGCAATAAATATAGAATTGGCTTTGAACCGAAGGCTTTTGTAGTGAAAGGATGCGTTTTTGCCTCTTTAATATCGAGTTGCAGTGGACTTTCTATTCTATTCTATTCTATTATTGGCCGCTCCATCAATAGTAATCCAGTTCTTTTGATGCTTCTTTTCGTCTTCGTGGAACATGGGAAATTGACATCACCTTTTTTCCAGATTTCGCCCCGAACTACCAATGGCTGCAGGCATGATCTATAGGTCACCAGGTGGCGTCGCCTCTTGTACTGTAGTGATTGCATTCGTAATTATTTTTCTGGTTAAGAATAGGACTGTAGAACATGTTGGCTTTGTTATGTATGTATGTATGTATGTATGTATGTATGTATGTATGTATGTATGTATGTATGTATGTATGTATGTATGTATGTATGTATGTATGTATGTATGTATGTATGTATGCATGCATGCATGTATGTATGTATGTATCTTTGTATGTTTGTATGTATGTATCTATGTACGCATATGGACATTGTACATTTATATAGTGCCTTACAATAGCCTCATGAAGCGCCTAACATAGCTACCCGAGAGTTCTAAACATGTGCTACTTAAGGTGACCTTAAGAAATGAGAATGTATCATGAGAAACATGCAGTGCAGTATCATGAATTGTTAATGACGGACTGATCCAGTATGGAGGCCGAATACATGAGAAGTCATGGTGGGTCCGCAACGATGTACGAGGCGTGTGACTATCAAGTTTCCCAAGTTTTTTTCGTGTTGTATTTCCTCAAAGGATGCAATTACAATTGTTGCGGTTATGATTTGACTTGTTGAAATAATTTCAAAAAATTCTGCGATTCTTAAAGCAAAGTTTATTTAGGGTTTCATGGGATGGACTGGTTGTATGATGTGCCGGTACATTGTATAGCCTACTCTGTGTGTTTGGTGTGTGTGTGTGTGGTGTGTGTTTGTGCCTGTGTGTTTGTGGTGCGTGTTTGTGTGTATGTGTATATGTGTGTATGCACGTGTGCGTGTGCATGTTTGTGTGTGTGTGTGTGTTTGTGGTGTGTGTTTGTGTGTATATATGTGTGTGCACGTGTGTGTGTGTGTCCGCGTGTGCATATTTGTGTGTGTGTTTGTGTGCGTATGTGTGTTTGTGTGTTTATGTATGTGTGGGTGTGTGCTTGCATATGTGTGTGTGTTTGTGTGCTCATGAAGGACTTGCTCTAGGTGCCTTTGGTAACCATCTCAGAGAGGAAAAGGCTTGACCTCATACTCTTCACATTACAAGCCAAGCAGTCTAACAAATTGGCTACCATGCCACATAATGTAATGTAATGTAAATGTAAATCTTCGAGACTTTCTCAGCGCCCACAAAATCCACGTCAGGGAGACCAGCTTATTCACTGGTCCCACAATTCATTTTGAACAGACCTGCAGGCTCAATTGGTCTTGCCCTATATACGTGAATTCAAGTAGATAAAATATTACTATGGTCTGATTTTGTTGATTTTTTATTCTCCAGCCTCAGTTCATCGGTTCTTTGTCCAGCCTGGAGGAGCTGTGGCTCGACTGCAACGAAATAACAGACTTACCAAATGTAAGTGTCCAGCGTTTCTCCACATGACTTCAGTTCTCTGATTCGGAATCAAATGAGACATTTATTTGGCAGTTAAGATGGATTGCAATTAGCTAAAGTGCTAAACTGATATAGGAGACGAGCTGTGAGCTTTTTCTCAGTGGTTGCACATAGAAGCTGGAATGGGTTCCCTGTTGTGCTCCGCCTGGTGCCTAAAGGTCACACCACTGTGTTCCTTTAGAACTTAAAAACTGAGTTGATGGCAAAAATGATCGAGGTGCCTTGGAGCTGATTTAATTGCATTGCATTGTATAAAAACATTTATAAAGCGCCACTACTATGGTGAAGCGCTCCCAGTGCGCAAGGCCACAAGAAAAATAGGTTTTGAGAAACCACCGGTAATGAAGGGGTGATATAATATATCAGTGCTCCAAATGAATTGTACCAGTAATGGTATTTGAACTTAACTTAAGAATTTAGATGGGCTGTCTTGTATGACCTATCCTATACGTCTTACCTAACCTTGCTATATGCTTTGCCTTTTCATACCATTACTTTCATACCAATACCTTACCTCAACTGTGACTTTCTTGGCTCGCACGTTACCTACATACATGCGTGCATACATTTTACATAGCCTACTCTACTTTGTCACTGCTTTTCTTGTCACACATAACCCAATCTAAAGACGTCTTTTTCTGCCTAAGCATATCCTACCTGAGCACACCAGTGTGCGGTGATGTAGGTGGTATGTCTGGTGCCTTTCAGCTGTAAGATTGCTGGTTCGAATCCACCTCAAACCACCGCGTAGGGACCCTGAGCAATTCCTCCATACCCAATTGCTCATGCACATCGGCCTGAAACCCCGATTCAGTGTCCGCTCTGTAGTCGGAGCACCTCTGAGTAGTTATCTTGAAGATACGATATAACAAGTGCACATACATACATTCATCCACCCAAAGGATTTTTATATCATCTGTCCATAAGTCGGTCACACTCTACCGACCGCAATTGGCAGTTACCTAGATAGACATTGCAGAAACCACATTTGCTGAGAGCAGCTGACCAAGACGTTAAAGCGCATTGAATATACAGCGCGAATAGCTCGCTTAAAATGGGTGTTTCAGGAGCGCCTCTGAGGAGGGAGATTGAAGGGGCCCTCATACATGCATTGCATCGTACGTAGGCCTACATCTTTGCTTGTCCTGTATTGAAAGTGCTCAGAGGGTAACCTGATTTGAATGGACGCTTCTTGCTGCCGTGGAACTCTTTACCTAGCTGGGTTACAATGACTGACTGACAAGACCGTAGCCAGGATTTTGTTTCGAGGGGGGTCTTTCTCGACTTTGAGAGCAAAGCAACCAAAGCAACAGACAACAAGCAACCAAAGCAACAGACAACAAGCAACCAGAGCAACAGACTAAGGAGTTTGGAGGAGGATTTAATCTATTGTAAAACATTGTCAGATAGAAATAAGAGTTTCGAAATGAGATCCCCTAAGTATATATAGTCCTTATTACATCAGTATCGTGCTAGTAAATGCATTATTTCATTATATAATTGTTTCATTTGGGGGTGTGTGTGTGTTCAAACACCCAAAACACCCCCACTCATCCCACCCTTGCTACAGCCTTGCTGACTAGGGCCCCCAGAAATTTGCGATCTTGCGCCGCGCAACTTTCGCGCAATTTTTTTATAAACCCGCAAGTGCGCAAATTTTAGCAATGTCCGCGATTTTCGCGCAAATTTTAACAATGTCTGCGATTTGCGCGCAAATTTTGGGCTTTCAATGGCTAAATCGTCATTGTGATGCGCGGCAAATTCAACATCGCAACGACAGCATTAGTCTACGTTGCGTTAGACAACAACTGAAAAAATGGCGACCACGGAGTGGGACGATAGCATCGAAGTTATCGAGACTATCGAGGAATCTGTAGTTAAAGAAGATAATTCTGTAAATATTGCGCGTACTCAAACGGTAAATTCTTCTAGAACCGCGATGCGACAAAATACGTTAGACAATGCGTTCACAAAGGAGCCACGAAACCACGTGCGTGACCCGTCGCATAGCTCCAGTGTTTCTGCTCGTGATCGAGCGAAAGAATTTATAAACGTTACTCATGAAGATGGAGGTCTGCTGTTCTGCAGTATGTGCAATCTGGTAATTGATCACACAAGAAAATCGTCGGTTATCAGCCACCTTGAGACAGCTAAACACAGGAAACGATCGCAGACTGCAGTTCCATCGGGGGTGGTTGAGGAGAAGCAGAAAACTAGTTATTAATATGCGAAAATTTGTTGTTTTTTGGTGCGCGTTTTTTGCAATTTCTTGGCGCAATTTTTCACTTTTTCTGGCGCAAATTTTCCGCAAATTTTCACTTTTTCTGGCGCAAATTTCTGGGGGGCCTAGCTGACTGACCAGGGTTCAAAGTGTGTGGGAACGGCGTTCCCACTGCTCTAGAATCTCTTGGCTTGCGTTCCCACTACTCACTATGCATTGAACCTTTGAAACAAGGGCACTCCCAATAAAACTTCATCAGCGTTCCCACTGCTCACAGTTGGCGTTCCCACTGCTCACCCAAACCACTTTAAACACTGTGACTGACGTTGCAGGAGATTGGCAACCTGAGCAATCTGACGCAGCTCGATGTCTCCGAGAACAAGTTGGAGCAGCTGCCGGAGGAGATCGGACGACTGACTCGTCTCACGGATCTCATCCTCTCACAAAACCAGATCGAATATCTTCCCGATGGAATCGGTAAGAGATGAGGACGTAGTCATCGATGACCAAACAGAGAGACAGATCAGAATTGGACTTTAATTGCTATTGTGGTCCCTCAATGTGGAATGACCTTCCCTCATAGCAGGACCTTTTTCTCTTTCTATGGGTACGTCATACTGAGAGTGCTTCTGGTGGGAATTCACCTGCATCTCTTCGCTGCTTGAAGACCTTTTTCTCTTTACATGGGCATGCCATAGACAGGGGCTTCTATCCCTATACATGGCGGGCGCAGCTTGCGCCCAGTGAAAAATAGGGGGGGAATCAGAAGACAGCCAAAATTCACGTCGGTTGGGGGGGGAAGGTCGGACATGGAGGGCAGCGTTCAATCTAGGCATCACTTAAGGAAGATGGTAAATGAAGATCCCCCCAGAAAATACTTCCCATCCATATAAATTTGGACAAAATGGTATAGGCCTAATAGCTTTTAGCAAAATGTATACACTTTGAGTTTTTAGTTAGGCTACTCTCTGCATTTTTGAATTACATGAACTGTTATAACAGCTATAATATACTATAAAAATTTCCTATTACATGATTATAATTATGTTTTTACTATTTTAATAAATAATACAATCATATATTATAATTGAAAAAAATAATGTTAATACAAATACTATTTTGCACAACTAAATGGCTTCTCTCCAATGTTTTCTTTCAAATTTCAGACGGTAAAATTTGGTCCTTGAACACTTAGTAAAGCAACATCATTATTACGTGGGCTTACAATGTAGGACCTACATTGTTTTTTATTGCATTGCATTGTGCTCTAAAAATGTAGGCCTATGTAACGCCTCTCGAGTGCACACTGATCAGAGGCGCAAAACATATGGCTGCCCAATTTTGGCAGCAATTCCTCCACTGAAACAGAAAAGTAATTTTGCTAAGAGGACAGCTTAAAATGCTGAAATTGCAATGCGGAAATCGCAAAAATTTCTTATGGAGAGGGGCACATTCCCTCCCCATACCAGGTCCTTTCTCGGCGCTACACATGCTTCGGCGATCGTCTGCTGGATGCTCGTTTGTCCCCCTCCAAACAAACCTTCATTCCCACACTATAGAGGAGGGCATGCGCTAGATTGCATTATATTGTACACACAGAGGAAGGCCGGTCCAGAAAGGGGGGGGGGAAGAAAATGGATTGCGCCCGGTTGCTTAGGGGGGATAGAAGCCCCTGGCCATAGATAGCTCGTGGGGCGGTGGTGTAGTGGTGGCGTTGTTGCCTTGAAGCCGGAAGGTTCGAGGTTCGAATCCACCTCGCCACGTAAGGACCTTGGGCAAGTCCTTCACTCACAAATGCTCAGCGCTTCGGCGTGAAACTCCGATGCAGTGTCCGCTCTGCATTCGGGAGCGAATCTGAGTAGAGAGAGAACTTGAAGGGGCGCTATAACAAGTGCACATACAAATAAACAAACAAACAAAGCCATGCTGAGAGCGCTTCTGAATAGCTCTACTGTGGGGAACAGTTTACAAGTGTTCATTTTAGATCAGATTAGATTAGATTAGATTAGATGATTGTGCACTGTGCTGTGGTCACCACTAGTAACTGCTCTGTTTGAATTCAAATCAAGTTATCTCCAATATATAAATATAACCGCAGCTGTACACTTGTGTTTGTAGTCTATAGCATGGTGCTCAGTTTGACCTTCTTGGGGTCTTGTGTGGAACATTGAGATCTGCCTGGCTGCATGGTTATCTACTGTTGACTTGAATTGATCTAGCGCCAATCTCTCTGATGCTGCTTTTGCAGGAGCCTATTGCCAGGAAAGATCTCAGGGGGTTTCAATTCCGGTAGTTTTCTAAATGGACATAATCACGAAAAGGCACAGAATTAGTTTTTTTTAAATCAGAATTATCCATTTCAAGGATTTGAACCCGGAAAAACCCACCCTTAAATATGCCCAAAGGATTTCACGTGATGCTGAGAAATGTAAACGATTTACAGTTATGCATTGCAACTGGATTTGGAACTTTACTGGTGGACATTATTTTCTGGAGAAAAACACTTCTGACAATGATGCAGCATTCATGAGCTACGATAGTTCCCTGGACTTATAGCTTTAGATTAGCATTTAACTAGTATTGTGAAGTTTATGCGTACGATTACTTTAGTGTGTGATACAGTTCTGGAGCTCTTGTCTACAGATGCCATTTAGACCATTTTTCTGTCTCATTTTTTCAACATTTAAGGAGTTAAGTAGGTCTAGATTCTTTATGGCAATTGCATAACCACCCTCTTGTGTACACAGCGTGAGAATTGTGGAAAAATAACTGGGGATTGGGGGTGGACTATGATCCACTTGGAATTGGGGTGTGAAAAACAGACTTTACTATGAGGCTTTAAGAAAGACTGGGAGGGGTTGAAGCCCAAACCCCCATGGCAATTCTCACCTGGGTGTACATGATTATAATCTTCACTGAAAGGAATGTGGCATGTGATGCTGACACCTCACATAGCACTCTCTGTCGATGTGTCTCTGTCTGTGTCTGTCTGTACGTCTCTATGTCTCTGTCTGTCTGTCTGTATGCCTGTCTCTTGGTCTGTCTGTCTCTGTCTTTTTGTCTGTGTCTGTCTGTGTCTGTCTGTACGTCTCTCTGTATCTGTCTCTCTGTCTGTCTGTCTGTCTGTCTGTATGTCTGTCTGTCTGTATGCCTGTCTCTTGGTCTGTCTCTCTCTGTCTCTTTCCGGCTGTCTCTCTTCCCCTCTATCCTTCTCATTCTGGATCTTAACTAGACAAGACATGGCTAATCCACTTAAATTTCTTTGAATCACGTTTCAGGCTTCAGGCACCGTATACTTAGTTACTTACCTTGTTAGAGAAGACATTACATCTAATGGTATGATTTGTTACCGAAGGCTATTCTTATCTTGCCTTACTTCTTCTGCTAAAGCTCCCTGACCGCTTTCCACCTGTTTTTATTTATTCCTCCTCCTCCGCCTCTTCCTATTCCAGGTAACCTTAGGAGGCTGCTCATCCTAAAAGCCGACCAGAATCAACTCTTGCAGCTCAACTCAAATATGGGAAAGTAAGCTTTCATATATTTGAATGTCAGGAAACTGTAATTATCAATTAATATTTAATAATTATCAACTAATATTTAATAATTATCAATTAATAATTACCAATTATCAATTAATAATTACCAATTAATA
This sequence comes from Lumbricus terrestris, assembly GCA_949752735.1. Taxonomy (NCBI): domain Eukaryota; kingdom Metazoa; phylum Annelida; class Clitellata; order Crassiclitellata; family Lumbricidae; genus Lumbricus; species Lumbricus terrestris. Next base: position 37,733,040 of record OX457048.1, read on the forward strand.
ATGGCCTCCCTTTTGAGCTGCACCTGTTCTCTAGATCACTCTCTGACACATTCTATAAGCACTTAAAAACTGGTCTTTTTGTCCGTTCTTGGGTCGGGAGCACCTCTGAGTAGCGTACTTGAGGAGGTGCTTTATAAATACTTGAATGAATGAATGAATGAATTTACCACTGTTTGATGATGACTGTGAATGTTGTTATTGTTATTGGTATTGTTATTTTGTTGTTGTCATTATCGTTACTGCCCCTCTTAGTGGGACATGTGTTTCTGCTGAGTCTGTTGCAACCAAATCACTCAATCTGACGTTATCTGTGACTTCTTCTTATTTGATGAATAATGTTTATACTGGCTAACATGCCTCAATTTCTTTAAAGAAACTTCTTCTGCATAACAGCGTTAATCATTGTATGGAACCATACTTGTTTACTAGATAACTAGATCATGCAGTCATGTCATATCTTGTACATTGTTGAAACAGTATATTACTACTACTACTGCTACTACTACAGTGTATATGATACTGATTGACGATTTTAAAGTCATCTCTGCTGTTTGTGTCGCTTCTATAGCTGTGAATTTCTTCAGGAGCTACTGCTTATGGAAAACCTGCTGACTGTAAGTTGTGACCTGTACAACCTCTGCCACTCCTTCATCATCACTATTATTATCATCATCATCATCATCATTGCAGCAGCCTCGTCGTCGCCAGCATCATCGTCATCATCGTCGTCGTCGTCGTCATCATCATCTCCATCATCATCTCCATACACCCTCAATTTTCATCGTGACCGACGTTATCATTATTATGATCATCAAAATTGTCGTCATTATCAACATCTCTATCGACGTTATTACCATTGAGCCTCAGCACGGTTTATTGTCGTCGTCGTCGTCGTCATCATCATCATCATCATCATCGTCGTCGTCATCGTCATCGTCGTCGTCATCATCGTCGTCGTCGTCGTCATCATCTTCGTCGTCGTCGTCGTCATCATCGTCGTCGTCGTCGTCATCATCATCATCATCATCATCACCACCATCATCGTCATCATCATCATCACCACCATCATCGTCATCGTGATCACAAAGTTCGTGTTATTGTCCTCTGTGGGTGTCAGGGTCAGCCTAACCTAATAAGGATGACCGTAAACAGTTAATGCTCGTGAGGTTAACGCCGCACAGACAGACAGACAGACATGCAGACAGACAGACAGAATCGATCCACAAACATCATGCGTAAATCGTGGCTTGCTGCAAATTGAGCCAAATCAGCTTCCGTTCTCGCCTCCCTCCCTCCCTCCCTACCTTCCTCCCTTCCTACCTCCCTTCCTCCCTCCATCCGTCCCTCCCTCCCTCCATCCATCCATCCATTCCTTCCTCCCTCCCTGCCTCCATCTCTTCCTCCCTCCCTCCTTCACTCCCTCCCTCCCTACATCCTTCCTTTCTTCCTTCATTCCATCCTTCATTCCGTCTTTCTATCCTTATTTTCTTCCTCCCTCCCTCCTCCCTCCCTCCCTTCGTCCCTTCCTCCCTTCCTTTCTTACTTCCTACCTTCCTACCTTCCTTCCTTCCATCCTCCCTCCCTCCATCTATCCATCCATCCATCCATCCTTTCTTTCCTTTTCCTTCCTTCCTTCCTCCCTCCCTGCCTCCATCTCGTCCTCCCTCCCTCCTTCACTCTCTCCCTCCATTCTTCCTTTCTTCCTTCCTTCCATCCTTCATTCCGTCCTTATATCCTTCTTTTCTTCCTTCCTCCCTCCCTCCCTTCGTCCTCCCTCCCTCCCTTTCTTACTTCCTACCTTCCTTCCTTCCTTCCTTCCTTTCATCCTTACTTCCTCCCTCCCTCCCTCCTTCCATCTATCCATCCATCCATCCTTTCCTTCTTTCCTTTTCCTTCCTTCCTTCCTTCCTCCCTCCCTGCCTCTATCTCTTCCTCCCTCCCTCCTTCACTCCCTCCATCCTTTCTTCCTTCCTTCCATCCTTCATTCCGTCCTTCTATCCTTCTTTTCTTCCTCTCTCCCTCCCTCCCTCTGTCCCTCCCTCCCTCCCTTTCTTACTTCCTACCTTCCTTCCTTCCTTCCTTCCTTCCATGCTTACTTCCTCCCTCCCTCCCTCCCCTACCTTCCGTTCTTCCTTCCATCCGTCCTTCCTTTCATCCTTCCTTCCTTCCTTCGCTCATTTTACTTCCTTCCTTCCTTTTGTCTTTCTTTCTTTCTCAGTCGTCATCCCCGTAGTGTAATTTGCGCCGGAAAATGCAGCATCGCAATTTAATTTCACGCGGCGAGCTGAGTCCGCTGGGCGGAACAGCGCCGCCATCTGCGGAGGGTTATCGTCCGCGAATAAGAATGGCGTCGCGGCCATCTTCGTTGCTGACGTCGTGGTTCTGGATCCCGTTTAATTTGACTCGGAGGGAGTAACGAAACGCCAAACATCAATGGGTAGGGTAATTTTATGGGACGGCGCGCGACGCCAGAGAGTTAGGTAATAGCATGTCTGTTGTTTGCGTGGCTTTGCTGATCTAGAGCTCCTCTGTGGGGCGAACGTTTTTTGTTTGTTAGCAGGAGTAATCAAAAGGCAACTTGACAGTCATTTCTCACAGGTTATCTGGTTCAGCAAGGCACTGTCAATTGATCACGACTTACCTAGATGGGTTCCACTAGCTGTCCAATCACTGCCGAACTAAATTGATGCATCGTAATCGTAATCTCGAGACTTCTACAACGCCCACAAAAGCCAAGTCGCGGGAACCAGTTTATTCACAGGCGCTTAATCAAAACAAAATCGATAGGCAATGATGGCTCTCCTGCAGCTGGTTATCATCGGCATGATTGCTTCAAGTGCATTTGCCTAATCAGCGCTGACACAAGCTCAAGGTTTAAAAAAAAGAAAGTTATGGCGTACGTAGTTATAATTCCCAATTATTTCCCATAGTCAGTCATGTTCTTAGCGTTTTTGAGACGTTCTTAAGGTTTGCTTGGAAATGTCCATATACATATGTACATAAATTGTATCTTGAATTTGCATACATGCATACATACATGCATGCATACATACATGCATGCATGCATTACCAAGACAAGACTTTATCCAACAATACTTATACAGTCATTCAATGCAGTTAGTACCAAAGCGATGAGTTGCTCGTCTGTCTCTGTATCCCTCCCTTGTCTGTTTGCCTGTCTGTCTGTCTGTCTGCCTGTCTATGTATCTTTCCGTTTGTCTGTCTGTGTGTGACTTCTTCCCTTTGTCTGCCTGTCTGTTTAGCTATCTGCGTGTCTTTGCTTCTGCCTGCCTTTCTCTCTCTTTGTTAAAAATCCTATTTGCAGACAGTAACAATGCCAGCTGAATATGAATTTTACTTAATGCTCTGGGGTTTTAACCCCAGACTCTGTTGATGTCTTGCGAATGGCATGACCTTGCCGACGATAGGGACCGCCTGTTAACCCCCTCTGCCCTCCAGCGTTTCTGCTCGTCCCGCGTAGCTATTACCACCCTTCCAGCCCTTCTGGTTGCTACGGTTATGAATATTTAAAGATGGCCGTCAGATGCGTTGCCATGGCGACCGGAAGGAGTCGGCGATCAGGTTCTGCTTGAAGAGTGTCTGGTATTATGGACGGTGAAGCATCACTAGACATGTTTTGTGTGGCTATGTGTAGCACTGTGGCCTTCCGTAGGACCCACCAGTAATCTCCGCTTGCATTTACTACTAATACACGCACCCCTCATCATAAATTCCTGGCTACGCCACTGATGATAATGTCTGAACGTAGGTGTTCACTAGTTTTTTCCTGTTTTCCCCACCGGTGAAAGCTTATTCCGCCTGCCACCTGCCTGCACCATGCACGGACCCACAGACGCACAATCCCTTCTCCAGCAGCAAATGTCATTATGAGAAAAACTTTCGTCATTAGGATGATATATAGGATTTTGGATAGCATGATGTACTTTTTAAAATTTGATTGCCTTTATAAGTTCTATGAATGATATATGTTTATTTCTATGTCTGTACTGTACTGTACATCAGAATGTGGGTAGCAATCGGTCAAATAAAGACCATTCTTACCTTATCTTATCTTGCGAGGCGTGGTGGTGCAGCGGTGCTGTCGGCGCCTTGGAGCCAGAGGGTTCCAGGTTTGAATCCACCTCAAGCCGCCGCGTATGGACCTTGAGCAAGTCCTTCAACTCACAATTGCTCGTACGCTTCGGTGTGAAACTCTGATTCAGTGTCCGCGCTGTAGTCGGGAGCGCCTCTGAGTAGAGAGCATGAAGAGGCGCTATGGCAAATGCGATAAATAAATAAATAAAATAAATTATAGCGTGCCTGTGTATCCTGACAATCAGACACGGTTGTTGCTTGTTTAGACTTTAAAGCACACACCTAATAGGGGACCTGGGGGCCTACAATCTTGCGAGGCGAAGGGCAGTATATGAGAATTGCAGAAAATGGGAGGGGGTCAGACGTTGATTTATGTAGACATGGTCACATGGGTACCTTATACAATGAGGAATTTACTATATGGGGTCCAAAGAAAGATTGGGGAAGTTGAGCCCTGACATCTATCAGCAATTCTCAGCCTGGCAAAGGGTATTGGTCCCAGCCTTGTCCATGCACCTACTTCACTTATAGATGATTGCTCTGTTGGTCCCTTGAGCAGATCCTTCACTCACTCACTCACAAGTGGTAAGCGCCATCGATCTATACTTTGTCCTTGTATAATTGCGGCGCTATATGAATGCGGAATGACTGTGAACGATTATGTTTCGCTTTCATCATAATTTATTGCCAAATTCTTTCTCAAGCTACTTCACTGTTGGCTCCAAAATTCATAACTATGCCACCAGATATGCTAAATGTTACCGTAGTGAGTATGCACGCTTAAAAATCAAACAATTATCTATTAAATATCTGGGTCCTAAATTATGGAATGAACTCCCGGCCTACTTACTCTCTTCTCAATCCATTGGCCTTTTCAAAAAAAACTTAAAAAAATATCTTATTGTTAATTAATGGTTCTTGTTTTACCATGTTATATATGTCAGCACTTTGATCTTCTTAGTCTGATCATCATAGCTTGGCATTCCCAATTTATATACCACTTATACTCCCACTCTATATTTTATGCTGTGTCCCTATTGCATCACTTCCTCATCTCTGTCTTTGATGAAAGTTCTACTTTGAATTGATTACTATTTGTCTTCTTCTCCTTCTGTCTCTTTCTGTTTTCTTTTCTCTATTTTGCTTAATAATAATTTTCATCCTCAGCTGTCATGATAATTTTCTTTCTTTTTTCCTGTTAGTGGGTGCCTAGGCTAGCGGGGTCATTCCCTTTCTAGGTCTCCCTTTCACAGGGATCATTTAATTCTATAACTGCTGATACTTTGTTTATAACTTGCTTTGTGCTTACTCTTTTCTCTCGTCAGTGCGTTTTATTGTCAATTGATTTTTTTTCTCATGCATTGATCTCTATGAATAAACGGATTTGATTTGATTGATTTGATTTGATTTGAACGATGCTGCACAGCATATCATTCTATCATTCAATGTGTGATGATATGATGAGATGATGTTGCAGTGCGTCGTAAATGTTTGATGCTGCTAGACATTATTGCTTCCAGTCTCTCCATCTCTCTGTCTCTCTCTCTCCTCTCTGTCTGTCTGTCTGTCTGTCTCTCTCTCTGTCTCTGTCTCTGTCTGTCTGTCTGTCTCTCTCTGTCTCTCTCTGTCTCTATCTGTCTCTCTCTCTCTGTCTCTCTCTCTCTCTTCCCATCTCTCTCTCTCTCTCTCTCTCTCTCTCTCTCTCTCTCTCTCTCTCTCTCTCTCTCTCTCTCTCTCTCTCTCTCTCTCTCTCTGTCTGTCTGTCTCTCTCTCTCTCTCCATGGCATCTCTCTCTCCCCATCTCTCTCTCTCCTTCTCTCTCTCCCTCTCTCTGTCTCTCTCTGTCTCTCTCTCTCTCTCTGTCTCTCTCTCTTCCCATCTCTCTCTCTCTTTCCCCATGGCATCTCTCTCTCCTTCTCTCTCTCCATCTCTCTGTCTCTCTCTGTCTCTGTCTCTGTCTCTCTCTGTCTCTCTCTCTCTTTCTTTCTCTTTCTCTCCCCATCTCTCCCCCATCTGTCTCTCAACCACAGTAGTGGGAACTGATCGCTTTTGTCTGACCGTGGGGCCACTGAATTATGCAGGCCACGCTTCTCTTGTCAGTCTCTCTCTCTGTCTCTGTTCTTTTGCCTGCCTGTGTGCGTTTGTGTCTGGATTGTTCTGCTTGTGTTTGTCTGTGTCTGTCAGACTCTGTCTGCTTGTCTCCCTGCATGCCTTTGGTTGCATGTGTCTGATTGCCTTTGCCTGTCTGTCTGATTGTCTATGTTTGATTGTCTGTATGTCTGTTTGCATATGTCTTTATGTTTGCTTACATCTTTCTGTTTGTCTGCTTGCATCTGTCTGTATGTCTGCTGGCATCTTTCTACCTCTGTCTGTTTGCATCTTTCTGTCTCTGCCTGCTTGCATCCATCTGTATCTGCCTGTATGTCTGCTTACCTTCCCTTCTGTCTGCCTATCTGTCAGTACCATCTGAGTCTACACGCTTGACCAGTTGATATAATATCATTAAGCTTTCGATTACATTACATTGCATTACATCAGTTGACATATCATTAGTAAGCTGTCCTTTACATTACAAGACGTGAAGACTTTCCTCAGCTAGCGGAGAGTAAATGCACATAAATTTTGACCAGTATAGCTTGCCACATAACTATTGTCTTCCTTTCTCTTGCCTCGTAGGAATTGCCTCCGACGATCGGGCGACTGAAGATGTTGGCAATCTTCAACCTGGATCGCAATCATCTGGCCAACTTACCACGAGAGGTATTGGGCAATCATGACTTGCCTACTTGTCTATACGTTTATAATATATACCTCACTGCCTACCGACCTACATGTGGTTGCTTACCTACCTACCTACCTACCTACCTACCTACCTACCTACCTACCTACCTACCTACCTACCTACCTACCTACCTACCTACCTACCTACCTACCTACCTACCTACCTACCTACCTATATACCTACCTACCTACCTACCTACCTACCTACCTACCTACCTACCTACCTACCTACCTACCTATATACCTACCTACCTACCTACCTACCTACCTACCTACCTACCTACCTACCTACCTACCTACCTACCTACCTACCTACCTACCTACCTACCTACCTATATACCTACCTACCTACCTACCTACCTATCTACCTACCTACCTACCTGCCTACCTCCAACTCTACCTACCTACCTGTCTTCGTCTATGCATGCCTACCTCCCTACCTACTGCCTTAATACATGCACCTGACTTTGACAGCTGTGTAGCTATACCATTATTATTGAAAGAAAAAAATCTCTTAGAATTGAAATAACGGATCCCTGCAACTCCGCTGTTGAGCGTGATCCGAAAAAAAGAAGCAAAGACGGCCGTTGATTGGTTGTTAAGGCAACCTAGTTTTAGACGTCGTCAGCCAATTGGCATTGTTTCTCTACGAGGCACACCTGTCCAATCCAGGTACGATTGGCATGATGGGCAATTATAGTCCAGTAGTTAGTGTTCTGCCCCCCCCCTATATTTAGGGCCTGGTTGAATTACGTGTAATGGGTACACTTACTGTCGTGTATTGACGTATGATGGGCTGCATTGACATCGCATCTGTTTAGATCTGTTGGGTAGCTATACGTTAAGCGCCTTCGTGAGATTCTTGTTAAGGCGCTATATAAATAGTCATATACATACACGATAGGCTGCCATACAGTTACAACATTACTCTTTTCGTCATGTGTTCCTACTATGTCATGTAATAAAATCGTACAGTCAGTTTGAATTGGTTAGACGATTGTTATTATCATTACTAATAGGCCTACTACTAATACGGAAAATTATTTTAATGTAATGTACCCGGTAGAGCAGCTAGAGCAGTGGTTCCCAACCTTTTTTGACTGTCGGGCCACTTTTTCTAAGTTGGAGGACACGAGGGCCACTTTTTCATAGTTGAAGGACATTAGGGGGCCACAAGGCTAAAGTTTAATTAACTAAAGGCGTATAAAATTGTTATAATAGAATCAAAATAGAATGTTTGATGCGATTTATTAACGTCCAAATAAAATAATTTGTAATAGGAAAAATTATATATTCTATCATGTTCAAATTGTCAATTTTTCATATATTTTTCTTAATTCATTAGATGAATTCATTTCATGAGATGATGCGGGCCACTTTTGGCCCGCGGGCCGCGGGTTGGGAACCGCTGAGCTAGAGCTTCGTAATTCCTCAGTGTCGCACGGAGTGGCATCAGAAAAGAAGTTTGTTCACAAACGCTTTAGGCAACATCAGTGATTTCTATTTATTTTTTATCACAACTCGTCTATTACTACTTCGTTTTTTATTTGCCTTTGAGGGCTGAAGCATTACCATTACTGGTTGTTTTTAAACCCGAGGTATCAATGATGATCCCTCAGGATTTATTTAAAAATTAGAAAACGATGTTCTGGAATGGATCTATATAGTCTTCGCAGATGGGATAATTATTATTATTATTATTATTATTATTATTATTATTATTATTATTATTATTATTATTATTATTATTATCATGATTATTATTATTATTATTATTACTATTATTATTATTACTATTATTATCATGATTATTATTACTATTATTATCATGATTATTATTACTATGTTTATTATTATTATTATTATCATCATCATGTTATCGTTTTAGATCGGCAGCTGTTCAAGCATGGGAATCCTATCGTTGCGTGACAACCGTGTTTCTCATTTACCAACGGAGCTTGGCAACCTCAAGGACCTACACGTTCTCGATGTCTGCGGAAACAGGTATAGGTTTTTGTTTGTATGTGCACTTGTTATAGCGTCCCTTCAAGCGCCCTACTCAGAGGCGCTCCCGACTACAGCGCGGACACTGCATCGGAGTTTAACGTCGAAGCGCTGAGCAATTTCGAGTGAAGGACTTGCCCAAGGTCATTACGCGGCGGCTTGAGGTGGATTCGAACCTGGAACACTCCGGCTGCAAGGCGACGAACATATTCACTACACCACTGCACCCCACAGATATCCATATCTCCAATCCAACCCTCCTCCCCGTTCAACCTACACGTCCTGTGGAAGTAGAAACAGACTTTCTCTAGTTCTCTCTAGGGTTCGTTGGGATCAATATGATAATACTGCATAAAAATAACGTGGGGTGGGTGAAACGTTGATTTATGTGCAATGAGAACTGTACTTTGGGATCCCAAGAAAGACTATAGAATTGAACGCTCATCCCCCCCAGGCCCCCCCACCCCACACCCCCGCGATACACTCACCATGGTAGTTCCGATGAGTGAGACCGATCTAATCACTGACTTAATGCGCCGACCGTGGTGCACCCTGGTAGCAGCGAGGTCATCCAGTGGCGCACTCTGTCGACCGACGACGCCTCTGCGCTAACACGTTCCTAGCGGTGGATGAGAATCGTTGGATTTTTATGCGGAGGATGAAGGAAGAAGACGCCTTTGCGATTGGCTGAGCAGAGAAACGATTACGATGGATATAGGATAGATGGATAATAGATGGATGGATGGATGGATGGATGGAAGGGTGGGTGTACTTGGGTGGGTGGATGGATGGATGGATGGATGGATGGATAGATAGATAGATAGATAGATGATAGGTGGGTGGATGGGTGGGTGGATGGATGGATGGATGGATGGATGGACGGTTGGATGGATGGATGGGTGGATGGATGAGTAGATGGATGGATGAATAGATTGATTGATGAATGGATGGATGGATGAATAGATGATTGGATGAATAAATAGATGAATGGATGAATAGATTGATGGATGAATAGATGAATGGATGAATAGATGGATGGATAAATAGATGGATGGTTGCATGGATAGATGGATGGATGGATGGATGGATGGATAGAGATGGATGTTTGGATGGATGGATGGATGGAGATGGATGGATGGATAGATGGATGGATAGATGAATGGATGGATGGGTGGTGGGTGGGTGGATGGATGGATGGATGGGTGGATAGATGGATGGATGGATGGATGGATGAGATTGGGTTACCTACGTGCTTGGGTCGTTCGTTCTCTCGTTCATTTGTTAGTTATGTTGGAAGGGACGTTGGTTGCATCCCAGCAGAGGCGTTGATGGGGGAAAATATGGTGGTGGAAGTTTGGGGTTTTTATATTGGATGCGGTCGTTTTTTCTACCAGTGGGCCTTTACAAGTAGAAAAATAATAATTTAGGGTTGAGGCGTTGATTTAAGGGTATTTGAAGCGTGCAATGAAAGCTTTACCATTGCACTGGTTGGTCAAACAGCCTGGAATGGGCTTCCCTTGGCTATGCGACACCTCCCAAGCTGTTCTCAATTTCACAACCTTTTGAAGACTGTTTTTCGCTTGATCTCGGCCGGGAGCGCCTCTGAGTAGGTACATTGAAGAGCGCTATATAAATTACGATTGATTGATTGATTAATTGATTGATTGATTAATTGATTGATTGATTGATTAATTGATTGATTAATTGATTGATTGATTAATTGATTGATTAATTGATTGATTGATTGATTAATTGATTGATTAATTGATTGATTAATTGATTGATTGATTGATTGATTGATTGATTGATTGACATATATAATCAACGAATGATCTGTATAGACTCCAGTTCCTTCCGATCACTCTCAGCTCGTGTAATCTGAAGGCGATCTGGTTGTCGGAGAACCAGGTCCAGCCACTCCTCAAGTTCCAGCAGGACGTCGACGACCGATCCGGACAGAAGATCCTCACCTGCTTCCTGCTTCCGCAGCAGGCCTACCAACCGGAACGAGCAGGTATTGGATGGGGAGGGGCTCACGCGACGATACCTCTGTCCCTCAAATTGCACATGAATCCAAGCAGTTTGTGTGTGTGTGTGTGTGTGTGTGTGTGTGTGTGTGTGTGTGTGTGGGTGTGTGTGTGTGTGTGTGTGGGTGTGTGTGCGAGTGTGTGTGTGTGTGTGTGGGTGTGTGTGTGTGTGTGTGTGGGTGTGTGTGCGAGTGTGTGTGTGTGTGTGTGTGTGTGTGTGTGTGTGTGGGTGTGTGTGTGTGTGTGTGGGTGTGTGTGCGAGTGTGTGTGTGTGTGTGTGTGTGTGTGTGTGTGTGTGGGTGTGTGTGTGGGTGTGTGTGTGTGTGTGTGGGTGCGTTAGAGTAGGCCTACATCATAAAATTATCAAGGCACAGCGTACTCTTAGAGTACATGATACCTATAAGCACAACGTACTCGAGAGTACATCATGTCAAGGCACAGTATACTCTAGACTAGAGTACATCATAAACTAGAGTGTATCATACCTAGACGCGGTGTTCTCTTTGTGTGTGCGCGTGTGTGTTCCTTAGACACCTTTAAAACAATGTCAACAGACTCTATAATCGTAATCCTACGATCGTAATAGCTCTTGGCTAATTTCTGTATTCTCTGCTAAAGCTGTGTTATATGCCATAGGAACAGCGAGAACTGTCTTCAATAATTAATTGCACACCCATTCTAAGCGAGCTATTCGCACTATAATCATTGCGTTCTAACTTCTTCGTCAGCTAGCTTGATCATAAGTGAGTTCAGTGACATGTCTATGTACATGGGTGTAACTGACAATTGCAGTCGGTAGCGTCTGACCGACTGATTGAGAGGTCATATAAAATAATTTGGATGGATAAATGTATGTATGTGTACTTGTTATGGCGCACCTTCAAGATATATTTCTACTCAGAGGCGCTCCCGACTACGGTGTGGACACTGAATCGAAGTTTCATGCGGGATGGACGATTGACTTGTATATGACCTTGTTTTGATGATTGACCTTTATATGACCTTGTTTTGATGATTGACCTTTATATGACCTTGTTTTGATGATTGACCTATGTGTGACATTTGAATGATTGACCTATGCCTTGTTTGGATGTTTGACCTATGTATGACCTTGTTTTGATGATTGACCTATGTATGACCTTTGAATGATTGACCTATGCCTTGTTTGAATTATTGACCTATATGACCTTGTTTTGATGATTGACCTATGTATGACCTTGTTTGGATAAGTGATATATATATATATAATATATGACCTTGTTTTGATGGTTGACTTATGTATGACCTTGCTTGAATGCTTGACCTATGTATGACCTTGTTTTGATGTTTGACCTATGTATGACCTTGGCTTCTGCTGTGTTGCAGAGGAGCTGATGAAGGACCCAGGTCTTCCTCCAGTCGGCCAGGAGGACTGGAACAAGGACATCCTCGTCACGTTTGCCAGTGACGAAGGCGACCCACATGCCTTCGAAGAGGTACTTCGAGGACAGGCTAGAGCAACATCATCCAATGATCAATTATTAAGCTCTGTTGAGGTCATGTGATGTAATGTAATTGCAGATTTATATAGAGCCACTCAAAGTAAAAAATATGTGGTGCCCTCTGTTAAGTGCAGTTGAGCATAGACTATGACATCAGTTTGCAAGACAATAGCATAGCAGACGAGAAGAGTTGTGAATGGCAGCCCACGCATGCACGTAGGACCAGCCAAGGAGGGAAAGGTTTTCTGGTAATACCGGTTGTAATGGGATTGATAGGTTGCTTGATTGGCTTGATTGAATGTCTGACTTACTGATTGTCTGACTGACTGACAGGCTGGCAGACTAACTGACTGATTGATTGATTGATTGTCTGACTGACTAGCTGACTAACTGATTGGCTGAATTGCTGACTGGAAGATTGACTGATTGGCTGGCCGATAGACTTCTGACTGACTCACTAACTGACTGGCTGACTGACTGATTGGCTCACTGACATATTGGCTGACTGATTGGCTGACTAACTGATTGGCTGATTGGCCGATAGACTGACTGATTGACTGATTGGCTGACCAATTGGCTGATAGACTGGCTGACTGACTGATTGGCTGGCCGATTGGCTGACTGACTGACTGATTGACTGACTGATTGATTGACTGACTGACTGACTGACTGACTGACTGACTGACTGACTGACTGACTGACTGACTGACTGACTGACAGTCAGTCAGTCAATCAGTCAGTCAGTCAGTCAGACTGACTGATTGGCTCACTTACCTATTGGCTGACTGACTGACTGGCTGGCTGGCTCACTTATTAACTGGCTTATTTCCTGGCTGGCTGGTTGACTGATTCAAAAAGCGCAAGTTTTGTAAGTAAATATACCGCACACATGCTAATAGTAATGCCGGATAATATTGAATGATACGGAGTGTTATGTCTGCATGGTTGACATGCACACAATATTCTAAGTGATGCCGTGCAGTTGATAAAGGAAGACGGTACAATTGTGCTGGTCATGGATGGTAGTCACTGTGGCACCGTGGGGAACCGTGACAAAAGATTGATTGACTGCCTCACCCATTGTCTCCTTTTGCCTTCTCTCTCAGAGTCAATTTTTCACCTCTGACAGCTCTTCCTATAAGAGATTCTATACAAGTTCCTGGTCACCTAATTTGTCTCTATGGCTTGCATGTATGTACGTACATGTATGTATATTTAAATGTATTTATGTTTGTATGCATGTATTTATGCTTGTTTGTTTGTATGCATGTATTTATGTATGTATGTTTGTATGCATGTATTTATGTTTGTATGCATGTACATGTATGTGCAACGTATGCATTTTTGGGGAGTGATGGTGCCGGATATGTTTGGTGCCTTGGAGCCGGAAGGTTGCGGGTTTGAGTAGGCCACTTACAATTGGTCGGCGTGAAACTCCGGTTCAGCGCCCACGCTGTAGTCGGGAGCGCCTCTATTCCCACCTTCGAGTAGAAATCTTAAAGGGGATACTATAACAAGTGCTCATGCATACAAGGTGTGTGTGTGTGTGTGTGTGTGTGTGTGTGTGTTCATGTATGTATTATGTGTATGTATGTTGGTATGTATGTATGTATTTATATATTTATGTACATGTGTACATATGTTTATGTATGTTTGTACGTGCTATAACATGTATGTATTTCTGTATGTAACTATATACTTACTTAACACTTATGATAGCTTGTCATATAATAGACTATCTATCTCTGTGGCTATATTTCCTGAGCTTGTCCTACCGTTTGCCTGCTTTACCGTTTTGCACACAGAGCCACTTCGTACGGCACAACACACCTCATCCAAAGGAGCTGAGAGCCAGACATGGGAGGCTGACAAAGAAAGATGCTGTCGACATCTTCGTCCTCCCAGATGATGCACAGAACTCAAAGGAGGTTGGTTTGTAAATGTAAATGTAATCGCATATTTATATAGCGGCTGTCTTATGGCCTCGACCCTGAGGGTGAGATCCTTCACCACCGCTACTCCACGTTGATATTGCGACCGAGCCACCCGCAGTAAAGATCCGAGAAATTAATCTCTGATAAACCGACCGACCGGGAATCGAACCCGGGCCGCCGGCGTGGCGAGCGGGCTACCAACCCACTCGGCCACAGCAGGCAATGAATGAGCAGATCTATGACTTCTTCAAGTCTTTGTTTTTTTAACAATCCAGCACTAATTATGTCCTATTATTGTTGCTATTATGACTTTTATTTATTTTTTCTATTATTAGTTTTATTGCTATTTTGTCTATTATTACTATTTTTTTCCCTGACGTACTTCATTTCCCAGTGACTTAGACATTATTATTATTTAATTGCCTAAGGTAAGTGTAATCTATTGAGGCTCTAAGAAACTCTCTGAAGAGCTGTGTTGTTTCATCATCATCATCATCATCATCATCATCATCATCATCATCATCATCATCATCATCATCATCATCATCATCATCATCATCATCATCATCATCACCACCACCACCACCACACCACCACCATCATCATCACCACCACCATCATCATCATCATCATTATTTATTCACATTTCGGTGTGACTATGCACATGTTACAAATTTAGCAATAATAACAATAACAATAGCAATGGTGATGTTTGGTAGTTTCTGCAGGATGCCGGTGGTGATGGTCAGGTGTACAACGGTGAGAACTGCTGCAGCAACGAATCCCACAGCAGCAGAAGCTCTGAGTTGTCAGCTGGAAGCAAAGCCTCAACAGGTATGAGATGTGGTGGGTGTGGTGAGGTGGCTAAGAATGTTCTACATCTGCCCATGGTCCTGTACCGCCTTGCTATGCACCGTAGGCCTAATAACGGATGCTTGTGTATCTGAGAATATTTTTGCCCTTTGTTAATGAAAACATGAAAAAACCATTTGAAGGGAAATCAGAAATGAAAATTTAACGTGATGGAGAAATCTCATTTTCGACCTTAATACATCAGGTGGTGTAATAATTTAATTATAGTTTGTAAAACAGTACACCAAAGGTGCACTTGCATTAAATAAATGCAAGATCAATTATCATAACTTTGGGTAAAAATCAATTTTCGAGCTGAAAATGAATATATAGAAAGCGAGAATATGCAATTATACCCTGGTACATGCTTATTGTATCCTTAGAATATACATGCTTTATACATGCTTATTGTATCTTTTAAATGTACTTGCTTATTGTAGGCCTATCTTTAGAATATACATGCTTTATACATGCTTATTGTATCTTTAGAATCAGGCACACATACAATTATAATTTATACAAATACATATAATTTTCAAATTTTTGAAACAAATCTGCGTATTTTGCGACCATGTCCACATTGGAACCCCCCTCCCAATGGAAAACACTCCAAACAAATTTCCTGGATCTACTACTCCCCTGATTGTTTGTTCTTCCAGTGAAGATCCTTTCTGATCAGCC
Source organism: Lumbricus terrestris (assembly GCA_949752735.1). NCBI lineage: Eukaryota > Metazoa > Annelida > Clitellata > Crassiclitellata > Lumbricidae > Lumbricus > Lumbricus terrestris. The sequence continues at coordinate 37,748,895 of OX457048.1, forward strand.
GACGCTGCTGGACGTTCACCTGGCGGTCAGTCCCTACCAGCAGCTGGCACCCTCGTCCACCGTTTTCACTCGGAATGACGTCATTCCGGAGGACTCCGTCTTTGTCCAGACGAGCGGATCGAACGGGGTGAAGGTCGCGGTCAAGGAGATGAAGAAGTCGGAGGTGCCGGAACAGAGCCAACCGGCGGCAAATGCGAAGCAGGTGCGGTTGTTATGATAGTTGTACAATGTTGTTGCAGATTTATACAGCTTCACGTTGAGAGATACATGTAGATGGATGGATGGATGAATGGAGGGAGGGAGGGAGGGATGGAAGGATGGATGGATGGATGGAGGGAGGGAGGAAGGGATGGATAGAGGGAGGGATGGATGGATGGGTGGACGGATGGATGGACGGAGGACGGACGGATGGATGGATGGATGAACAGACAGACAGAGAAAGAGAGAGAGACAGACAGAAGGAGAGAGAGAAGGAGAGAGAGAGAGAGAGAGAGAGAGAGAGAGAGAGAGAGAGAGAGAGAGAGAGAGAGAGAGAGAGAGAGAGAGAGAGAGAGAGAATATGTGACTTGCAATTATTTATAACTGTAAAAAATGATTGGTTTCAAAAGAAATGATTGATTGATGTTATGGGAAATCTTATACCTCGGTCAGTCAAGTGTTAAAGCTTCCTCCTCCTCCTCCTCCAGTCCTCCTCCTGTTTTCCTCTTTTCCAGGTGCGCGATTCGGCGACGGAGAAGCACGTCGAGTTTGCCTTCGAGGACTCGGAGGAGAATCCAGACTCGGAGTCGCGGCTGCATCGGCGTGACACTCCGCATCACCTGAAGAACAAGCGAATCGATTCGTCGTCATCTGCCAGAGATGTTTCCGAGGAGAAGATTCACCACATCCTCGCGAATCAGGGTGGACCAAATTGCGAGTCGTTCGAGAGCTGGGCCAGCGAACTGCCCGAACCGATTGATGTGTGTTCGTTCGTTCTTTCATTTATTTATTTATTTGTTTATTCATTCATTCATTCATCCATTTATTTATTTATTCATTCTTCATTCATTCATTCATTCATTAGTTTATTCGTTCTTTCATTCATTCATTCGTTCATTCTTTCGTTCATTCATTCATTCGTTCATTTATTCATTCATTCTTTCGTTCGTTCATTCATTCGTTCATTCATTTGTTCATTCATTCATTCATTCATTCATTTATTCATTCATTCGTTCATTTATTTATTTATTTATTTATTCAGTCATTTGTTCATTTATTGATTTATTCTTTCATTTATTCATTCATTTATTCATTCATTTATTCATTCATTTATTCATTCATTCACTTATTCATTCATTTATTCATTTATTTATTCATGCATTCATTTATTCATTCATTTATTCATTCATTTATTCATTCATTTATTCATTCATTTATTCATTCATTTATTCATTTATTTATTCATGCATTCATTCATTCATTCATTCATTCAGTTTGCAATTTAATTTTGAAAGGATCTCAATACCTTCAATTTTTCTCAATTTCTTATTAAACCAAAGTTATAGGAAAACAATATGTTGCATATAATTATGTTATGTTATCTGTTTGCAATTCTGTGAATGGTTCTATAGACAATCAACCAATCAATCAAAACTAAGCCAATGCTGTTATCGTACGTGGTGTCACTAAAAACCATCAACATGATCAGTTTGTTTATCATCACATTTCTTCCCATCTATCTTGGTTATTACCTGTGACTGTCGTCATCATTTTCAACATCATAATATTGCCTTTATGTAGAAATTTAAGCACCATAGAAGTCATTCCATATTTATTCGAATTCTTATTGTTATAATTACTATTGTTATATTGCTATTGTTGCATTGTTCCTCTGAAGGTTGACAAAGACTTCTTGGAGGAGGACATCGACAAAGAACTCCCTCCTCCGCCATCGTTCGAGGAGCTTGCCATGGAAACCGTTGCCAAGCAACCGCCTACGAGACAGATCTCGTCGGAAACGCGAATAACGGAGATGCATATCATCCGTGAACCGGGCGTTCCACTTGGAATGAGCATCGCAGGCGGAGTCGGTTCAGCACCCTGCGGAAAATACGAGGTTCAATCTTGTCTTGTAGCGATCAACAATTAGAAATGTGTGTGTGTGTGTGTATATATATATGTATGCATGCATGTATGTATGTATGTATGTATGTATGTATGTATGTATGTATGTATGTATGTATGTATGTATGTATGTATGTATGTATGTATGTATGTATGTATGTATGTATGTATGTATGTATGTATGTATGTATGTGTGCGTGCATGTATGTATGTATGTATGTATGTATGTATGTATGTATGTATTCATTCATTCATTCATTTATTCATTCCATGAATTTATATATTTTGCTCCTTCAAGAAAGCTACTCAACAGCGCTCCCAGCTCAGCCATTGCAAAAGAGAAGGATTTATGAAACAGGCTTTGACTGGTCAGATGTAAGCTTAGTAAATGAAGCTTTTAAGGGAGGTCATTCTAGATGGAAGGCCCTACAACCGAGAAAGCTCGGTGTTGCTGGTAGCTAAGCGAACCCGTGGAACAAGGAGTTACCCCTTCGTAGCCAGTTAGATCTGGAATTGCCAGAGCTCTGTAACCATTTGGGTGCGACCAGACAAGTACGATTGAAGCCATAGGAGAGGGACACCTTTGATTTCATCGGAGGATTCAAGGTACTGGAGCAAAGCTTTGTGATCGACCATGTCAAAGGCCGCTGACACATCGAAGAGTGCAAGAACGGAACCTGAGCCGTACCTCTATCCATCACACATCTGGCTTTTCATTCGAAACTTGAGACACTGCGAACTCTCACTCTGTCTCATCTGATCATCCACCCTCCAATTCCCGGCCCAGACGACACCCGCTTATAGTAGATGTTCCGCCCCTCTGATCCTATGGTAACTCGACCCGGACCACCACGGACTACTCTCACGGACAACCCTTCTAACTCAACGCAGCGCTCGTGAATAAGCTGGTGCCCCGCGCTTGGCTTTCGAGTGGCGCTTTAGAAATTTCGAGATTGCGTTAACGATTCTCAATAATATTGTTGTGGTTGTTATGTTGCTGTTGAAGGGGATCTACGTGTCTCGGGTGGCCGAGGATGGCCCGTCATCCAGAGCCGGTCTTAGGGCAGGGGACAGGCTCGTCTCGGTGAGTATAGCTCTACGACTGTCAAAGTCATCATCATCAGTGTAATGTAATGTAATGTAATGTAATGTTATCTGTGTTTTAAAGGTTCAGAAGGCATTTTTATCAATGTTAGAAGTTAGAACCATTGCAAATTATACTGTATCAAGTCGTGCTGCCTTATTGGGAAGGAATTCTACAAAGTGGGAAAGAATTCTATCGAGTGAGACAGAATTCTGCATGCATGTAAGATATGATTCTACCAATTGGGAAAGAATTCTAGTAAGTGGAAAAATTCTACCGAAGTGAGAAAGAATTCTGCCGTGAGGGGATAAGGATTATAACAATCACAAATTATTGTATCAAGTCGTACTTGTGGCTCATCCGGCGGGGTTCTACAGGTCCCTCAAGTCTTTTTTCCTTTGGTCGTGGGTGGGATGTGAGCGCCTCTGAATAGTTTCTTGAAGGGGCGCTATATAAATACTCTGAATGATTGAATGAATGAATTTGGAAAGAATTCTATCAAGTTTGAAAGAACTCCACGAATTGAGAAAGAATTCTACCAAGTGGTAAAGAATTCTACCGAGTGATAAAGAATTCAAATTACTATGAGAAAGAATTCTACGAATTTGCGAAGAATTTTACCGAGAAAGAAAGAATTTCTACTCAGCGAGAAAGAATTCTACCAAGTATTTTTTTCATGATTGACCACATGACCCACCTATGACTACATTTCTTGTTATGTGTATTTGCAGTTTAACGTAACTGTGTGGTAACAAAGACCATTAGCGACTAATGCGATTACCATTAGCGACGCCCTCCTCCTCTATCCAGGCTTGGGACTGACACTGACAGTGGCGGAGTTATTTCTTGTTACTTACTTACGAACTTCTTATTTTTCTGCCCTTCTGAAGATAAACGGACGAAGCGTCTGCAACATCGACCACAACAGTGTTGTGACGATGCTCAAAGAATCGGGAACAAGAGTGGTTTTGGTCGTCGCACGTGACACGTCTGTTCGAGAAGTCGAGGAATACGAAGAGGTTCAGGATGATTATGATGTCATAAGTTAACATCGGTTTATCTTTAATTTCTTTAGCTCTTTAATATATTCAGTGGCAATTTATTTGAATTGAATTGAATGTCTTTATTGTTATCGCAAGATTTGTGCAGCGCGTAAAAGAGTGTGGGTGCCAGTGCATTTGTAGGCGCTCAGTTGACAGTGGCGGCGACAGGAGCTAGGGGGGCTAACCCCCCTAAACAAGGACATCCGGGGCTAAGCCCTCCTTAAAAAAGAAAAAGAGGCCATCCAGTTCTTTTTGACATGTAAAACTGAAGTTTTGTGGATGAAAATGGAGGATTTCATGAGATTTCGACCGGATGACTAAAAAAGGTCGTCAGAAATTTTGGCAAACAAAAACGAAAAATTTCCTCCACGAGGATTCAGCCCCCAAAACTGATATCCTGGTGCCGCCACTGTCAGTTGAAATTGTTTCGTTGGACTTGTCTTGTGTTTAGCTTTGCTGGTGACAATGATGTATGGGTTTATGCATATAACTGCTTGAGTTGGAGTAAAAATCAACTTTATGGGGCTAGTGGGTATTGAACCTGCATCCTTCAGATCTTTGTACCAGCATCAGACCATTCAACCGTCTCTCCTGTGATTACAATTTCAATTGTTAAATTACAAATACAATTTATTTAGCGGCCATGGTGAACGTCTGGAAATCGCAGCACGTACGTCCTATCCTGAACACTCTGTGGTATTGTATTGCATTGTATTATATAATAACAATGACGACAATTTATATGGCGCCATAACACAGCACATGCCATTACAAGGGCGCCTCTACAAACACATACATAATCTGTCAGATGTACGCCTTAGAAAAAAGATATGTCTTGATATGAGTCGAGTTTTGAAAGTTATATTGTAGGCCTATTATATGACCATTTATAATTTGTTTTCTAGTGAACATTCATACACACATCAGAGTTTGACATACCTATTCTCCATTCATATGAGTTTTTATATATTTTCTCAATTTATTTTTTAAAACATTTTCGGTGATATATAAATATATATACGAGCCAAGTTTTGTTGATGGTTCGCAGAGTCTGACGGTGAAGATGTGTCGAGATGAGAATGGACTTGGCTTCACGATTGCAGGGGGTCTTGGCTCAACACCCTACAAGGACAATGACCAGGTAGGCTACTTCACCCGTCCCATGGGGGGGGCGGTAGAGCAATGGATAACCCGCTGGCGTAGAGTGCGAGAGGTAGTGAGTTCGAGCCCCCTTTGGGCGGATTTGCTTTGTAGGCGCTATTAGCGCCGTGTATTGCAGGCCGTCTGCTCAGTTAGTATAGTTAAGATTTGTGTATTCTGTGATCTCCGTAGGCTACTTGTGAATTGTTTAAACTGCGTAATTGTACGCTGTAACCGGTTGCGGTGTGTCCACCGGATTGTTTCAATAAAGAGAATATTATTATTATCCTCATATCCGCCAGGAACGTAGCGAGGAAAAATTTCTGGGTGGTTTCCACGTTGGGGTTTTTACAGTGGACAATGACATAATTATGGTCGTAATATACGCAGAACTAGTATGGAAAATTCAAAAATAAATTATCCATTTCTGGGGTTTGAACCTGAAGACACCCCTTAGTATTGTATTGTATCTGTAAATTTATATAGCGCCTCTTGCAGTGGACACCAATCAGAGGCGCTCCTAGTGCAAGAGAAGGAGAAAAAATGGACCTAGCCTATATGCTATCAGTTTCTGCTAAAGTGCCTCAAGTGTGGTAGGAGCCAAACGAAAGACTGCATGTATCGCTGCATATACAGTGTATGACTTTAATATGGTGCATTCGTGAGATTCTCGTTAAGGCGCTATATAAATGGTCATATGCATACATGCAGGGTGAGAATTGTCGGCGGTGGTTGGGGGGTTTCACCCCCCCCAGTCTTTCTTAGAGCCCCATAGTAAAATCTGTTTTCACACCCAAATTTCAAGTGGATAATGGTCCCCCAGTTATTTTTCCGCAATTCTTACACTGCATACATGCATATATACATGCATTTCTGATTGCATAGGTTATTTGCCCCTTTGCCAGTTTGCAATGTATGTTTAAAATATGGTGCATTACTTGAGCTTTTTACATTTGTTCCAGTTGCAGTGTATGTTATAATATGGTACATTGCTTAGGGTATTTGCATTTATGGTGTGTGTTTAAGTATGATACAATGGTACATTGCTTAAAATATTTGCGCATGTGCTAGTGTTACAATGGAAGTTTATGTATGGTACATTGCTTAATTTAATGTATTTGCACCTGTGCTAGTGTTACAATGCATTTTTAAATATCGCAATCGTAATCGTAAACTCAAAATTTCTAAAGCGCAACTCGAAGTCATGTGCGGGGCACCAGCTTGTTCATGAGCGCTGCGTTGAGTCAGAAGGGTTGTCCATGAGAGTAGTCTATGGTGGTCCGTCTATATGGTATATGGGTTATTGTATAATTTCAATAATTTGCACTGTTTTTTTAATGTTACATGTATGTTTATTGTTTAAGTATGGTATAATTATGGTTTTTTCTCTATGCAGTCCATCTATATATCGCGGATAACACCAGGTGGCGCTGCTGACAAGAACGGTTCACTCAAGGTTGGAGATCGCCTTGTTGCTGTAAGTAAGACTCGTAACTGTTTGTATGTGCACTTGCTATAGCGCCCATTCAAGCACCCTACTCAGAGGCGCTCCCGACTGCAGAGCGGACACTGCATTGGAGTTTCACGCCGAAGCGCTGAGCAATTGCGAGTGAAGGACTTGCCCAGGGTCCCTATACGCGGCGACTTGAGGTGGATTTGAACCTCGAACCTTCCGGCTTCAAGGCAACGACGCCACCACTACACCACCGCGCCCCACAATTGTGTTCCTATCGGTTGGATACGGTGGTATAGCGGCATGTTCTGTGCCTTGTAATCCGGCTGGTGGTGTTGGGAGGGGGTAGCGGATTCGAATCTACCTCAAGCCACTGCGGACTAACCCAGGAAAGTGGCTCACCCACAAATCTACAGCTAGAGTCTTGTTATAGAGAACCACCATGCGACTGATCACTAAAGATCATGACATTGGGTCTTGTCCATGACCACAAATATGAATGAATGGGTGGATCGGTACGGAGGGAGGTGGAGTTGGGTGAATGGATGGGTTGGCAGATGAGTGGATGGGTAGATGAATGGATGGGTGGATTAATGGATGGGTGGATTAATGGGTGGATGGATCAATGGGTGAATGGATGGGTTGGCAGATGAGTGGATGGGTAGATGAATGGATGGGTGGATTAATGGGTGGATGGATCAATGGGTGGGTGGATGGGTTGGTGGATGAAATAGTTCATCCCATCTTATTCTTTATATGATGGCCCCACACTCGTCAAAGGTGAATTTAACAGGTAGGCCTATGGACATAGATGGACCAATAGCATTTGGTTTCTAATAACCGTGGTGAGTCCAACAGGTTTTTTTCAGCAAATGAAGGAGAATGTATGTGCACTTGTTATAGCACACCGTCAAGATATCTACTCAGAGGTGCTCCCGACTACAGCGCGAACACTTTATCGGAGTTTCATGACGAGGCGCATGAGCAATTGCAGGTGAAGGACTTGCTCAGGGTCCCTGCACAGCGGCTTGAGGAGGATTCGAGCCCGCAGCCTTCTGGCACCATTGCACCGAACACACCCTGCACCATTGAGCCCCTGAGGTATTTCGCCACAAGACCACCGTCTTTATTTGAGGGTCAAAGAAGGACTTTATGTTAGATGCGGACAGAAAGAGGAGGAGGAAGCCAGTGCAGTTGGTTGAACCAGCTTCAATCTTCTGTGTGATTGTTAGGATTTGACTCTGATGTTGGTTGACTCAACAGACTCATCCATTCATTTCGAGAATTTATACAGCGCCTCTTCAAGAAAGCTACTCAGAGGCGCTCCCAGCCCAGCCACGGTTAAAAGGTAGGATTTGAGATACTTAAAAATGCAGGGAAATTTAGCCTAGGCATAAGTCGCAAGGTTAGTAGGAGGCCATTGATTGTCACAGTCTGTTATTTTTTTGCCACAACAACTATGCCAATTCCTGATGTCGTTTGACGTGCGTAGGTGAACGGCATTGACGTGACAGGCGTCCAACATGACGACGCCGTCAAACTCCTCACCTACGACGTCGGTCACATCGTCCTTGACGTGCGCAGATCGTGTCCGGTGTCACCGGGCATCACGTCTGAGACGAGCGACACATCAGAGCTGGAGATTGTCGACCTCACCCTTCCATATCTCAAGAGCCTCTGTCCCACCGGAGCAGCAGCGGCAGCGGCAGCCGAGGCAGTACCCCTCCCATTTCGAATGGACTCGTTCAAGACCAGCCCTGACCAGTCGGTGGCTGGGGCGAACCACGTGTCCAGCGGGGGTGTCGGGGCGATAACTCCCTCAAATCGATTCTCCACCGAGATCAGCACCGGGGTGTACGCGAGGGAACCGGCCCCGAGATTCGCAAACTCCGCTCGATTTGCTGCGAAGGTTGGGTCGAGCGTGGACGCAAGGGAGCCAGCGTCGTCGTCCGCAAACAGGTTCCCACCGAAAACCAGCCTGAGCACCGATCTCGACATGAGAGACATGGTGGCATCCATGGGAGCCGCCGCCACGGAAACAAACCCGGTCCACGGAGGAAAAGTCGATCCCGCTTCCGCCGGAGCCACAGCGACCTCCAACCGATTCCCCTTAAGGATCGGCACAAGCGCAGACACCGGCGAACCACCCGGATCGGCGGTGTCCTCAATCCGGATCCCGATTCCCGGACCGCGATCCATCAACACAACGAGGGATCCACTGTCATCTGGAATGAGGTTTCCACCACCACCACCAACGGCTGCGGCGGATGCGAGACAGGCAGCCGAAGCGTCCTCCAGCTACCGGAGGAGTATCCTTCGACGCTTGCGTTCCTCGGAGGGCGAGGTCCTTCCGCCGCCGCTGGATAGGGAGGATACGGAAGAGGAGGAGGAACTGGAGGATGATCTCTGCCGCAACTTCTTTCCTCCGCTTTCCGCCTCGCAGCGAACTGAACTCGACGACTATGACCTAGCCTGCTTCCTTGCCCCGGAAGAAGATGACGTAGATAGAGGGCTCGACGTCAGACTGAGGGCCATGCACCAGCTTATCCAGAATGACATCGTACGGACGATTCAGCCGTTATAATTCGCCGGTTTTGCTTCCCACCCCTCCCGGGGTTTTTTTTGGGGGGGGTGAGTTTGTCGTTCTGTTGGAGTAGTTTGGGTTTTGATTTTATCCGCCGAAGGCATGGATTCATGTCTCACTTCCCTGTGCGTTACTTTATTATACCTTGATAATTTTTTATTTTATTTATCCGCGAGTAGCCTCGGTTGAGTTACGGTCTCAGCTGAATTGTTTCTCATTTTCTGAAAACTTTCATAATTTTGGTACGATTCTTAGTCGTTTGAGCCGTCAAAGTCTCTGTTGTTATCATTAAATCTGTTGTTGTGTTCTAACTAATTTTGCTAGTTTTTTGCCTGATTTCCTAATTATTATGGAATGATTAATTATCAGTTGTTTTTTCACTGGTGTCAATCTGGCCAAACAGACTGTACTCTACGAGCAGTGTTCACATAGACGTCTCTGGGGTGGGAGAGTTCCTAGTCTATGAGCTCTGGTTCTGTAGTTATTCTTTCAAGCATTTATTTATATGGCACCTATTCAAGGAATTTACTCAGATGTGCTCCTGACCCCAGCAAGAGAGATAGGAGCTGTGTGATTGTCAGTGCAATTGTTTTTATTTCTTAAAATCTGAGTAAAATTACTCTTTGTTTCCGAGTGCTTACAGAATGTGTCGGAGTGTGACCAAGGGGAATTCATTGAGCATACGGACAGATTGCAGCATAACTGTGTGCAATTACCATTTATATAGGCTAGCATAAGGATTTCTATTCGATTTATCTGGTCTCCTCCTTTTACTAAAAGAACAACTGAATGTGTTGATTACTTTAATTTAATTCTGGTTTTGTGTGTTACTTAACTGAATTGTATTGCAGACATGTTGACTTCATTTTTATTAAATATTTATTATGGTTATTATTTTTTTAATTATTTTAATGCCCCGAGGTATACTGAGGTGGATTCGAACTTGCAACCCTCCGGCTGCAAGGCATCGAACCTACCCACTACACCACTGTGTAACGAATATATCCTAAGAAGATGGGTGGTGTTGTGACCGAATGTTGTAATGGGGTGCGAACCCATATTTACCAGAGCATTAGTGTTTGGAATGCTTTTGCGGTGTTGTTTCAAACTTGTAGCCCATTACTGAATTGCAGCTGCCAGGTATTAACTGCATCGGTAGAGTTTTTTGTTAAGAACCAAAGAGACTGCTGCCTGTTGTTCTTTGGTGTTGCTTGTTCTTTGTTCTCTGTTGTCCCTTGTTCTTTGTTGTCTCTTTTTTTGCTGTCTGTTGTCCTTGTTGACTTTTCTTAGAATTGAATAAGCTCACTTGTTTGGGACCAAATGCAGAGATCATCAAAGGCATTGTCTGTCAGAGTTCATCTGACTCCCAAGCCTCATATGTTGACCAGTATTCAATCTAGTCCCTCTGCTTTTGGGGGGGGTATGCAGGTTTCTGGGAGGGGCAGGAAGAATTATTCTGACCGACAAATTTTACATATATGCAGAGCAGAGCTGTCGAATTTTCTGGGGGATGAAGATTACCTTACCATTTTTCTGGGGAATGGTAGGTATTTGCATGTAATAAACACCTCTGGATTTTTTCTGGGGGAATGTCATTCCTGGGACTCCCCTAGGTTTTAGTCTGAATTTTGGTTAGATAGGAATTGTGGAGCATCAATTGAAAAGCATCAATCAAAGTACTTCTGTGATTTCTCTTGTTGCTCGATCTCACTGTGACTATGAACTACTCAGCGTCTAGCCAGTACTAAGTACAGGGTGGGTAAAACGAGAATGGTCATTTCAAATTGGAGATCAGTTCAAACAGTAAGTTTTGTATGTAAATGAAATTAAGTATATTATTTATTAACCAACTACTGGTTGCAATTTGGTGTACAGGCATCGACGGTAATTATTTATTAAACACTGAATATAAGAAGCTTCTTACTGGTAGATATGTTATGATTATGTGTATACTGTATAGGTTGGTTGGAAGTTTCTTGTTACTGCTTGCAAAAAAAACCACTTGATGTGATTCCATCTGACTTTGACCGTTGATGATGATTTTGATGATAATTTCACTTGAAATGAGCATCAATAATTATTTATGCTTTCTGTATTATTGCAAATGGTGTTAGGGCCCGTCCATAAATGACTCATGGACCCTGGGAGGGGTCACACATGTGGGGCGACGTGTCCATAAATGATTCGTGGACCTTGGGAGGAGTCACACATGTGGGGCGACGTGTGACGGTCCATTACAAGATATCATAATTATGAAGTTTGTGTTGACGCTTGACGAGAGTAGGGGTTAAAAATCCTCCAAAATTTTAAAAGTGCAGAAGCTAGATTGTATAGGTCATACATCCATCATATCAGCGGCGCCCGCCGGATTTTTTCTTGTACGCACAGAAATTTTCGATGGAGGGGGAACAGGGAAAAAATTTTCGTCAGGGTCGCCGAAAAAAACTGATTTTTTTTTAGTCATTAGCCAAAAAAATTCCAAAAACATACCTTTTCCATCCGCCGAAAAAACTGATGACCTTTTTTTCTCCTTTTTTTTAGTCATCAGCCAAAAAATTCGAAAAAACATACCTTTTCCATCCGCCGAAAAAACTGATGACCTTTTTTTAGTCATCGCGCTGTATACGCACTTGCGTACGTGCGTACGTCTGCGGGCGCCGCTGCATCATATATTGTCCACTGTTTGCCCAAGGCTTTCTCTCACTCTCTGTCCACGGTACCAGGTGCTTTAAGTATCCACAACAGACCTTGCCTTGTCGTGCAGGACTGTAATATTTTATAATTAAGCCAGCCAGATTTATCACGCTTTCATTTTGTGGTTGACGTAGGCATTTCCAAATGCTGGTGTTAATTTTATTTTGTAAAGTGCCCCAACGTAGGTTTTTTTTAGTCAGAGGGTGTACACAGTGTACAGTGGTAGAAGTGTTATGGTGACTTTCTAGGCTCGTGTGTATGACATTGTGTCACGAGTGTGGCAGATAAATTCCGAGTAATATTATGTTGTATGTACTGTGTTTGGAGGTGTTTAGCTCAAACTGTCCAATATGATTCAAATTTTTCATCGTATTTTCACATCTGCTGCTTTTTTTGATGTTCCGGTTGTCGTATGTTTCTTGGACCATGTTTGATATTTTTGTGATCCGTTCTCAGTGGTTAGGCTAAAGTAGTTTGGGTGAGTTTGAGTTGGAACGCTGAATGGGTGTCAGCAGTGGGAACGGTGAATAAGGGTTTTATTGAAACACACGTGTTTCCAGGGTAACTGCCCGCTATTCCAAGGGTGCACTATGCCGAAGGTCCACTATTCCGAAGGTCCACTATTCCGAATTTTCGATATATTTTGTTCGTTATCCTTGGTGATTAGGGTTAGGGTTGGGGTTAGGTGGGTTAGGTTTAGGGTTGGGGTGGGTTAGGGTTGGGGTGGGTTAGGGTTATGGTTAGGGTTGGGGTGGGTAAGGGTTAGGGTTACGGTTAGGTTTAGGGTGGGTTAGGGTTATGGTTAAGGTTGGGGTGAGTTAGGGTTAGGGTTATAGTTAAGTTTAGGGCTAGGTTTAGGGTTAGGGTTCGGAATAGTGGACCTTCGGAATAGTTTACCTTCGGAATATTGGACCCTCGGAATAGTGAACCCAAACCGTTTCCAGGGTTCCGCACATGGTGAGTAGTGAGAGCGCAGGAAAAGAATATCGAGAGCGGTAGCAATGCCGTTCCCACTCACTTTAAACCTTTTCTGTTCTCAAGTTTTGACGCCTCGTTCTCTCTTCGATTGTGAGCGTTTGTGCACGTGACAACATTTTTGGTCCTTTACTTTTCTCAATTTCTTTTATATTAATGGTTTTGCCATCATTGGTTTTTTCCAATCTCTGTTATAATTTTCAATCCTCATCTTGTATTTGACTATAAGTTTGTGGGAAAAAATTGTTATTTGCTCATTTTTTCTTAATTTTGGTATCTTTCTTATATTGGTTTCATATTGTTTCAGTCCTCCAGTTGTTAGGGTTTAACCCCCACCTCTTCCTTAACTCAGTAACTGAAACGATATTGGGGTCGGGTAACTAGCATATCTCATGATGTGTCAGCAGTTGTTTTCTTTGAAACATTTTAGCAATTAAAGATTTTAACTGCATTTGTAAACTTAAGTTAATCAGTAAAACGTGCGTCCCCAGTTTTTCTACAACCAGAATCCATTCTGTAATGTTTTGTTTATTCCACTGCTTTTGTATAATTTGTATTTGACTGCAATTTTTTGCAGTGACACAAAATTCTATTAATCATTTATCGAATTGTTTTCTTTTTTTACTTATCGTGTTGTTTACACAATTACAGCCTCATCTGTCTTCAGAACTCACTTTAAGGCTGATATTTATCTTCATTCCATTGATTTTATCTTTCATAGCATTTTGTAAATAATTATTTTAAAGCATTTCTTCCTCGTTCAACATTCTTTTTGTACAGCACAGTGGACCGATACATTTGTTTATAATTAAATGGTTACTATACAGAGAATGACAGTCGATAATAATTATATTGTGTCCAAGACTGAATTGTTGTTCAATTTCATTGTTATAATTATTATACAAAGCATGCGTGTAAATGAAGCGACAGTATTATTATGGCATGTTAGGCCGACAGCCATTTTATTATTGTTTTATCATTGTTTTGCCTGTAGGCCTATAGTTTGGTTGTGTGTATGTATTATGGGGAAATTTGCTTTTTCTAAACTCAACTGTTACTGTTGTACGTTTGATGTCTATAATAAACTTGTCAAATGAACCAGAAGGAGTCACGAAATTTGCAGTTAATTAATAATTGGGCATAACTATAGTATCGGAGACCCACGTGTCGTTTAGGGTCAGGTTAGGTGTCGTGAGGGTTCGTTTGGTTGGGTTAACCGTTAAGCATTAATTGTGAGTTCGGTTCGGGTCAGGTAAAGCGCTGTGAGGGTCAGATCAGACGTCGTGTGAGTCGATTAGGGTTAGTGTTTTCTTGGTCCCCGTACCCCTACGCTACGCGCCTCGGCGATTGTCCTCCGGACGCTCGAATCAGCGTCGGCTCGATTGCTCCCCCCCAACTTGGAGGACTAGATTAACATGCACTGCCTTAATTGTAGGCAACAGCGTTTGTAGCGTTGGATTGTGGCTGAGAGGGCCTGGAACAGAAATCCTGTCGTACGTAGGCCTAATTCTCCAGAGGACCTCGAAAACCTTACGGCGTCCGATCTCGGACACAAAGGTGAAGCAATCACTGTTGATCGATGGGACCCATTGTTTCCACGACCAAGCGGACCTCGGCCCTGTTCATTATTCATATGAATTTGATCGGGTGAGATCCTTCACCACCACTCGCCACGTTTGAATGGACTCCACGGAGCCCACGCCATTTAGATCCCCGTGCACGGACCGCGTGCTAGCCCGAGATTTTGAATCTCTTAAATAAAAAATTAAGCCACCTTCGAGAAGCGAACCGCGGCCCGCGCGCTCTCTTTCACAGCGTCGTGTACAGACGTGCGGCCAGCGCTCTTACCGATGTAGCTAACTGGGCCAGTACCGTGTCCACCAAGGTCGCGTTCCAAACCAAAGCCCTCGATCGATCCCGTTAGCCTACTCCAGAGAATTAGAGTATAATAGCTGGCCCTCAAATCTCTTCCCATCCAACCTGAACGGCCGGACGGCTCCTTGATTCAACCAATCCATCAATCAAATTTTTTTACTTCGTAACCAAATAAAACAAGGTTTACAAATCATTGCAATATCAACATACTTTTAGGTTATTAATTAAATTGTTACAAAAAAGGGGATTGCCAGAGAGCAAGCTCTATTCATACTGCGGTAGACAAGATCGTTGATTTAGGCTAGCCTAATGAGAAATTCTCAGCTTGTCTGCCGAAGCCAAGAGGGTAAGAGAGACCATAATTATGCGAGCCTCTGGCCGAAACCCTTGTAGACCTAGGCTACCACAACCGCATGCGTGTGACGCATTTATTTACGATCATCATCAGTCCTCTTCGTGCAATTTTGCACATCGGGCAATGCAGCTCCTCCATTTCTCCCTGTCCACCGCCAGTTGTATGATGACTTGCATCACTCACTAGTGTTGTTTTCGTTTACGAAAACGAACACGAGAATGGCAATTATTAGTCGTCAGGTCTCAGGTAAGGCGTCGTGAGGGTCGGTTAGGATTAGGCTTAGGCATCGGGCAATGCAGCTCATCCATTTCTCCCTGTCCACCGCCAGTTGAATCAGTACGTATCACCTCGTTCCACGTCATGTCCATGCATTTAAAAGTCTTCCCCGATGGTTTCCGGTCAGTTTTTCCTTGGTCTGTCTCTTCGGCGTCTTCCCTCCGGAGTCCAGTTCATCACCTGCCGTGCTATCTTGGTTTCATCCATGCGGAACACATTACCCATCCATTTCAATCTTCTCTTTCTGATGATGTTCTCCATGGTTTCCTATATCCAGTCAACTCCCTTAGACCCTTAATTTTACGATGATTTTTTTAACCTTGTCTCGCCAAGAGACGTGCAGGATTTTTCTGAGCCATCTGTGATGCACCGCCTCTAGTCTTTTCCTGTTTGTCACCGTCATCGGCCACGTTTCCGTTCTATTTAGAATACAATATATAATAGCCTATAATATTTATAAAAATAATAATATTATTATTATCATCACAAATTAATGCTGACTACTGCATTTTTCATCACAAAAGCTTTGTATACCGAATGCGTCACAAGGTGACGCTAAGCCTGGTTATTTATTTATCTGCGTTTCTATTTTTAGCTTCTAAAATGGCCGCTATCAGAGCAGGATTAATTATTGTTGTTTGCTACATTGTTCCTTATCATAATCCGTTTACAAATCTTAATTAATATGTGCGCGTGTAGCTTTACAAACATTTATTAGAATTCGAATGAATTTTGACTGACTGCTTGCGATCATTTGCTCTGCAACTATTTTGAGGGTTGAAATGACCAACACGACCTCTTGAGCAACGGTTCGGTGCGTTATTGCTATTATGTATCAAACGCTCATTGATCTGCAGACTTTTAGGTTTTTGATTTTACAGACGTGGTCAAAAATCAGCTCTTGTTTCTTATTAACCAATTTGACAAACATAAACTGCGAAAATACGGGTTTTAGAAATTCTCAGTGACTTGGGTCTATTTGCATGTGCGGTTATCAGATCTATGCAGATAATGGCTACGGCCGCTATGTAGGCTGCTCACTTATTTTTCCATGGCTTTTTTAATCATTCCAAACGATTTTGACGGGTTTCTAAAATCTCACTCGACTGCATTGCTGTTGCATTATATTTTTTTAAATAAACTAATAGTTAACGGTTGTGGTAATATTGATGAAGTTGGAGCTGGATTGATGAAACATAATTGTTACTTAAATAGAAGTTGGATTGATAAAAAGCAGTTATTGTTGAAATAGAAGCTGGATTGATTAAATAAATTCCTCAAATCCTAACTGATGAGAATGATTCATGCCAAAGAAGATGCTGGATTGATGCAAAATAATTATGCTTGGCCGGTCGAAAAAGTTAGTATTTTTTAATTCTCCTGAACTGATAGATTACCCCTGAGGTGATAAAATGCCACTGTCGTGTCTTAGTCTTCATGACCTTGCACGGGTTGGGAACCACTGCTTTACGTGTACTCATATGAAATGCTGTTTATCGTTCGTAGTGAGGTTGAACTGTAGTCGACTTACGGTATTTCCGCCTGGAATTTCCGCTTGGAATTTCCGCCTGGAATTTCCGCTTGGGCTTCGTCTCATCCGTTGAGTTATGGCTACGAGTTCTCTTCCTCCGACGCCCGTCGTGCGGCCGAAGCCGTATGACTTCCTGCTCAAGTTCCTTCTTGTCGGAGACAGCGACGTCGGAAAGGAGGAGTTTCTCCAGGGCCTGGAAGACGGCGCTTCCGAGTCGCCGTACTACGGATACTCCACCGGTAGTGTCCGGTTTTTGTCTTGGAGGGGAATGGACGGAGAGAGGGATACTGAGGAAAGGGAGGAGACGGAAGAGGGAAGAAGGAGGAGAAGTAAAAGGTGGAGGGGAGGGATGGTATGAGAAGTGGGAGTAGAGGAAGGAGGACGAGAAGGAGAGGGACGAGGTGAAGGAGAAAGAGGGAAGGAAGGGGACAAAGAGGATGAGGAAGATAAGAGTAGTTTGAGATGGAGGAAGATGTGAGGATATGCCTTGAGTTGTACAGTTTTTTTAATTTTTTTATAAGGATATTATGATATTTTTGGAGGAGGGGCATGCGGTAGAGATGTCGTAAGAATGAAGTGACTGTACGGCAGGTGGATGGACAGTAGTGCAAGTAGGAGATATGGAACAATAGTGGGAAGAAAGTATGATACAATACAATGATTGTGATAAAGAGGATCTATTAATTAGATTGTTATGATGACGGAAAGGATGATACTAAGTGGATCATGTTTGATTGTGGTCTAATTTCTGAATGTTATGTTTTGATGTTAGGTATCGTTTTCAAGACAACCACCGTTCTGCTGAATGGAAAGAGAATTAAACTTCAACTCTGGTGATTGCAATATTACTGCTTCAATCAAACTCAATCAGTTTGGCAGTTGATCAGTCCATATATCAATCAACACACTCCATCAGTCAATCATTGTCAGTCAGTCTTTGTAATTCTTAACTTTGGTGACTGTTGGTCTGTCTGTTTTCCTGGATGTGCGCATAACCGTCTGTCTGTGTCTTTCGTCCGTGTCTGTGTCTGTCTGCATCTTTCTTTCTGTGTATGTCTGTCTATGCCAGTGATTCCTGCCCTTTTTTGACTTTAGGGCCACTCACTTTTTCTTAGTTTGAGGATATAGGGCCACTTTTTCGTAATTGTAGGACATAGGGGTGACAACAAGGACAACAAAATTTTATTTTAACCTAAAGCATATGAAATTGTTAAAATTGAGTCAGAAATAGAATGTTTGATGTTATTTATAACCGTCCAAATAAAACAATTTATAATAGAAAATCATTGTGTATTTTATCACGTCCAAGTTGTCAGTTTTTGCATTTATATTTTTGTTAATTCTTTGAAAGGGTGAGGGCCATTTTTGAGGCCTGGCAGGCCACTTTTGGCCCGCGGACCACGGGTTGGAACCACTGGTCTATGCCTTGCTTTCTCTGTTTCTGCGGAAACATTGCACATGTAGCTATATAACTTATGGAATTGCAATCATGAGAGATTTTGACGTGTAACATTTTGATGTTTATGTGGTTATAGGGACACTTCGGGGCAGGGTCGGTTCTGCACGATATTCCGCTCGTACTCCAGAGGAGCCCACGTTAGTCTCCTGGAATTGACCTTCGACGTTTTGAGATATATTAAATCTACGGATTTTTCCGTTATGCCTGTTGACTTTTCTTCTGCTGTTGCACTTGATATCAACAGATTTTCCCGATGATACTGTTTTGCTTGTTTTTATCAGAACTACAAAAATGCAAATTTACTGCTTTATATATATATTATATCTTCTTCTTCTTGTCCTTCTGGCTACGATTAATCCCTCGCTGTGTAGGGGTCAGCCACTCGGATCCTTTGTCTCCATGTTGTTCTGTCTCCAGCGTCTTCCTTTCTCAGACCAAGAAATTCCATGTCCTGCTGGATCATATCCATCCACCTTTTCTTCTGCCGCCCACGGCTGCGGCGTCCCTGTACTTCTGCACGCAGGATTCTTTTGATGCTACCGTCCTCATCCGATCGCTCCACATGCCCGTACCACCGTAGTCTGGACTCTCGTATTTTATCAGATATACAGGCTACTCCAACTGCTTTTCGTATGTTTTCGTTTCTTCTCTTATCTTTCAAAGAGACTCCAAGTATCCACCTCAGCATCCTCATTTCTGTTCTCTCCAGCAGCTCCTCCTCTCTCCTCCTCAGCGTCCAAGCCTCCGCTCCATACATCATCACCGGTCTTATCATTGTCCTGTATATCTTTCCTTTAAGATGAATCGTGATTTTTGGGTCACATAATACGCATGTCAGATCTCTCCATTTATGCCAAGCTGCTTTTATCCTGTTCTATATATATATATATATATATATTATATATATATATATTAAATATCTTATTATATATATATTCAATATGTTGTATAATATATTAAATATATTACTTTGCTACATGTACAGCTGGACCATGCTGTGCATGTCTTAGCTTTTATTATCAATCAATCCATGATCGAAATTTATATATAGTGCTACTTCAGGGTCTGTACTTTGTGAGGCTCCTGACCAAGGCAAGGTGGAAAACAGCCATCTGAACGCTTTGTTAAGGAGCTGCATTGCTTTCCCATGCATTTTATTGTGTTCTTGCTGCTAAAGGGCTAAGGAACTGCTGTAATGGTGAGGAAGAACTCTAGGGAGCCAAAGGAATAGTGTTTTAGAAAGAGTGTTGCTGCATTTATATCTATAGATTCGCATTATCTGTAGATTCAAATTACATATAGATTCACATTGAACATCTATAGATTCACATAATCTGTGGATTCACATCATCTATAAAGTCACATGATCTATAGATTCATGGGTGAATGGATTCACATGATCTATAATAGATTCACATGATTGTTGACAGTATTTGTGGTTGTATAACTTTGTGTAACTTCTGCATGAAAAACATTGCGATAATTCTGTAATAATTCTTCAGTCTGGTCAAACTTTTGTCAGAATGGCTGATTGATTCTGTTTAATGTTGTTGTGCTGCCAGGGAATCCTGTTGGTCTACGATATAACGAGCAAGTGGTCATTCGGTGGAATTGATCGGTGGATTCGAGAGATTGACGAGGTATGGTAACCGGATCCTCTTCTTGTCGCATCAGCGCTCACAAACTATTTCTCTTTTCGTGTACGAGGGCAGGAGCACTTGTCGGCATATGCGTGAATCTTGCAGTTAGATTTGCTGATAGTTTCTGTTAAAAAGAAGCAGGGCTTTTTTAACATGCAGTTCTATACAAAATGTGCAGTTCTAAATGGGTTTGAGTAGTTTTATATGGACTTTTGCAGCTAAAAAGTAGTAGAAAAGAGTCATTGTCACCGATTGGGAATAATTTGCCATGTGGTATATGAAGGAATAGAAGTGGTCATGCAGTTCTAAAAATTCCTTAAAAACTGCCCTTAAAGAAGTGTTAGAAGTATTGTAATTTTAATGCTGAGAATAGGTCATCAGAGATTTGGGGGGTGGGTGGGGGAGACAAATTCCCCTGGGCCCAGCTACTTTTTGTGTCTAGCTGTTTGAATCAGTGTGTTGTTAGAATTGAATAATCTTTATTAATTGACAAATTGCAAACAGAATTTTGGCTCATGCAAAAGTTTTAAAAATATACTAATTCATGCATCCTAAATGTACAAATTGTCCAAGGAGTTAAGATAGTTATCATTGTTTCTGGGTCTGCTTTATTCAGGCAGCCTTCAAATTGTATGATCCAGTTGGCCTGTTTTTGGATTTTATAAACCATTTTAATTAAAAATGTTTCCATGATGTTTAGTTTCATATATTATGTTTGCCATTATTGTTATTGTATTTTGTTTGCATTTTCTGCTTGTTCTGTATTGGGGGAACCTCTGAGTAGGAGGACCTTGAAGGGTTCTATATGACTTCTGATTGATCAAAATGAGTTAGTTAGTGATTGCGTAATTGATCGATTGATTGAGTAATTGATTGAATGATTGAGTAATTGATTGAATGATTGAGTAATTGATTGAATGATTGAGTATATGATTGAGTAATTGGTTGAATGATTGAGTATATGATTGAATGATTGAGTAATTGATTGAATGATTGAGTATATGATTGAATGATTGAGTAATTGATTGAATGATTGAGTAATTGATTGAATGATTGAGTAATTGGTTGAATGATTGAGTAATTGATTGAATGATTGAGTAATTGATTGAATGATTGAGTAATTGATTGAATGATTGAGTAATTGGTTGAATGATTGAGTAATTGATTGAGTAATTGATTGAATGATTGAGGGTCATTCCACGTCAACTCAACCAGGGGTGTACACCACACCCCTTTGGATTTTTCTGAATTTTTTTTACATAAACTACATGCAATATGATGAATAAAAGTGAAAATTTGAGCAGAATATCTAAAAATTTGACTGAGATATTAATTTTTGAAGTTAATGATCAAAAAACGTACCGCGAGAAAACGGCATGATCCACCAAGTTTGGACTGTTATATCTCAGCCAAGAAACGAGCTAGAGGGCTGAAATATTTTTTGTCCAATCAGTTTTTTGTGCTCTTTCCAAATATGCAAGAACCTGGATGGAATTATTTTTGGTTTTTAATAAAAAAATTAGTAAATATCGCACAGACGCCAATTCTCACTCAAGTTGTGGACATCATGTCACCAGGCAGGAATGAGATATAATAATACTTGTACTGGTTTTATATTGAGGCACATTGGTGCTCATCAGACATATAGTCAGTATCTGATTAGTTTCATCATTAGTGTGTTTTCCACCGACGTTTTCCTTGTCGTGATCGTGAAAATAGAGTCCAAAGATCATCAAAAAAGTGACAATGTGTATCTTTTGAAATTGATGAAAATTTGCAAATATATTGAGGACATGCAGATCCTTAATTGGTGCAAAATTCAGGAGGGTGTTCAGCTCCGTTTCTCGAAAATTATTTTTTGAAGTTGACCAATAATTACTGTGTCGCGAGCAAATGGCCTGATCTACAATGTTTGGACTGCCATATCTAGACCAGGAAATGAACCAGAGGACTGATATTGTTGTCATGTAATCAGTTTCTTATGCTCTTTCCAGGGATGTAAGAATGTTGGTTGCAATTCTTGTGATTTTTTATTTATAAATTTGTAATTATTGCACAAATGCCAATTTACATTTATTCGGACATGAAAACGGCCTGATCTACAATGTTTCGACTGTCATATATAAACCAGGAAATGAATCAGAGGGCTGATATTGTTGTCATATAGTCAGATGCTTGTGCTCTTTCCATGTATGCAAAAACTTTGGTTACATTTCTTGTGATTTTTAATTTATAAGTTTGCAAATATTGCGCAAATGCCAATTTACATTCATCCGGACACATAATTGTATATTTTAGATTTACTCAGTTAATACTACTTTCATATGATAATGACCCACAATTTTCCATTCCACACAATGTTAATTATGGTAATAGATGAAAGTTAAAAATTATTTGGAGGATATCAAGCTATCTAAGTGAGTCATCATCATATGAAAGACGATATATCTGTGATATATACAATTATGCATGTCCGAAAAATAAATATATACGGTAAATTGGCAGCTGTGTAATGTTTGCAACCTTAGAAATTAAAAATCACAAGAAATGTAACCAAAATTCTTACATAACTAGAAAGAGCACAAGAAACTGACTACATGACAACAATATCAGTCCTCTGATTCATTTCCTGGTGTAGATATGACAGTCGAAACATTGTGGATCATGCCGTTTTCATGTCCGAATAAATGTAAATTGGCATTTGCGCAATAATTACAAATTTATAAATATAAAATCACAAGAATTGCAACCAACATTCTTACATCCCTGGAAAGAGCATAAGAAACTGATTACATGACAACAATATCAGTCCTCTGGTTCATTTCCTGGTCTAGATATGACAGTCTAAACATTGTAGATCAGGCCGTTTTCATGTCCGAATAAATGTAAATTGGCATTTGTGCAATAATTACAAATTTATAAATAAAAAATCACAAGGAATACAACCAACATTCTTACATCCCTGGAAAGAGCATAAGAAACTGATTACATGACAACAATATCAGTCCTCTGGTTCATTTCCTGGTCTAGATATGGCAGTCCAAACATTGTAGATCAGGCCATTTGCTCGCGACACAGTAATTATTGGTCAACTTCAAAAAATAATTTTCGAGAAACGGAGCTGAACACCCTCCTGAATTTTGCACCAATTAAGGATCTGCATGTCCTCAATATATTTGCAAATTTTCATCAATTTCAAAAGATACACATTGTCACTTTTTTGATGATCTTTGGACTCTATTTTCACGATCACGACAAGGAAAACGTCGGTGGAAAACACACTAATGATGAAACTAATCAGATACTGACTATATGTCTGATGAGCACCAATGTGCCTCAATATAAAACCAGTACAAGTATTATTATATCTCATTCCTGCCTGGTGACATGATGTCCACAACTTGAGTGAGAATTGGCGTCTGTGCGATATTTACTAATTTTTTTATTAAAAACCAAAAATAATTCCATCCAGGTTCTTGCATATTTGGAAAGAGCACAAAAAACTGATTGGACAAAAAATATTTCAGCCCTCTAGCTCGTTTCTTGGCTGAGATATAACAGTCCAAACTTGGTGGATCATGCCGTTTTCTCGCGGTACGTTTTTTGATCATTAACTTCAAAAATTAATATCTCGGTCAAATTTTTAGATATTCTGCTCAAATTTTCACTTTTATTCATCATATTGCATGTAGTTTATGTACAAAAATTTTCAGAAAAATCCAAGGGGGTGTGGTGGCAAATTGTCATTTTACTGGTTGAGTTGACATGGAATGACCCTTGAGTAATTGGTTGAATGATTGAGTAATTGGTTGAATGATTGAGTAATTGATTGAATGATTGAGTAATTGATTGAATGATTGAGTAATTGAGTAATTGATTGAATGATTGAGTAATTGATTGAGTAATTGATTGATCGATTGATTGTTTCTTCTTGTTCTCGTCAGCACGCCCCAGGTGTGCCAAAGATCCTGATTGGCAATCGGTGTCACCTGGCCTTCAAGCGCCAGGTGAGCGAAGACGAGGCGGAGGAGTATGCGCTCAAGCACGACATGACGTTCTTCGAAGTGAGTCCTTTGTGCGACTTCAACGTCACCGAGTCGCTGATGGAGTTGGCGCGAGTAGCGCTCAAGCGGAACGGAATGAGCCACATCTGGGGCCCAATGAAAGGTGAGTCGATTGAGTTGTCTGGTGGCTTGTCTGTCTCTGTCTGTCCCTATCTGTCCGTCTATCTCTTCTTTCTTTCTCCGTGTGTGTGCTTGAATGTTTCTGTCTGTCACTCTCTTCTTTCTTTTTCTGTCTGTGTGCTTGTCTATCTCTGTCTGTCTGTCTCTGTCTGTCTCTTCTTTCTGTCTCTGTCTGTGTGTGCCTGCCTGTCTCTGTGCTGTCTCTCAAAGTCATTCTCTATTTTTGTGTTAGTTGTGTTTTTGCGGAACCCCCTCATCCCCCCGCATATGTGCTTCTCTAACCCCCATACCCTTGCAAAAGTTAGCTAGCTAAAGTCATCTGTAAGACGTTTGTTTTACCGTTGGCTACTATTTATGTTTCGTTAGACATCGTGTAAATTTGCTAACTAAAATTTGTTAGCTGTTATGGTTTAGTGTTTAGATCTCAACAGAATTTAATTACGATGTAAACAATTGCCATCAGACGACTGTGGGACAATACAAAACTATGGGGTAATTATACAGAGCTATAAATAGGCTAATGTGCACTCCCCACCCCGGTGCGCAAATCACCTAAATCTGGTGACACCGTCCCCACCCCATGTATGTAATTCATGGACCCCCTAAAGAGAGCATATTATTATTCATGCCGGATGTACGCGTTTGGCTCTGCTTTTAAGGATTTATCCTCTCGTCTCGCGTTGTTTACTTTCACTTCTCTTTTCTTTGCAGTGTTAACCCTTCAGGAGCTTTGCTGCCGGACGATCACCGCCCACACGACGATCTACGGCGTTGAGCAGCTGCCTCTTCCGTCGTCACTCAAGGCCCACCTCCGCTCCTACCTGCTCGACAATCGAACTCACACGACGCGCATGCCCTCCTTTCACCGCGGCGGCGACAAGCACGCTCGGCGCCGCATCATCCATCCTTCGGACTCGCCCACCAACTGCCGAAGCCCGTGCTCCATCAGTTAGTCCCCGTTGGATGCTGCCTTCTCCTCGTGTCGGGGGTGGCCGGGCAGTCGAACCAGTGGGGTGCTTGTCGCCGGCCCGGCGTCACCCGGGATCGGATCCACGATTGCGACTGTGTTCGGACGCGGTCGCAATCGTATGCGTTCTGTGTTTGAATTCGACGAGATTGCGATGCTTGCGTGTTTTCGTCGACGAAACAGCTGAAAGAAAAATCTGACCGATGTTTTTAGGTTTCAGCCGGGTGTTTCGATTCGGTCGAGACGCGTGTTTCCCGGGAGGATATCGTGTTTTCCGCCGGTTTTTTCTATGTGGGAGGACGAGTTTTCTGCTGGGAGGCGTGGACTGGTGTTGCGTGTTTGCTTGATGCGATGGTCTGATTATTTGTTGGTTTTTTGTTCGGCATCATTGTGTTTTGGTCGGCGTGAGATGCGACGTTTTCTGCGGCAATGTGCGGCTTGATGGACACTTGGTGTGGCTGCCGCAGAAACTGGGTTTTAGACGACGGTGAGATGCGTGTGAATCACGCGGGCGGCTGGTTCTGTTTTGAAATTCCTCTCGTTTGATTGCGGTTGCGTTTGGACGTGGGAATGATGACAGACAGAGCTCTGGTGACGTTGAGTTTGAAGTCAGAGGTCCGCCACGATGATGACGTGCAACTATGCGCTTTGCACGAGAGATTACTGACGACCGTTTGTACTTTTTATTTTGCGCTCTGCCAAGTGCTGAGTGGCTGTTTAATTGTGGCGCGTTGGATTAGGTATTGCCCCACTGTTGATGGTTTGAATTTGGGGGTGTTTGTGGGGAAGACCCTCTTTACTCGTTCACACTCGATGTCGTAATGAGATGCACTTTCGTCCATATACTCTAAGCCAAACTGTGGGTCGTGACCCCAAAGCAGGTCACGAAGCTCTATCAATTGGGTTGCCATATTTTTTGCGAAAATATTAATTTTTCGTCATTTATTCATAAATTCTAAAATTTCATGTTATGAATAGTGGAGCAGCAGCATTTGAATATGGTTGGGCTATAACTGTTGTAGTTTCATTTGAATGCTTCAAATATACCATTTTTTAAACGTAAATCAACATAATGTTTTCATGTCGATTTACAAATCAAATTTTAATAGACGATATTTAATTTTATTCAGTGGTTCTCGAGATGACCACGATATTTACAAGTGGGTTGCGACCCAGAGAAGTTTGGGAACCTCTGCTCTAAGCCATGTTATCCAACTCTTGACGCTTTTAAAAAATGAGTTATGCAATTGGCCTGGTTACTTGCGCTGTGCATTAGTCGCTGTGGCCTCAAGCCAGATTTTGCAGTGTGCTGGCAAGAGATATAATTGGTGTTTTTTTGTAAGGCGCTATCGCAACAACTGTGTATAAATAAACTGATATCCTTTCGTAAGCTGTGCAGCGACTTAGCTGGCAAACTTATGTGTGTGTGTGTGTGTCTGCGTCTCTGTTTGTCTGTGTGTGTCTGTCTGTCTGTCTGTATGAGTATGTCTGTCCGTGTGTGTGTGTGTGTGCGGCCTGGTCACTGTGGTGTCAATCTTGCGGGTTACTGGCACAATTCTAATGCAAACATTTTTAATTGTGCCGAGTTCTTTGACGTCGACTCAATGCTAACGATGGAAGCTCTTCCAAGGCTACATGACCTGTTGCTATGGCGACTGGTTGCCATAGCAACCTCTATCTGCAGGTTTGTCAACCTGTTGCTGTGGCGACTGGTTGCCTTGGCAACCTGTAGCCGAGGGTTTGTCGAACTCTTTCGTTTATACAAGTTGTGCTTTAAATTCTTGATTGAGATTTCATAGACTGTTAATAGCTTTGATGTAATAATTAATCATAAATTGACTACAGTGGTTGATTGTTGAGTCTTGATTGACTGTTTCACAGGGAGTTCGATTATACGGTTGGATATAGATTTGGTTGGTTTTAGATGGCTGTCTCGGATTTGTTTTATATGGTAATCTTCGATTAGGTTGAAATGGTTGCCTTGCATTAGGTTCATAATGGTGATCCTAGATTATGTTTACATAAACGGTTACCTTAGATTTGGTTAAAATGATAACCATGGGTTTAGGAAAAAAGGTTGCTTTAGACTAGATTTATCTGGTAACCTTGGATTAGTTTTAAATGGTAACCTTGGATTAGGTTTACGTAAATGTGAGGCATGGTAGTGTACTGGGTACATTCGTCGCTTTGCTGCCGAAGGGTTGCAGGTTCGAATCCACCTGAAGTCCCCGCGCAGGGACCTTGAGCAAGTTCTTCACTCGCAATTGCTCAGCACTTTGGCGTGAAACTTCGATGCAGTGTCCACTCTGTAGTCAGGAGCGCCTCTGAGTAAGGAGCTTGAAGGGGCGCTATAATAAGTGTACATACAAACAAATGGTGGACCAAGATTAGGGTTATATAAATGCTGACCTTAGATTTGTTTGAGATGGTGACCTCATAGATTAGATTTTCATGGTTATCTGATTTATCTTGTATGACGCTTAGATGGTGACTCTGAAATTGGGGTTTTACATCTGTGTGTGTGGGCGTAAAACGAGACCTACTTACACCGACTGTGCAAAATGTTACCTGGCTACTGTCACTTGGCAATGCGGTATGTACATTGTACAGCGATCCAGCCATGGCCTTTCTTGTTCTGCTGCATTCATGCTAATTCTATTTTAATGTCTGATGGTCAGTAATTTGGTGCGTAGCAAAATGGTCGCCATGGAAATGATCTCTCATCGGGCACATCCTTTTCTACCGACCGTTTTGACCTGTGTTTTTCCCTCTCGTGTTTGGTGTGCGTTGTCTCAAAGGCGGGGTTATTTGCTGTGATTGGTCCCTCCACATGGAATGTCTTTCCCCCTCTTCTGCGGGTTAAGCTCATGTGTCGCATTTTCTCTCCAGACGTTTTTCCCCCAGGGCTTCTACACTGAAGGTGCCTCTGAATGGTCTATGCTGTGCAGTGGCGTAGACAAGGGGGTTTCGGGGGTTAAAACGCCCCCATTGGCCTAGGAAAAAGTTTTGTAAAGGGTTATTTATCCACTTATATAAGAAAAAACAAAACAATTGCTTGTAGTGACAATTGTTTTTCTTACTTCATTCCCTTTGTTACTTTATTCCCTTTTTATTTACTGTAATACTGTTGGGTTGGTTTCGGAAAGAGTATCCGAACAGTCAAAAAGAGTCAAAAACCCCCATGAAAAATTTCTGGCTACGCCACTGATGCTGCGATAGTCTATGCTGCGAGAAGCGCTCTTTAAATTTTTAGCTACGATGCGATAAATGTCGTCACACCAATCGGATGGATCATGGAGACTGATTTTCCAGACCAACATGAGACCTTTACCGTGCTCCAGCCTTCCGTCCACCTCACGTTTGGTTGCCTTGTTGCATGCATCTTGGTCTTTCTGTTTCCCAAGTGCGCAAGGATATGGAAGGCACTGCTTTCAATAGGGGCTCAGTGTTGTAAACTCTGGAGTGCCCCTGAGCGCTGTGTAGAAATCTTTAAGTTCTCTGCCCTTCTGCAGGTTCCAAGTTCCAATGACGCCATTCTTCTCTTCGCTCTTCAGTGCGCTGTATCCTCCAGACACCCATACCAGCATCATCTGCCTTTGTCTTCCTCTCTTTCTTTTTCCCTCCAATCTCCCTTCTACGATTTCTCTCAGGAGGGAGTCTCCTCTTAGTATGTGTCCAATCCAGTTCTTTTGCCTTTCTCTTAAAGTTGTCATCAGTGATCTTTTTTTCTCCTACTCTTTGCAACACCCCTTCATTTGTCACTTTCTCCGTCCAGCTCACCTTTTCCATCCTTCTCCATATCCACATCTCGAAGGCTTCCAGTCTCTTGCTATCCTCTTTCCTGATGGTCCATGTCTCTGAGCCATACAGTTCCACGCTCCAAACCAGTAGAAATGTGTAGAAATACGCGGCTAAGGTCATTACACGTTGAGGCTGGTGGTTTTTGAGCTTTTCGAGAGCTGTACTTGATCCGCGATTAATGGGTCATTGATGTTATGGTTGTATTTCATGGCCAGAATTCCTGCGACATTTCCCCCTCGCTGGTAAAAAGTGTTCGCGGTTAGTACTTTGAACCTTGCCGGAAACTGTAGTAGCATGGAGATTGGAAAAAGTCTTTGAGGGATTTCTTGTGTACAGTCCTTCAAGCAAATGACCTTGCTGCAGGATTACTTGTATCGAGGCGCTGCAGAATTTGCAGGAGGATATGCAGTGGCATGTGGACTACAGTTTTACAGTCGGCGGTCAATGACATATCAAAAGCTTTTATTGTATTGTATTATTTCAATTGTTCTGTGTGCAGAGGCGATGCGTACGAAGGAAGGTGAGAGTGTGACCTTTCCCCTGGGCCGCATTAGGCAACCCACTGCGAACATTTATAACTATGGGCTTGGGTGTTGTGGCGCCCTTAGCACGCACCTTAATTCGTGTCTGCTTTTCCCGCTGTTTTGAAATTACCTTTGTAATGCATTATTTAATCACGTAAGTAATGAAGTAACTGTGGTTTCCAGTTTTTCTATTGTTGTACGGCTTCCATGGCTGGTTATATAGATTCCACAATACATTCTCTTTCGTAGGCATCTCTAGAGGGGTTTCACGGGGTCAAACGGTCAAACCCCCCAAATATGGAATTTCAGATTTTTAAAAACTGATTCTGTGTATTTTGCGACCCTGTTCTTTGGTGACCAATCCCTCCAAAGTTGAACCCTGAAATAGAAACCCCCAAATGGAAACCTCGAAATTGACACCCCCAAATAGAAACCACCAACATGGAAATACTTGAAATTTCTGTCTGGTTATCCTACTCGTAACTTCTCAATTTTCATAAAGCATGCGATATTAGGTTATGGTAATATGTTCTAGGACAGCATGTCCGTAAAAGGGTTTCTCATTGGGACAGTAGCTATTTCGGGAATGGATTGATGGTGCCCCCCGTCTGTCCCTGACGTGGTGTTTGCCTCTGCTTCTATGGTTACCGAAGTTCCTGTTTGAGTGCACATTATCATGATTTCCTTTCAGTGATGCAGTTCATTTTATATGGCTACACAATGTGTGGCCTGAAGCCAGACATTTTCGTCTTGACCCAACCCTGCTAGCCCTTCAGTGGGCATGATCATGGGCACCAGCAGATAATATTTTTGCAGGCGGGGGGACAAAGCACAACGACCACGCTTAAATTTTTAGCAAAGCTCATAAAAAATGCTGAGCGGCAAATTGAGACCACGGGTATTTTTCGTGCAAATTTCTCAGTTTCATTTTGTGTGTGTGATTATGATAGCTTTAAAGTAAAGAAATTAGTTGTAAAACCAACGTGTACTCGTTTTTAAAAAAGGTGTAAATTTTCTAGGGGAGGGACAAGTGCCCCTCTTGCCCGGGCGCTCATGGACATGATGCAGGCCCGTATGGAAGTAGCTTTTCTACAGACTCCATGACAGGCAGCTTAGGCCTTTGTCTTTGACACAATGCTGTGGCAGCAATTGACGATTATCTGAACGTTGCACAATACTATGCTACCGTTAATATTAAATTGTCTGGCAGTAGGCATCACGTGCGTTATGCTCTATTATTATCATTATTACGAGAATGTCTGTTCGTTAGCGTCTTCTGTAGCCACCATAAGTTTCTCGTGTGTGCAGACATTATCAGAAGTGTTGATTTAATTACCGCGATGTCAGATTAAATTTATAAGCCAACAACACTTTTGTCTAATATGTTTTTTTTACTTTACTTAATTGGATATCTTAATTTCGTGCACACATACACACACACACACACACACACACATACAACACACACTCACGCGCGAAACTTGTGCAGGGCATGAAACGCCATGGAGTTCATCATCTCTGGTTGTCTTTCATCATCTTTCTCGAACCTCAGGATAGGGTGATGATTGCGCGCGCTTATAAATAAACCTTTCGTAATTATTGTCACAGTTTGTATTTGCACTTAAAACAAAGAGGCTACACAAGCGATTTCTTTGAAGATTCCTTTATTGCTTTAGAGATTAAGACAACTAATTAATGACGTCACAATCATGAATATTAATAACTGGCCTGAAACGAACTGCATATAGGCCAAGCGACGTCACAAAATAACTGTGATGTCATTCTCTCGACAGTGGCTTTATTTTCTTAGGTCTTATTGTGACGTAATTTTCGAGCTCTCTTGACTAAATTCAGCATCGCTTGATTATGACGTATGACCTACATTTTTCTTAACTAGGCTGCAAAACTGGGTGAACTTGAATTATGACGTAGCCGTCTGTCCATTGTTGTTACCGTCAGCTGCCCTTCGTGAACTCAAAGTTCAATACCATAAACTCGATGATGAATACCGCAAATTCAATTGTCAATACCGTAAACTCAAAGTTCAATACTAGCCTATAAACTCGATGATGAATACCGCAAATTCAATTGTCAATACCGTAAACTCAAAGTTCAATACTAGCCTATAAACTCGATGATGAATACCGCAAATTCAATTGTCAATACCGTAAACTCAAAGTTCAATACTAGCCTATAAACTCGATGATGAATACCGCAAATTCAATTGTCAATACCGTAAACTCAAAGTTCAATACTAGCCTATAAACTCGATGATGAATACCGCAAATTCAATTGTCAATACCGTAAACTCAAAGTTCAATACCATAAACTCGATGATGAATACCGTAAATTCAATAATTGTCAATACCGTAAACTCAAAGTTCAAACCACGACTCAAAGCACGGTTTGCGTTTTAGTAAAAAATAAAAGTAATGACGTAATAAACCGTCCCAACAACAATTACCGTGAAATATTCCAAGAATGTAGGCCTACAAACTGCTACAATAATCTTGCAATGGCTTTTAGCTACATGTAGCCTTTGATCACGCATGCAGTAAACAGACGGCACTGGCGTGTATTAATACCTGTTACAACTCTTAGGCTACCAATGCCTTCTTCTGCAACGTCAGTGGCGTAGACAAGGGGTTTAGGGGGGGTTAAACCCCCATTGGTCAGGGCCTAGGAAAAAAGTTTTTTAAAGGCTATTTATCCACTTAAATAAGAAATAAAGCAATTGCTTATAGTAACAATTGTTTTCTTATTTTATTCCCTTTGTTACTTTATTCCATTTTTATTTACTGTAATACTGTTGGCTTGGCGTCAGAAATGGCATCCGGATGTAGAACCTACGCTTGGCTTTCGCATGGCGCTTTAGAAGTGCTGAGATTACAATTAAAGACATTTAATTAATAAAGTATTAAGCATTGAGGTCTATAGCCTAAGTACTAGGCATTGAGGTCACATCAGCTGTCTTCGAAAATCTCCTGCCCTCTTCTTCGCAGCTCATATCAGACGCTCATTGGCAATGTTGACGGAATCCGTGTAGCTCATCGACTTCGCGACGGTCGCCCTGGCCTTGGTGCTAGCCTCAACCGGGGCAGGCAGCGGCAGAGGAGGGACGTCCTCTTCGTCCAGAGGAGAGTCGTCCGGGAGGAAGTGTGACGCATAGGTTCTTGGTCCGTTCACCGATTCGATGCCTTCCGTGAAGAACGGAGACACTCGAAGAAACGATGGCGAATTCAGGTTCACGTCCGACCTTCAAGAAAATTATAGCGGCGTGTTGTTAACATTTCTAGAATGTCGACTCCTACCTGGACAGTCAATCAATCAATCAATCAATCAATCAATCAATCAATCAATCAATCAATCAATCAACCAATCAACCAATCAATCAATTTTTTTATTCTGCAGCCAAAGTATACATGACAGGTTTACACATCTAATCTTGCTCATTGGTTACAAAGGCCCTAAAGGGATAAAATAATCCCGCTATCTAGGGACACCAACTGTCGATTTTATAACAGCCTGAGGTAGGATGTATATGCTCTCCTTTTCTGTCGGATTGGGTTCCGATTGGGATCGCCTCCAAGTAGAAATCTCGAAGGGTGAAGCGTGGCCTATACCTTTTCCAGCTCTGTATCCCTATTCTCAGCGCTCGCCACTTCCGCTCCCTTCGTTCGACTGAACAAAGTCTGACAATTGTCCCTTTTGCTCGTATACCTGTACTTCTCGGTGGTAGGACCCTCGACCTGGAATGGTCTCCCTTGACGCTCCGCTCTCTTTCTAGAGCTCATCGGGAATTCCAATCACATCGTAAGACAGTTTTATGTGGCCGCATTGCGATTGGGAGCGCCTCTGAGCAGTCCACTTGAAGAGGCGCTATACAAATTCATTAAGTGCCTGAATGAATACAATATAATATGTACAATTCATATAAGTGGTGTAGGCAGGAATTTATTATGGGGGGGGTGGTTTGGGGTTTTGTGGCTTGGCCAGATGACCTTTCTGACACCAACCCAACAGTATTACAGTAAATAAATAGGGAATAAAGTAACAAAGGGAATAAAGTAAGAAAAACAATTGTTACTGCAAGCAATTGTTTTGTTTTTTCTTATTGAAGTGGATAAATAACCTTTAAAAAAACTGTTTCCCAGGCTAATGGGGGCTTTAGCCCCGAAAACCCCCTTGTCTACGCCACTGATTCATATATAATTTATTATTAATGGTCTATATCAGCGTTTCCCAAAGTGGGTTCCGCGGAACCCAAGGGTTCCGCGGGGTGGGCGCAGGGGTTCCGCGAGAAGATGGTTAAATAGTTCCTTGTTATGAATGAGGATAATAATTGGACACAAAACCATTCAGAGTAGGCGAAAAAACCAGCTAACTCTTCTAATGAAGACTATATATGTACGTACATCTTTTTGATATATTGACATAACGCAAATGAAGCAGAATTCCAATCAACCTTCACTGCATAGTTAGTGTCTGGAATGGGATAGTCAAAGAATGCCCATTCCCACATTAACTGCAGGTAGCTTGCTTTTGCCATTTGCCACGTAAACAATGTAAGAAATTGCATTCCCATATTTTGCAGGAACAGAAGCAAAAGATAGAAATCGACAAAATGCAGCTAACAATAAGAATCCAGCTTTCAAGCATCAAGGCATATAGCCTATGCCTATAGACGAATCGCATGAGAAAAACAACGCGCGGTTCGCATTTTAATTATTTTCATGTAAGCCTACTTTCAGTAGATCTATTGTGATCCACGAGTCGTGGTTTTCGAGACAGTGCAATTTAATTTTTCGGAATTTTTTTCCTTATAAGAAAAATAAACTTTCTACTATAGTAGACCTACGTGTTTAGTAGGCCTATAGGCTATGCTTCTCATGTGCTACATGTAGGCCCTATGCATGTTTTAATGCATTTAGTTGTGATTGGGGTTCCGCGAGAAAATATTAGAACGCGAAGGGTTCCGTGGCCCAAAAAGTTTGGGAAACGCTGGTCTATATTATTACCTCAGATGGCTTTCGACGGCCGCTGTTCTTCTCTCGATATGTCGCAGTTCAGCCGCACAGAACGGTTCCTTCCGACCCAACCACCTCTTCATCCTCCTCAACTGATCCAGAAGGACCTCAGCGTCCAACATCGAACACCTCTCCCAATCCCCGGACACCATCCACAGCACTCGCGGACAGGAGCCGGCTCCTGGAACTCCACAACCGTCTACAATCCTTTTCCGCTGCTCCACGACATCAGCTTCCGCCGATCGTCCAAGGCTTCTTGCTCGTTGCCTGCTATTCACGAACCTCGTTACGTCACATCCGGTCTGCTTCAGTCCACTTCCGGAACGAATTTCGCCATTTCCAGATTTACTTTCTATATTTCCGTGTTTATATCTGCAGTTTGGTGCTCGTCTTCCGTCACTTTCGGCATGTTTTCCGTCACTTCCTGTATATTTTCCGTCACTTCCTGTGTATTTTCCGTCACTTTCGGTATATTTTCCTTCACTTCCGGTGTGTTTTCCGTCACCTCCGGTATATTTTCCTTCACTTCCGGTGTATTTCCCGTCACTTCCTGTATATTTTCCGTCACTTCCGGTATGTGCTCCGTCACTTCCGGTGCATTTCCCGTCACTTCCTGCATATTTTCCTTCACTTCCGGTGTATTTTCCGTCACTTCCGGTATATTTTCCCTCACTTCCGGTGTATCTTCCGTCACTTCCGGTATATTTTTCTTCACTTCCGGTCTGTCTTAGTCTGCCATGCGTGTCGCTTCCGTTACGCTGACGCTCCGTTCCGGTCCGGTGAGCGCCTCGTCCGAGTGCCTCGACCATGCGACGGTTCTTTCCAGCGATGCGGAACAGGTGGTTGATGAGCGGATGGTAGAGGATGTTGTTCGGGTCGACGAGGGTTCCGGATAGGAACGAGGGATCCGGTTCCAGAGGTGGAGTGGAAGTGATGCTGCTGTTGCTGATGGTGGTGTTGGTGGTGCGGCCCGCTACCATGACGACCACTCGATCAAGTCTACGAATTGTGCAAAATGTCATTCTGCTAGATATCTCGAGTTGAATATTAGCGACAAGCAGAAAGACAAAAATTAATATATAATATATATAATATATATGTGTGTAGGCTATATAGTACATATACAGGGTGGCTCAAAAAAAAACGTACCACCGGGGAAAATGCGATATCTTCGCCGCCGATTGAACTTTTTCTGCGAAAATATCCCAATTTGTAGGAGAATGAATTTCCAACAATCCCTGAAAGTTTCATTTGAAACTTTTCATGTTTGCAAAAGTTACAGCTGTTCAAACTTAAAATTTCGTTTTTTCAAATATCCGCGGAAAATTTACGTCACTTGTAGATTTCCATGTCATATGATATCACTTTTCCCTACGACCTCAGCATTCGGTTTTGCAGTTTATTGTAAGGTATAATGAGAGTGTCCACTCTCTGCCTTAACACAAGCTCAAATTCTTTTTGTGAAGCTTAGTATGGCCTTGTTGGTCGGGTCCTGCGGCAACTGACCCCACATTAGCAGCAAGACTTGCTTCAGCTGGCCAATGTTCTCCAACTTGGGATTAAATGTCTTGCAGCGTTCCAGCATAGCTCCCCAGACGTGATAAACAAGAGGGTTAAGGTCTGGCGAGTTTGTAAATCATCTTTGCCAATGCATTTACTTCAGTTGATGTCAATAAGGTAGCGCCATCATAATCAACCTTGCCGTGCGAGCAAGCAGGCGCACTGTCCTGCTGCATAATAAAACCAGATGTTAGAGCATACCTGGTCTTCAATGAGTCTGGGTAAGCGAGTTCAATGATGAGTTTGACATCTAACCTACTGAATGGGATTAATTGCAGTCTTTTCTTGCAGCCGCAACACACGCCGGCATATCTGATGCCGAAACCACGATTTGCTTTGCAAACTTGACCTTTCGATTACCAAGCGAATTTCGTGAAAATCGCGCTTTTTCCGTCAGATCAAGCGACCACTTCCTGCCTCTCTTCCGACATCTGATCTTCGTTACATAAACCCGTTTGCAGATAGTCTTCAATGTGCTCAGGCTCCACTTTTCACTGGGTATTTTGCTATGATCACGCGATGTCTCAGTCTCTGTTCATGCAAAGTCCGAGTTCCCATTTTATCTTTTGCAGAAACTTTGCCCATGACGTTCATTGTTTGGGTTCACCAATTGAGACCTTAATCTATAAAATATCACCAAATACCAGCAGATTGCTTCATAAACAGCTTCTTTACAGCTCCTAGTGAGGTCGTATGACATCATCATCAATGTGTGTGTGTTGTAATTTGCCAAACATCCTAATGAAATCACTTGTATTGGAGCATGATTCTCCGGATAATTGAAAAAACGAAATTTTAAGTTTGAACAGCTGTAACTTTTGCAAACATGAAAAGTTTCAAATGAAACTTTCAGGGATTGTTGGAAATTCATTCTCCTACAAATTGGGATATTTTCGCAGAAAAAGTTCAATCGGCGGCGAAGATATCGCATTTTCCCCGGTGGTACGTTTTTTTTTGAGCCACCCTGTATATGCAATTTTGCTCTTCTTGATGTATACCATATTACCATATTAATATGCACTATATATATACATTACACATGATAGTATACTATATATATATATATATATATATATTAGGGTGAAATTTGATCTTATTTGATTGATTTCAACAGATTTTGAAACTAATGGTTTCATATTTGTGATACATGCAGGGCTTAAAGTGTGGCTGGACGGTCATGGACGGCGTCCATGCACTTATTTTAAAATCTGAACGAAGTCCTGCCGCTTATTGGTCAGCACATGCAGTCTAGAAATGTAAGGGGCGTCCAGTCACTTCTTCTGGAAAGGTGAGGGGCGTCCAGTCACTTCTTTTGGAAAGGTGAGGGCTTCCAGTCACTTCTTTTTGAAAGGTGAGGGGCGTCCAGTCACTTCTTTTGGAAAGGTGAGGGGCGTCCAGTCACTTCTTTTTGAAAGGTGAGGGGCGTCGAGTCACTTCTTTTGGAAAGGTGAGGGCGTCCAGTCACTTCTTTTGGAAAGGTGAGGGGCGTCCAGGCACTTCTTTTGGAAAGGTGAGGGGCGTCCAGTCACTTTTTTTGGAAAGGTGAGGGCGTCCAGTCACTTCTTTTGGAAAGGTGAGGGTCGTCCAGGCACTTCTTTTGAAAAGGTGAGGGGCGTCCAGTCACTTCTTTTGGAAAGGTGAGGGGCGTCCAGTCACTTCTTTTGGAAAGGTGAGGGGCGTCCAGTCACTTTTTTTGGAAAGGTGAGGGGCGTACAGTCACTTCTTTTGGTAAGGTGAGGGGCGTCCAGGCACTTATTTTTCCACACTTTAAGCACTGGATACATGAATATACTCACAGTTGTTCAGACTTCAGATGGAGTCGATTAATGTCCGATTCCGTCTCCACAATCCTCTCCAGTTCCAATCCACGCCTCGTCAGTACACTGATCCTCACGTTCAGCGCCTCCATCTCTCTCTCCAGCTCTTCCACTTCCGCCGACAGTCGCCCCACCACCACCGCCGTGTCCCCTCCGACGTGGCCGAGGATCCAGCTGGTGTCCTCACGGTCCTTCGACGTCCGTTCCAACCGGTGCAGCAGAAGCCTCTCCCTCGTCCTCACCAGATAGTCCGTCATCTGGTCGACCCCTCGCTCCGTCGCGGACTCCGATCCGTTGCGCCATCGCCTCAAGGTCCTCATCAACCGACGAAGTAGAGTCATCTCACCCTCGACGTTCACCCTTGGTTCCCGATCGGATGTTGCTGCTGTCTCCATCGGTCCCACCATCGTAGGACTCTCTTCCCTCATCCTCCTCTTCTTCTTCCAGGACTCGACGGAAGAGTCGCGGCGTTTCTGGCTGGAAAGGGCGACCTGGAATGCGTCGATCAGACCCTGGAGAGTCCGTTCCAGCTCTCCCAGCTCGTCGCGTCGTGCTGTGGATGT
The DNA here is from genome assembly GCA_949752735.1 of Lumbricus terrestris. NCBI lineage: Eukaryota > Metazoa > Annelida > Clitellata > Crassiclitellata > Lumbricidae > Lumbricus > Lumbricus terrestris. The sequence continues at coordinate 37,787,550 of OX457048.1, forward strand.
TCGCTGGGAGGCGAACAGAGGCAGCTCGGAACACGCCTATATCCGATGAAATAACATCCATCATCCTTGCACGTTTACATGCATGTATACGATTATTTTTCATTTATTTATTTGATTATATTCTATAATGACTCGGTAGCAAGTAACTTTTCTTATAAATTTGATGAAAAATATTTGCTGACGAAATTGAAGCGGGATTTATCGCGTGAGGGTCGGTTATGGCTCAGGTTAGGCGTCGTGAGGGTCGGTTAGGGTTAGTTTTAGGGTTAGTGCAGTCATTCTGAAGCTGGATTGATGAACAATAATTTACAATGAAAAATGGATGAAAAATATTTGCTGACGAAATAGAAGCGGGATTTATCGAACAAATTCTTGCCTAAAGAGAAGCTGGATCGATTAAAAGGATTCTCGGCAAACTAGAAGTTGGATTTATTAAAGATAACAACGCTGCAACGTTAGTTCTTGGTGTCTACCGAGTCCTTCTAGAACTCTACCATTTATTTATTTAATTATTTAATTATTTACTATTTATTATTTATTTATTTATTTATTTAATTCTCCATTTCTATAGCGCTTCTTAAACCCCCACTACTCAGAGGCGCTCCCGACTACAGCGCGGACACTGAATCGCAGTTTCACGCCGAAGCACTCGAGCAATAATTGCGAATGAAGGACTTGCTCAAGGTCCCTGCGCGGCGGCTTGTTTGATTAATTTGCACATGAAACATTTAACGGGGGGAGGGGGGTTGCTGTCCTAAACACTGACCCGCATTAAGGTGGGTGTTGAGGGCGTTGCAGTACCCGGGCTAGTAGTTCTGAGGGACCCACAGTTGCAAGAAATTATTAGGCCTATATGCGTGATGGACCCGTACTGTAACACACTTGCATACATCTGCATCTATCAGTGGCGTAGCCAGAAATTTATGATGGGGGGGTATGGCCGGATACCATGTTTTTTGCTATGTTTCTTACTTAAATGGATAAAAAACCTTTAGAAAACATTTTCCCGAGCCAATGGGGGGGTTAACCCCCGAAACCCCCTTGCCTACGCCGGGTATCTATACACTCACATAGGCCTACATCTGCATCTACACTCACATACATCTGCATCTACACTCACATACATCTGCATCTACACTCACATACATCTGCATCTACACTCACATACATCTGCATTTACACCGGCATGCAACTGCATCTAGTATCTACACTTGCATAGTGTCACTGATCTGAGAGATTCCGCATCGCGCACCACAAACACTCTTATATTTATAGCAGACAATTAAGACTCTTACCGAGTTCTCGGCGACGTTGCTGTGCCGAGCGCATAGTAGGGTCCAGACGGACATTACTTCCAGGAGGAAAACTTCCAATACTCTTCCCTAGCCACGGACGACGTGATCCACTGGAGCAGGCTACACAATGCCATGCACTTACAGGCAGCTAGAGTCTGACAAAACCCGACGTGAACTCGGTGACTCGCTTTTTAAGCCTTAGGCGATCGACGGTGACATGGCATAGCCTGTTGTACTATGATGCCACCGATATTATACTGTTTAATACAGAGATGTGAAGGGAGTTGTTGTTGTTGCCCATCCTATACCGGGTTAGAATGTAGTGCAGACAGACAGACAAACACAGGCAGACAGACAGACAGACGGACGGACAGACTGACAGACAGACGGAAGACACAGACACACACAGACACACACACACAGACCGTCTGTCTGTATGTGTTCCTAGGTTGTAGACAGACAGACAGTTGAATCGTCATTGGTATTTTTACAACACAGGTTAGATTCGGAATAACGCAAAACGTCCATTAGCGATCTTCAACAGCTGCCAAAACTCGTTGTATAGGTATAATATTCTGCCATACTTTGGTTTTTGATCATGGCATCCGCGTTGGGACTGCCTTTAAGAGTAGGGCTATATGTAGACGGAACCCCCACAGTCAATAAGTACATGTAAGAAAATGTCTTGGAAGCCTGGTGAAAAGATATTTGATCATCTTTAGACATTTTTCTAGGTTGTAGTTAACTAGTTAAGATAAAATTTCTCTTTAATACTCTTTTATTGCATAACCATGCACTTGCTGTTTATTCTTACTTGCATTTGGGAAACCCTGACAGCGGGACATTAGCCCCCTAAGGGTTCTCTCCTTTTGCTCTTTTTGGTTAGTTTGTATATCCATTATGTGTAAAAAAAGATGTTTTGTCAACTGTAACTTTGAGCAATTAAAAACTGTGTCTATGGTTATGGCTAGATTTTAGGACACTGTCATAAACACCCGTCTATAATTCTAACACCCGTTTATAAAGCTAAGGCGTTTGACAAGGCTGGCTGTATGATTTATATGTTTGGACCACCTGCTTATACGGTGGTTGGTCTTAGGAACGTAGTCGAATCTTTATTCATTAGAGTCTAGGCGATCAGCATTGGCGCCATTGCGATGTTAATCATGAATAGCCTTTATTATGTTAGACAGCCAATTGCTTTCATATGTCTAAAAAAATCCTTGTCGGACCAAAAAGTGGTGGTGACTGGACACCACCGTCACAATAGAATGCTACGCCTATGATTATAGTCATACAATAGGCCTACAGTCACGATAATGCGCCAGAGGCACCAAATTTCTGTGGCGGGAAGGGGGGGGTGGGGGAGATCCGTGACCGAGACTCAAAATTAGAAAGGGGTCCGTGAGTCTGAAAAGGTTGAGAACCGCTGCATTAGATGACCCGCATGACGAAGTGCGAGACTTTGGTGATATCTGACAGAACTATTATAGTAGACCTATACAAGCTAGATGATGGTTTGTTTGTTTGTATGCGTACTTGTTATAGCGCCCCTTCAAGTTCGCTACTCAGAGGCGCTCCCGACTACAGAGCGGACACTGCATCGGAGTTTCACGCCGAAGCGCTGAGCAATTGCGAGTGAAGGACTTGCCCAAGGTCCCTACGCGGCGACTTGAGGTGGATTCGAACCTCGAACCTTCCGGCTTCAAGGCAACGACGCCACCACTACACCACCGCGCCTCCCAAATGGTATAGCACTCTGACGTGCACAAAGAACGCACGTATACGAGGGGTCGTTTCCCGCCACCCTTCCAAAGGTCCACTCAACCTTCCATTCGACAGATGGCCTTTGTGAAATGAGGACGTGAAGGACGCCCTGCGTGGCTGCCAGATCGTTTAATACGACTCTTGCAATAACTTTTCGATCATCCATTCACGCCAATATACCTAAAGTGTGGTAAAATAAGTGCCTGGACGCCCCTTACCTCTCCAAAAGAAGTGCCTGGACGCCCCTTACCTCTCCAAAAGAAGTGCCTGGACGCCCCTTACCTTTCCAAAAGAAGTGCCTGGACGCCCCTTACCTCTCCAAAAGAAGTGCCTGGACGCCCCTTACCTCTCCAAAAGAAATGCCTGGACGCCCCTTACCTCTCCAAAAGAAGTGCCTGGACGCCCCTTACCTCTCCAAAAGAAGTGCCTGGACGCCCCTTACCTCTCCAAAAGAAGTGCCTGGACGCCCCTTACCTTTCCAAAAGAAGTGCCTGGACGCCCCTTACCTTTCCAAAAGAAGTGCCTGGACGCCCTTTACCTCTCCAAAAGAAGTGCCTGGACGCCCCTTACCTTTCTAGTCTGTGCTCGCCAATAAGTGGCTGGACGGCGTTCAGATTTTAAAACAAGTGCATGGACGCCGTCCATGACCGTCCAGGCACACTTTAAGCCTCTAGATCGTAATCATCGTAATCTCAAAATTTATAGAGCGCCAATCGAAGCCAGGCGCAGGGCACCAGTCTATTCACGAGCGCTGTGTCAAGTCAGAAGGGTTGTTCAAAAGAGTTGTCTGAGACATGGGGGAGACTTAGGGGGGGCAGAGGACGGACCCCTCAATGTTTGTGGTGGGGGATCGACCATGCATTTGCC